>OZ036007.1:6732339-6984839 GCA_964035015.1 Corallium rubrum | reverse complement strand
GAGTGAGTGAGCGAGGGAGGGAGGGAGGGAGGGAGGGAGAGGGAGGGAGGGAGAGAGTGAGAGTGGGAGAGAGAGACAACTTTATTTATTAACGGTAATTCTATCAATATTACATTGTTTTTCATAAAAGCCGTTAGTTACATAATAAAACGAACAGAAATATACATAGAAACTATTATATATACAGTATTTACAGATTAAAATTTGTGACCATGAATAAGTTTTTTGAAAATATTTACAGAGTTAGCAGTTTTAATCATTGATGGCAGTCTATTCCACAAAACGGCACCACTATATGTCAAACTACGTTTTAAGTACTCGGATTTAGGCAATGGTAGTTTAACATCTACCTCCGAGTTTCTTAAATTGTGACTGTGTGTTTCATTTAGAGGAACGAACATTTCATTTAAATATCTGGGAGACATTCCATTAACAATTTTGTACATTAAGGTACCCTTTTGTTGGTTTCTCCTTGTTTCCAAATTACACCAATTTAATGCAGTCAATATTTCCGTAGATCTAATTTCATATCCAGACCTAGTTATTATACGAGCGGCTCTATTTTGTAATTTTTGTAGCTTATTTCGTAGAACAGTACCACAATTTCCCCAAACCGTACTACAGTAATCAAAATAAGGAATTACGAGAGCATTGTACACAGATATAAGTTGTGGTAGAGATAATAAGTCCCTTAGCACTCGTAGCATTCGTAGGCCTCTTAAAACTTTAGGAATGACCTTTTCATGAACATGGTCATCCCAGCTTAGTTTTTCGTCCACTATTACGCCTAGTAATTTAGCCTTCGTCACTTGTTTAATAGGTTTGTTCCCAAGTCTTATCTTTGGGACAGCTACAAATTGTTTTAGTCTATAACTAGAAGCTATAGTAATAAACTCAGTTTTGGTTGCATTAGCGGTGAGTTTGTTTGCACAAAGCCAGGTATGTAAATTCTTAACATCCGAATTTAAAATATCCTCAAGTTCATCTACAGTTTCTGCTGAAGCAGTAATTTGTGTATCATCAGCGTACATACCAGGTGTAGTGAAGTCCAAACAGTTTGGGAGGTCATTAATATAAGTTAAGAATAAAAGTGGGCCTAAGGTGGATCCCTGAGGCACACCTGTAGTCAGAGGTTTTAATTCAGACTCAACACCATTGACCATGCAACATTGAGATCTATCGGCTAAGTATGAGGAGAACCAATTTAGTGGAATATCTTTGACTCCGTACAGACCTAGCTTTTTAAGAAGGATTGCATGGTCAACAGTGTCAAAGGCTTTACTCAGATCTACAAGAACTACCCCATTAATAAAGCCATTATCAATATTTTTGAACCATTTTTCAGTTGCTTGTAGTAGAGCTGTTACAGTAGAGTGACCCGATCGAAATCCTGACTGAAACTTACTTAAAATGTCATTTTGAGTAAAGTATGAATAGAGTTGGTCAAACACAAGTTTTTCAAATACTTTAGCCACAACAGGGAGAACTGAAATTGGTCGATAGTTATTTGGATCATTTTTAGCATTTCCCTTATAAACTGGAAAGACTTTTGCATTCTTCCAGCTATCAGAAAAAATACCAGTATCTATAGATTTATTGAAAATGGAGCACAATGGTATGCTTATTACAGGTGCAGCATGGCGCAAGAGCATGGCTGAAATATTGTCCAAACCTGAAGCTTTAGTGACGGACAGAGTGGACAACATCCGTTGAATTGTTGAGACAGAGATTGGTGTAAACTCAAATATAGATTGGCTAGGTTTGACAAAAGACTCTGGCAGAACCAAAGTAGTCTGAACATTTGAACTAATATTAGTACCAATTGTTGAAAAATGCTCATTGAAAGTTTCAGAGATCAAAAGAGGATTGGTAATAGTTGATTCATCCACCTTCAATTCAGTAATGCCAGACACTTTTGACTTACGTCCTAAAAGCATATTAATTGCTTTCCAAGTACGAGAGCTGTCCCCTCTGTCCTTATCAACTTCACCTGTAACATAGTCTACTTTGGCTTTTTTAATTGCTATATTTACTTTATTTCGCGTTGCTTTATAAGTTTCATAAGTTGCTTTAGAACCATTTCTAACAGCTTGTCTTTTAAAGTGATCCCTTTGGTGCATTAGTTGTCTTATAGTAGGAGTCAGCCAAGGGGCAGGTTTATTTTTAACCTTCCTTTTTCGTAGTGGTGCATGAATATCAAGCACCTCCAAAAACAGGCTCTCCCATGTAGAAACCATATCATTTGGATCATCACTTATCTCCAACAAATCCCAATGAGCTTGTTTAAGGTCATGGATAAATAATTGTGGGTCAAAATGCTTCATGTTACGACTTTCTATGAATTTTGGATTACTTTTACTTGTGTGAAATTTTCTCACACCATGGGAGTGAGAGTGAGTGAGTGAGTGAGTGAGTGAGTGAGTGAGTGAGTGAGTGAGTGAGTGAGTGAGTGAGTGAGTGAGTGAGCGAGTGAGTGAGCGAGTGAGCGAGCGAGCGAGCGAGGGAGGGAGGGAGGGAGGGAGGGAGGGAGAGGAGAGGGAGGGGGGAGAGGGAGGGAGGGAGAGAGTGAGAGTGAGGGGTGAGAGTGAGTGGTGGTGGTGGTGGTGGTGGTGGTGGTGGTGGTGGTGGTGGTGGTGGTGGTGGTGGTGGTGGTGGTGGTGGTGAGTGAGTGAGTGAGCGAGCGAGGGAGGGAGGGAGGGAGGGAGAGAGGGAGAGGGAGGGAGAGAGTGAGAGTGAGAGTGAGAGTGAGAGTGAGAGTGAGAGTGAGAGTGGGAGTGAGAGTGAGTGAGTGTGAGTGAGTGAGTGAGTGAGTGAGTGAGTGAGTGAGTGAGTGAGTGAGTGAGTGAGTGAGTGAGTGAGTGAGTGAGTGAGTGAGTGACGGTGAGCTAGACTCAGGTCTTACTGCACATGAACCTTCTCACATGACTGACATGCTTCGTCAGGTTCGGGAAGCGGGCATCTTAAAACATCAATTAATTTAAACATTAATGGTTGGCGTTAATCTTTGAAGAGCTTTGCATGTGTGTGTCTGGTACAGTACACCGATATTACTGAATACTGAACAACTAATTAAGTTAGTAAATGATGCCACTTGTTAACAATAACAATATCATCAGTGCTTGAACAGGCAAACCGAGTCCATGCAGATTGCAGGATTACAAACTGAATAAGCGTGTCCAGTTTATCTCACGCTTTTAACAAAAGATGAACTTTACTTATATTTTAATTTGCTGCAAGTCTAAGAACTGTCAAAGTATTTT
Organism: Corallium rubrum; assembly: GCA_964035015.1. Lineage (NCBI taxonomy): Eukaryota > Metazoa > Cnidaria > Anthozoa > Scleralcyonacea > Coralliidae > Corallium > Corallium rubrum. Next base: position 6,981,579 of record OZ036007.1, on the reverse strand, counting down.
AAACCATTACTTAAATTGCTTTCCCCACACCATCGACTGACAGTTTGCTTCGAAACAATTTCAAAACTCGATGCATGTTGACCAATAATGTTAGTTCCAGTTCTTGAGTGTTGTTGGCGTAAACAAATACAAATTACTTGTGAATATTCTACAATGTCCTCAAGGACGTTTTGTCCGGTAGTATAAAGCGTTCATTATATCACGCTAGTGGTGTAACGACTGTAGATCATCCTTGGCTTGCTTTGTAGTTGACCATTTTCTGTATCTCGCATTTTTTTTATTATACACATCATACTCGTCGTGAGAAAACCAACGACCACGACAGCTATAACTACAGTAACAACAACTGTAGCGATGACCATTTTGATTTTTCGTCTCTCTTCTCAGTGTTCACAAGATCCTCGCGGCGGTAGTTTGTGTGAGATGAAAGTACGTCGTGTCAAAATACCGACAGCTTCCTTAAAGCAAACAATGAAAAGCAAGCGACCCATGCACTAAGATCATTTGTTTTAAAAAACAGAATAATTTACTCACTGTGTGTCTTACCCCCTATAATTCTGTGTTCATGACTTGTATAGCAAGTTGAAAACGTTGCGTTAGAAACCAATGAACTATTCACTTAAAAAGTCCAAAAGGAAAAGGTTTCAGAAAAAAAAATTCTGTCCGTTTATTCAGCATCAATTTTTGACCTTTAACTAGTTGTGTTTGATGAAGGGTTCCACTCCAAACGTCATGACTATTTCGTTCCAAAAATATCGCGGCAGTTTTCCAAACATTGTATTTCTATATAACCACTGGTTTTCATATCATAATATAAACGATGAGAGTATAATCTGGCATTTGTATACAAGATTTAGCAACATTTTCCCAATTATTATGAAATGAACACTGTGTTTGGATGCCACTGTGACTGCTCTTGCGTGCATGGCATTCAAAATGAGGGACAGTGAAGAAATCACAAAGGCAAAAACAATTTCTATTTTAGTTGCAGATATATTTCATGCTAGATGAACACACTTGTGTCTTGTTAACGATCATGGCAGCCAGAATAAACGAGAGCTTGAGCATTTGATAAACATTCAGTTATCTTTTTTATTATTCATGCTTTGTAGATCACGACGTCAGTCATGGCAACTAAAGGTTAGGGGGTATATTTACATGAACCATCTCTTTCCTCGGCCTCAAGAAAAGATTTGAATCAGTGTTAAGATTTATTTGTACCTTAACTAAATCAACTCTTCTTTGTAAATTTAGGTTTGTGCGATGGTTAATCAAATGATTCATTTCAATTAACCATCAGCCGCCAACCATATCCTCACTAGATGAACAACAATATAAGATCGATAAAGATCAAGCTGCTATATTGTATCAGCCACAATATAGGTATATGGTCGGCTTATCTTTGTCTTCTGACTGACTCTTAAAGAACTGACTGCATGAAGACGTTAGTTATTTCATCTTTTGCTTTCCACATTGTTGAAGGATCTATTACGCATGACAACTACAGTATATCATTCGTCCGTAGATCTTCCTCCACTTGTCACACCAGAGTTGTCCGTCTTCCAAAAGGTTTCTGAAAACACAAGGTCCCTTAGCTGAGTGTACTTCTTCAAATCGTTAGGGTATGCTATCATTTGGGATGATTCCTCGTAATCCTAACGTTCCAAATGCGTATACCCATGCATGCACCCAAAACGCGCATAAAAATGATTAAAAAATTATTTTGTCTTCTATCCCCGGAGAAAGCGACCTTCATTTAGCCTCACCTATGCATAGTTTTTCCTTTTCGATTATGTCTAGAACACTGACAACCCAGATATTAGTTGATCTGTCAAACTTCGACACAGCAGATGCGTCTTGAGATTCCTTGTTGTTTCATCCGACCCTGTAGGAGTCAGTTGGAGTCAGTGAAGCTTGGAGAACGTCCACAAATAAAAACCTTTGATATTTAATGTGAAGTGCATACTGCGAATAACCAACCAATTTATTTGTAAAAGTAAGAACATATAACGAGACGTGATATTAATGTGAAAATGTCATTTTCGATTCACATCGTAACTTCTTTTTTTCTGACTACAAATACCTGAATTTATTAAGAAGAGGATCAAATCGATTTGTCTATAAGTAGCCATGGTATTATTGAAAAACAACGATTAAAATTACATCGTAGTTAACGTTTCGACATCTATATATTATTTAATGTACTATACTCTATACACCGTATTAGTGGATACCTGATCAATACTTTGACTAATAAAAAAAACAAGGCTGTGCGGCGTCTATATACTCATTAATACAAGGTATTTAAATCGGTTCGTGTTAGAGTATATCTATAGATTATCTGTCCGTCATCAATGCTGTATAACTTCATACAGTAACACTGTTTCTAGGTAGTAATCATCATCTTCATTGCTACAAACGGCGGTAACGCGGTCGTTATATAGGTGGCCCTGTTCCCGCGTAAGCCAGCAGCTTCAACCACTTGTCAGGACTCTTGCCTTCGTCTTTCTTAATGATGTACACGGAGACAATGACAGTTAAACCCAAAATTCCTGTCACAAGAACAGCAAGACCAATTACTACTCCCAACACCAACATTTGATCTTTCAAATACTCTCTGCTCAAGTCCTAAGCTGAATCTCTCTTCTCTTTGGTGTGAGTTAATTGATTTGTGTTGTTAAGCACTGTTCACTACCACAATAATTAAGATTGCTATCTTCACTATATAACATACGTGAAAAGGAGATATGCATGAGGGGTCATCACCTACCATACTAAGAAGGCATCTGATTGGTTTAGATAACCTAACCCAACACCTTCCCCTAACCCTTACCCCACCTCTAACCTTAACCTTTAAAAAGCAAACGTTCACTCAAAACGAAATCCTTTGCCTTCTACCCGAAGAAGCAACCCATCATAACAAGGTATCACTCTGATTGATCCAATCTGGTTAAGCAATCAAGCATGATCTACATCTGAATCACTTATTAACCGCGGTACATCAAAGAAAACCGACTCAATAACCGACTCAATCGTGATATATCTCTTATATATATATTATATATCTCTTATTTATATATATATATATATATATATATATATATATATATATATATATATATATATATATATATTTATATATATATATATATATACATGCATTCATGCATTCATGCATTCAAATAGTGCTGTGTGGTGCCATGCAGTCAACTACAAGACACGGGACTATTTAATTTCAGAAAATATCTATTGCATATGCCAACTACAGTAGTTCAACTCATGGATTATTCTCATATATCAACGAAACCACATTGTGTTTCATAATCAATATTACATACTGGCATACAACTTGTTGATAACTGGATAATATATACCACATACATGACAACTGACACGAAAGCCTTCATGCTTAATAATAAAGTCGACATGGTTCATGTCTTATGCATAGCACATGCTGTGCGATCTTCTGGCACCAAACATTGCACTTATATCCATCTTCGTTTGGTCAAAAACCATTCTTACACAGTCATCGTATTCACTATCAGTATTTCGTATATATATACATTGTTCTCCACACTGTTTCATGGCTTAAACAATGGCATAAAGTCGTTGGATAGATTCCAAGGAGTCTTTAATCTGTAATCTCTACTCTCTATTGACGCAAGTGAATTATGTACAGTTTGGTCGTAGATCAGAGTACGACCTTCAGATGATCTGAATGTCGTACTAAATCTTGCAGTCCCATAATTTTGGATTGTTCAATACATCCTAACGTAGCCAATATAATGTGGATAGTAACTATGTTTGTTGTTTTTTGGCTTTTTCCCCACCTTAGTAGTAGTGAACACTGCTCCAGTAAAAACTAAACCAACTACTCCAACTATTGAAGCGACAGCAACGATAATTCCAGTAATCATTTTGACTGTGTAAGCAATATAGTTCTCAAGCTACTTCACAAAATTCCCCTGACCCTCTCAACAAGGTGCGGTGCTCAGTCTGTACATGAACAACGGTACAATATAAAAACATAGCGGGCTATATCGTTCAATGTTATATTGCAATCTGATTGGCTGACTTACTCTTCAACAAATGATATTTTTAAAATAAATTCAAATTACCTCCGTAGTAGCTATTCACAATACCAGCTTCATATCTTAATATGACTTGCAGCCTCATTATTGTATAAAAATTGTTTTGAATTAAGTATTGTTTCTAGTACATAGAGCTGCAGGCAGTCGGCATGTGGCGACTTATTAACCAAGGTGGCGCGAGGATTATTTTTTTCATTTGTGCAGTCTGTGATGTGATTCACGGGCCATTGAGTCATCCTTAAGTTACTCGGATGAAATGACTCATTGCTGTTCTTTTTTTACCATATTATCTTTCGCTTTTTGTAATGATTCTGAAGAACTACACGCATACAAATCTCACAACTTGTTAACAACATGAGCCTTGTTACAAGTTGCCAACAACCCGTTGTAACAACTTTCTTGCACTGATGAACACGAGTCATCAACTAGTACAATTTTCGTCAACTTTCTTCCATAATTTTGATCTTCAGAGACTTACGGCTTATTCTTGTGATTATTTCTTAGTTCTCCCAGGACAAGATTGTGGCACAGTGCTTGTTCAACAGGAAATGAAGGAGAAGTTGCCATCTTTGGGGGGTGTTCTGGCTCGCTATTTGAATCACTGTTAACCGTAAGACTGACTTACTTGCATTTTGTATTTGGATAAGGATAAAAGACTGGATAAAGGACTGGGGGGCTAATCATCCTTACTTGCAGCCAGCGGCTGAATTGCGAAGGACGCAGATCAACGTGGCCGTGTCGAGGGATATATCAAAGGCGCTCCAAGCAGCCGCCAACGACACAGTTCAGACCACGGATCACAACTAAGATGTTAGGTGTTGATACATATGTACAATGCAAAAGAATCATTATATTTTGTTCTTCGTCTTTTTTTTCCATAGGAACACACGAACGATTTGGTATTCTTTCATTTTAGTCCGCAAAAGCTGCAAAGGTTTGTCGTCAAACACCAATCCTTTAACTTAGGAAAGCTTGGTTACATCGGTCGGTCGGTCGGTCGGTCGGTCGGTCGGTCGGTCGGTCGGTCGGTCGGTCGGTCGGTCGGTCGGTCGGTCGGTCGGTCGGTCGGTCGGTCGGTCGGTCGGTCGGTCTGTCTGTAATTATTAACCAACAATTCCTAATCATTTTTTCAGAATTTGTGAGGAAGCTATCGTTAAAAGCAAAAGAACGCTGCCATATCGACTTCTCTCTACCTTGCCACGATCAATATTCAGAACATTGGCAGCTAGATTAAATATTTCACAAGTGAATGCAAATGGATAGAGTTGTTTATATATTCTGTATATCAAAATAGAGTTGTAGTTCAGTTATATCAAGGTCAATTTAACTGCTTTAGTACTTAGTTCATATCTTTAAATCTGAATGGATTAAGGAAGGCTGCTTTCCAATTTACAAGGTCAGGCCGATCAGTACGGCCAGAACAGACTTGCTTTTGATTAGGATCAAATTTTCCAGTAGTCCAAAGCCTCAAACGTATCGTGTTCTATTTTAGCGGACTGAGCGGTCTGTCTAAATGAAAAGATCCCAAAGTTTGTTCAGTCAGCTTTGAATGAGGTTAATAATGTTTAGTGAATAATAAATGACTTCATTGCGTACAGTCATTACCTACACACCATTCAGTCAGCTCTGAATGAGGTTAATGTTTAGTGAATAATAAATGACTCCACTGGTCGTGCGTACAGTCATTAAGCCTGGTTTTCATATGTCGCCGATCGTCGGCGATTTGTGATTTAGATGCATGTTAAAACGGGAAGTGCATCAGCATGTTAAGTAATAAAGAACAATGCAGAAAAGCAGTGCTTTTATTCTTTTACTTAACATGCATCTAAGGGGGCGATTACATGGACAGGGCTGGCCAGGTTAACCGGGATGAGTTTACGAAACAATTACATGGAGCGGGCTAGCCCGGTAAGCCGGGATGATTTCAGGCCGAAATTCGCAATTATCAAGTGAATAAGGGCAAAGTTACGTTAGTTTTACTTCAGTTTTACACTAATTATTAGTCTATTATTTATTTTGTAAGCCCATCGTTAATAAAAAAATTGTTAAAGTCTTGGCTAACCCAGGAAAGCGTCTTCACGAAGACTAATTAATTTATTAAATCTTCGCTTTGATCACGAAACACACAAACAACGTTAATGTTCTATTTCAGTTCCTTTCAGCACTATTTATTCACACAGTCAAGCAAACGAACGTGTATCGAAGCGAGTTCAACAGTTTTTCAGCCCGGTTTCCCGGGATGAAAACGATGACATGGACATGTTCATCCCGGTTAACCAGGCTAGCCCGGTTGCGACAACCGGGATCCCGGCAAACCGGGCTAGCCCGCTTGTCATGTAATCGAAATGTTAAAACAACATGCGTTTGATATATAAAGCGGGCTAGCCCGGTTAACCGCCCCCTAAATCATGGGTCGGCGACGATCGGCGACATATGAGAACCAGGCTTAACCTACACACCACTCTACAAATGTGGTTACTAACTGTGACGTTGATTTGCATAAGAATTAAGAATTGCTATAAGCACAATGACTGTCATATCAAAATAAGTACTCTAGATTGAGTCAGTAGTAAAGTGTAAATAAACGTAGTGTTTTTATTGAAAGCCATGTTGTACTCTCATTTATATAGCGTGCATAACCTGCCTCACAAAGCTTGGGCAATTCAATGCATGCATGCTGTACGGTGTATAACCTGTCTCACAAGGCTTGGACAATTCAATGCATGCATGCATAATATAACAGCTAGCGACATTGCCAACATTTCTCGAGTATTTTATCATTTAATTTCGCCCATCAATCCCAACAACAGAGTCAGATCCACAAACACGATTCTTCTGCTTTCTACTTTAACATGTTCTTTCAATTCACAAATGACGACGAAGTCTCCAAAGTTCGTGGATGATATATAATTATAATTGCAGTTCACACAAGTGCATGTAGATACAAAATGTCTGCTCTCGAAGAGGTATGCTGTCACTAACCCTTACAGAGTACAGTTCACGTGTAAATTGATATATTGAAATAAGTCTTGACAATCATTAGTCCTTGGTGCTACTATACGATATATATTTCTTCAATAGATTATCCGGTAGTCCGTATGCCTTGCCTTACGTTTATTAACCGTGTAATAAGCAAAAGCCATACACCAACCAACCACTCCTATGACTGCGACCATACTGATTACAAGCCCTGTAACTGCCATCAATCTTGTACTTTGTCCACCACTCTGAACAACTGACTGGTTATCTTACGACGAGGTGAAGCACTAGGCAGCTGGTAATCTTGTTCCTCTAAACTGCTTCTCATAGAATGTTTTGTAACGGAACGTAAATAAAATACAGCCTAGTTATCAGATCTCTCTTTGAAAGACCGCGTCTGTACCATGACGTCACAATGCAATATCAACATAATAAGTTAATTTCAAGGAGTTAACTCCAAAAGATGGAATTAAAAAAAAAAAGATACAGAATAACTCCTTTTCTGGAGTTATTTTTTACTCCATTTATAAATCTAACTCCATTTTCGGAGTAAGCGTAACTCCAAAACTGGAGTATCAATAACTCCTATAGGGATAGATATTACTCCAGAATTGGAGTAAAAAGAACAATAATTTGACTCCAGAACTGGAGTAAAAAGTAAACACTCCAGATAACTCCTTTTGTGGAGTTATATATTTATTTACACTGGTAGACAAATTTCACAAATGAATACAAACACCAACTGCTTGAAAACGTTTTATTTGATAGATTATATATGGCTTGCACTTGTCTTACATATAAAGTTTGTTATAAAAGTAGCGTGCTGCGTAGGCAGTGTAGAAACAACAATCGAAATATAGTAAGGTTAGATATACTGCCGAAACAGAGAACGTAGGAGTCTAACGTTTCGAGCGAAGGCTCTTCATCAGAGAGGGGCCTTCGCTCGAAACGTTAGACTTAACCTTACTGTATTTCGATTAAAGTTTGTTATATACCCAGAAAATATATATAGAGAAAATATTAATCGCAGTGAATATATGCTGATTGCACCAGTTGCTAGTTAAGTCAGTGGCAAGTGCCACTCAGTGGCAGAACCACCAACAAGGGATAGCTCTTCACCGCATTTACATGAGCTGGGCTAGCCTCATGGTTAACTGGGCTGAGTCGTCTAATTAGGATCGTACTGTGGTCTTAAAACTCATGTAAACTAAATTTACAAAGAATTGCTTTAGTCTAGATCTAAACGAATCTTAATATTAATTCAAATCAGCTCCTACTGCGACCGACGAAAGAATTTCGTGACACAAACTAGCCCAGTAAGTTTTAGTAGAGACAAGGTCGTGGGTTCAATTCCTGCCGGAAGGCCTAGTTGCATTTCAGCCTCGGTCCCAGGCTCTTCAGTAATAAAAGGCGAGCCCAAGCACCCCCGCGCGCTTGAGCGCTATGCTCGCCTTTTATTACTGAAGAGCCTGGGACCGAGGCTGGTTGCATTTTTCGCAACTGGTCCCGGTTTGGTCTTAAAATGTATATATTCTATACTCGAATTTTCCTTCACCCAAAATCCTTAGAACATGCTAGCCCAAGGCTCATGTGACAGCTCGGCCAGCTCCTAAGGGCCCCCTGCAGTGAGTGGGTGTTAAGGGAAAGTGCTTTCATACCCTTAGGGAGTCTAGCTCTAGTAAACCATAAGTAAACTAAGGAGATCTGGTCATGCTATCATATATAAACCAAAACAGATTTGACTCGCTGGAATGATCTGGGCAAAAAAGAGCTATATAGCTATATGTTAAATGTAAACAGTCTTTAAAATATGCTGAGTCCTCTCAGTTATGAAGCGTTAATACGTGATAACAAATGAATTATCTTAATTAGATGCATATTAATTGTATGTTTCGTTGATAAACATCGATAACAAACAAGCTAAACTACAAAGTATTGTTAATGCAGTTGCTTAAATAAGTCAGAATACATCGTTTTAAATTTAACCAGTATATCGTGAAATAATATCCCCTTGGCTTTCAGTGTTCAATTATAAGCAATATTCTATAAAATATGGCTGTCCACGTCATTTTGACTAGCAATTCGATAAAATGTCCAGATCATTTCACATGAGCAGTCTTTCTACAGCCAACAAATAATCCTCTTGCGAACAAAGTAGAAACACCAGCAGCACTGAATACCACAATAATCAAGAATACAAAAACCATCCTTGGTATTTAAAAAACCCAGCTCTGGACTGGAGACTGCAGGAAAAATTCTAAAAGTTGATTCGTTTTCAGCTGGCTCTAAGCTTTCTTGAGATCTCGTGGCCTGGTAGCCTACCTCAGTACGTTGACGTCGTGTGGGGCGAAGTAGTAACAAGCTTGCTAATCTGTAGCTGTAGGGTTTTTTTATCTGTTCTTCTCATATATAATCCACTGTAGATTGTTACTGAAACGGACTGAACGCTCCCTTGTTAATAAGGGTTCCTTCCAGGCGGTGTGCGCACTGGCATCGCAATGCATTGTTGTTGGCAATTATCGCTTCGCAGTGACCAACATGGCAAACTAACACTCAAACAGTAGTGCGTTTAGGCTTTATTTTTTGAAATAGTTGTTAATATTTGTCAATTATCTTTACATAATTGTGAAATTTACATATAAAAGCGGGTATTTACATCTCAAGTTGGAAGAAAACTAGTTTCTGATCGGAATTTAGGGCTGGTGAATTTGAGTTGTTATTTTACGTGATCGAAGATGTAATTTGACTACGGTTAGATTTTTGGCAAATATATTTTAAACTACCGAAGAAAACTTAGTTTTGACTATTTGGATGTATTATATAGACCCTAAGCTATGTAAAAATGTGATCGCTCTCCAACGCTCTCCTTGGGATCACCTTCTATTTACAACTTGAAAATATACATTTTTACAGCGACGACAGCGCGTCGAGCGCGACTGATGAGTTAATACAAAGATATAATATTGCACTGACAGCTGATTAAATGCGCTTGGAAACATAAACAAGGCAATGCGCTTGGGTTGGCGGTTTTTAAAAAATGAAGCACATTCTTCTCGTATATATACGTATTTAATATAATATGTTAATATTGCGGTCTGTCGATGGCTAGCCAACAGAACAATTAAAAATAACGACAAAAGCCGCAGTTTCCTTCTTGAACCAACAAGCAGCTTTTCTAATTTACAGGACTTAGAGGCAACTAAGTTTCTCGGTCGATTTGCGGCATTTCTCTTCTCTGAATTCGGTTCATGATCAGTAACCCTAATGAGCTGTAAGGCATCGTCGCATAGTCGATAAACCGACTGGCTCTATGACTTTATCGTTTTTCATTTAGACGATAAAACACGCTTGGAGCACTTATTATTAGAAACAAGTTTACAAGAAGACAATTTATCGATATTAAGCATCTCCAGACTTTATATTTTGTCCAGAATCTTTCAAAGATAACTTCAGGAAGCTCTTCACTCGACGACGGTTGGACGCGCTATGGTCGTATTTGCTAAAATAACTGGGGTTCCTTCGTCGAACTGCGTAACACGCGATGTGGGTGTGACCCCAACCCCTGCCGCCGGCTGTTTTCTGTAATTGGTTCGTATAACGGAAGGGCTTTGAGTTAACTGAGCTATTATAAATGCAAATATTGATTCAAGCATGTTCTGAAACTGTAGAATGCATGTCTACTCACTTGGCCTTAACACAACTGAAACCCTCCCCCCCCCCCCCCCCCTACAAGTTTCTCTACGGATTTAAACTTTTCACGAGAACGGTCTTGGAGACCATTGGGAGCGGGGGTGGGGTGAGGTGGGGTGGGGTGGTGTGGGGGTGGTGTGGTGTGAACCATTAATATTCTTGATAAGTGAAATCATGTTGCGTTAAATACTTTTAAAAGGCATCATAGCCATGGCTACTATCGTCTGTATAGCCTTGTTGTTTGTTTTTCAAGAACTTTTGAATGAACGAAAAGGACTTTATTTATCGAGAGTAAGATATGACAGTATTCAAATACAGTAAGGTTTGATATACTGCCGAAACAGAGACCGTAGGAGTCTAACGTTTCGAACGAAGGCCCTTTTCTCTGACGAAGACGTTTCTCTCTGACGAAGGGCCTTCGCCCGAAACGTTAGACTTCTACGTTCTCTGTTTCGGCAGTATATCAAACCTTACTATATTTCGATTGCTGTTTCAACACTGCCTACGCAGCACACTACTTTTATTTCACTGGCAGTATTTAGATACTGATAACCTAATGGCCCTCGCCCCCCTGATCGAACTAGTTGAATTAATTGCATTCGTGGAGGGAGGAAAAACAGAGAACCTGGTGAAAATCCCTCGAGGGGCACATTGCTTTTACAAAAAAAATATTAAGTTTTATTTTTAGTACTAAAATTAAATACTACAACTGTATTCTCGTACATGAAAGAGCGAACTTCATTTTTCAACTATAATCTGTTTAGCAATCATGGTTCATGCGCGTATCTCGTGTTTGGAACTTTTTGGAACTTTTTGCTTAAAAATCGGAATATATATATATATATATATACAGAATATCACATATCATGCATGTTGCAATGCCCTAACGAGTTAGTTGAACAGCGCAGCAGAATGTAAGGCAGCTTTATATCCTGCCTGTGTGTTGTTTGTTCGTTCGTTCGTTCGTTCGTTCGTTCGTTCGTTCGTTCGTTCGTTCGTTCGTTCGTTCGTTCGTTCGTTCGTTCGTTCGTTCGTTCGTTCGTTCGTTCGTTCGTTCGTTCGTTCGTTCGTTCGTTCGTTCGTTCGTTCGTTCGTTCGTTCGTTCGTTCGTTCGTTCGTTCGTTCGTTCGTAACAACAGCTAGCATTGTTTTTCACGCAACGTTTTTTTAAGTACCTGATGCAACTTTTTCCCAACTCTGATTTTCAAATGTCCTAAAATTGGGCACATCGTGTTCATCGTTTAGCGAGGAAGGCCTGGAGAAAAGGAGGTATGAATATGATGTTTACCAAAACTTTGTAAAGATTAAACATAAAAATCCAAACATAAGATACGCACACGAAAAGCTTCGGATAGGATTCAAAGCTTAGCTTTGCTTGAGTAGTAACGGAAAAGGATTATTATTATTTTAATATGTGTCCATCATATTTCTATGGCAAGATTAAAATATATTACAAAACAAGAAATCTGGGTTATACATTTCAAAATCAACGAAAGTTTCAGGAGTCTGGTTCCTGATATTTATGTGTGTGTAAGTCTTTTATTTTACTGCATGTGATGACATTGGCTGTTCCTAAATAAACAAAAATACGTGTTGTATTTTGTACAATTCTTTTGAATTCAACTTAATTAAAGTAACTTTATTTATACTAGATAATCCTATGAGTCATATCTAAATTGTTCTTCTTAGAAGTCCAGTAAGGACTATCCTTCATTGGTCCAGTGTTACTACAGGAGGAAACCAGAGTAAACTAAACTAAACTAACTTTATTTATACTGGATAACTCTATCAGTCACATCTAAACTGTTCTCTCTAGAGGTCCAGTAAGGACCATCCCTCATTGATCCAGTGTGACTACAGAAGGAAACCAGAGTAAACTAAACTAACTCTATTTATACTGGATAACTCTATCAGACATATCTAAACTGTTCATCCTAGAGGTACAGTAAGAACCATCCATCATGTGTTACTACAGAAGGAAACTGAACTAAACTAAACTAACTTTATTTATACTGGATAACTCTATCAGTCATATCTAAACTGTTCTCTCTAGAGGTCCAGTAAGGACTATCCCTCATTGGTCCAGTGTTTACTACAGGGGGAAACCAGAGTAAACTAAACTAACTTTATTTATACTAGACAACCCGGCTATCAGTCATATCAAACTGTTCTCTCCAGAGGTCTAGTAAGGAGCAATCTTCATTGGTCCTCCTTCGACTTTGATTGGTTGTTTGACAACTAATCAGATTTCCTGTTGGTTGCTAACTTACCATCGTCGACTTTCCTTTAATTGATCTTATAACATGTTTAAAAGCTTTGATCCATTCTTGCATCTCAGCTTCACTTTCGGCCTGCAGGATATTGCATTTCAGTACATGCACAATCTCTCTCTCAACATTTCAACTTGACAAATGATAACAATGTTGAGTTGTTTTGGGTCTGATTCTCTGTTATAAATTGAAATGGTTCATGGTTTGGCATGCTCCATTGAGATATGGATCAATGGATGGTTGGGAGGCACTCAAAAATTCTCGGCTATCCACCACCAACTCAAAGCCTGCTTCTCATATGTCGCCGATGGTCGGCGATTTGTGATTTAGATGCATGTTAAAACGGGAAGTGCAGCAGCATGTGAAGTAATAAAGAACAATGCAGAAAAGCAGTGCTTTTATTCTTTTACTTAACATGCATCTAAATCATGCGTCGGCGACCAGCAGGCTTTACTCTTTTTTCGTGCTCTCCAGCTTCCCGCGTGCATCTATAACTCGATGGAGCACGCCAAACCATGAAGCATTTCTTAATTATTCCGTTTTTGAATACTTCAGTTTGACCAACATCTACTAAACGTCTGGTAAGTGGCAACAATGCCCCGCGACAATGCCATTTCTGAACTTTATTTCTGTTTATTTGTTTTATCATCTATCCATGTTAAAACTAGGAAGTTGTCCTCCAGTAGCATTATGATATAAGATGATAGTTCAAATGAGGCCAGAAGCTACTGTTTAAAAAGAGTGTTTTGATAATCACGAAATAAGCCATTATTTTGGTTGGTATATATCAGAGATTTAGAGGCCGGAGTCGTGGTCGGTAATTCTCTTATCCACCTATATACCGAACCAAAACGAGGCCGTTATCCCATGACTTAACGGCCTTGTTTCCTTTGGTATAATAGGAGTGTTAAAACGAGGCCGTTATCCCATGACTTAACGGCCTCGTCTCCTTCGGTACGAGCGTGGTACGAGGTTGGAACTGTTTGGGGGACAGGATTTTACAGGCCATTATAAAAAAAAAGCTCAGGGGGCATAACTACCAGGGGGTGTTAGGATGTGTGACCCCTTCCCGCTCCCCCAAGAACTGAAAACACCAAGGTTTGTCGGGCAATTTGTTAAGAATGTATAAAACGATTTGTCGGGCAAAAAAAAAGAGTACCAAAACGAGGCCATTATCCAGTGACTTAACGGTCCCGTTTTGACACTCCTATTTATACCAAAGGAAACGAGGCCATTAAGTCATGGGATAACGGCCTCGTTTTGACATTCTTATTATACCGAAGGAAACGAGGCCGTTAAGTCATGGGATAACGGCCTCATTTTGGTTCGGTATATATATAAATACTATTATACCGAACATGAAAACGGCCTCAAAATCGCTGATATATACCGACCAAGATAACGGCCGATATCGTCATTATAATAATTCCCCGACGAAAGCTAAGACACTAGGCTTATTTTATATTTTTGTAATAGTTTTTAATGTTTTAATAAAGCTCTTATATTTTTTAAACAGTAGTTTCTGGCCTCATTTGAACTATCATCTTATGTTAAAACTAAACCAACCACCACATGAATCAGCATATCATATACGTATAATAAACCGAAATACAAATACCTGAATATAATAAGTTCTTTGAGGCGTTTCAACTTCAAAGACATGTTGTTTGTTGTTAAAGGTATTTCTAAAGAATAGAGGGAAGATTTATTTGAATTAAACAAGGAAAAGAAGAGAAATGGAAAGGGAAGACACATGACGGGAAATGAAAGAAAAGAAACGATGTAGGAAAAAAACAGATGGAGTGCAAAAAGAAGAAGGGAATAAACAAAGAGAAACGGGTAAGTAGAAGAACTCAAAAGAAATGGGAAAACAAACGAAAAAGGGCGAGGAGTTGGTGGATGGAAAAATGAAAGAAAACACATGGCGAGAAATGGTGGACATAGAGAGGCGGAGCTAAAGCCCTATTAAACTAGTACCTATGTCGTGCGGTCGTCACAGTTCCGCGGTTCAGAAGAAAAGAGAACAACTAATTTATGCAATGTTGGATGAAATCTTTATTCGATGATCAGAAAATACTGAAGCTTTGAGATTGAAAACCGCAACAACGACAAATACAGGCTAGAAATGAAGAATATCATCGAAAAGACGGATTTTTATAGTAGCCGAATCAGATCGAAACTTGTACGGAAATAGTATACCTCTGTTTGATTTTCGATAACGTGAGCAGCAAGGTTGGTACAATTTGCGTATTCGCCATATTGGCTTATGTTAGACTTGTGCTCAAAATAGTATATCAAAAACCGCAAGGGATTTAATATCTGTGGCATATCGCTCATGATATTTATATCGCAGATGTGTTGCACTATACGATTCAGATTGAAACATTTGAAATAATTTAAAAATCGACACTGCTACGACGATTGTTTCACTCATCCTCTATGTAAGTCCTATTAATCTTGCAGAACTTTTCTAGTCAAAATTTTTGTAAGTGGACATGCATTACGCGCATGTGTGACCATTATTTCTCGCCATAAAATGAACGAAAATGCAAGAAATTAAACTAAAATAAAAGGAAAGAGAACGGTGTATTTGTTACCCAGTGTGTGGCTTCACCCCTCTTAGATCCGTTGCTGAGAGAGAACGAATTGGTTCTTTATCCTGTGAGTTAACAAATATGAAACACAAAATAATAAACAAAAATCATTGAAGGCGTGCGGGACATCGCTCGACTCGCCCAGAGTCGGACTGGCTTAGTATCAGGGGTGGTACCAATAGGGAGAAGGGCGCAGTTAAAAAAAGAAATTAATAAATAATGACATTGGCCTACTAAGGTGGATTACTGACAAATTTTCCCACGTAAATAGAAAGATTTCAAAATCGGTGATTGTTGTTGTCATTGTTATAAAAAAAGACACCTACAGGCTTACCATTTGCCGGAATAAAATATATCAATTACGGAACAGCAACTTTCCTGTCTACGCCTTGCTACCATACGGCATACACAACATGAATTTAAGAGTTAAAGCAGTATTATTCAGTAACAAACTACATGCAGTGGGCAGCCATATTATTTTATATCTCAGTTTAGCAAATTTTGTTCATGGGGCGTAGTTGCATGAGGTATTCTAAAGGGGGCGCGTGTGCCACTGGCACAATGCCACATATGCCAGCCCAAGCCTGGGCTCGCCATATTAAAGTCAAGCGCGCGATGACAAAACTATGTTAACCATTTCTCTACCGTGGTGGCCTTTTAGGATTTTACTCTGACGTTCAAGGGAAGAACTCTATTCAGTAGAGAAAGGATTAAAGACCAGACGTTCTGCTGCATTGAAAGATTGTTACGCTACGCTATAAAATGTTCTGCTGGCGTTTCAAGAAGTTCTGTTCTGTTGAAAGATGTCACGCTACGTTGTTAGACATTATCAAGCTAGCAGTAAACTGATGCGGGATATCTTTCTGTCACAACAAACGCACGTGACAAAAGGCGCATCTCCATCACTCTCAAGACGCATGTGCGTGACTGCGCACCTTAAACGGCCAGGCTTGAATAATGTCAGAGAGTCCCCCTTATCAAAACAAAAACTATTTCACTTACGGTTTCTTTTTCATAGTAACAGAATTTAAACATGTCTAGTAAAAAATACCGTCTTTTCCAGCTTTTCATCTGCGCAATAAAATATATTATCACATTACTTCTAGTGTATGTAGAGACTGTACATTAAAATACCCAAAAATACCTACCACAGCACCCTGCTTGATACAGTAACCATCTTTTACTGGTTTAATTGTCTCAGAAGTATTTGAATTACAACGACTTCCAGGGAGACTATCATTGTCACCAATATTCATCTAGGGTAGAAATGAAAGCAACATTATTATCAGTTGTCGTTTCACATGGAAAATACATGACATCACACTATTATTGATATGATTGGTATGAAGATACACTACAATAGTTTGTTTTCTCATTATAGATATGTCTTAAGTTCCCTTACAAAAAAGGTCTCTATAGAAAATAAGCAAATTGCCTATAGAAACCTATAGCTTGACTATAAAGTCCGGGGGAGGGGGGGGGGGGTACTCTCATATATAAAGTACAGTGTATACAGGTATGTGTTGCCCTATAGGGTATGGTTTTCGAGCTCTGGGGTCTGGGATAGGTTATACAAATTGTCTATTTTGGTCTGCAATGAGGTGTATATTTTAGTCTGCAATGAGGTGTATATTTTGATCTGCAATGAGGTGTATATTTTGGTCTGAGATAGAGTATGGATGCCAATGTGACACCTGTGCTGGGATGGGGTATTCATTATTTTTTAGTTTAGGTCAGGGATAGGTTTACCTTGCGAGTCAGAGCCCCTCTCCAACCTACACAAGCTTCGGGGGAAAGTGGGCTCTGCCAACAAACTCGATACTTCTTTTTGAACATGCGTGAATGGTTGCCAAGCTCTATTCTGGGCCCAGGCTCTAACGCATCACTTCCTATTTTTCTGCTTACGCGTGTTCGTAAACTAGAACTTGTTTGACCAGTTTAAAACCTGACTGACTCGCCCCAAACTTGGGGTGAAGATTGAGTTTGTTGGCAGAGCCCACTTTCCCCCGAAGCCTGCGTAGGTTGGAAAGGGGCTCTGACTCACAGGGTACGATAGGGTATAGAAGATCGATAGGGATAGGGTCAGGATTTGAGGTCACAGTGGCACATCCCTACCCAAAAATTGCCAGAGTACCCCCAGGCTATACAGTACTCTTATAGGTACACTAAAATCTATTTTGTAGGGGTTGTCACAGGAATGTCTCATTCAGTGAATCCATCAGTGTACTTGATAGCTTAACAAGTAATTATAGTACAGTAGCAACCCAATATCACAAAGATGTACATTAAGTCAGAGTTCAAATTCATTCATCAAGCTACTTCTGACTTACCTTCAGGCTTCGAAATAAATTTGAAATGCATACCAGTCACTATGACCGGCGGTGGCTCAATAAATTTGCCGGTCACAGCGGAATTTTTACCGGTCATTTTTAGTTATACTTATTTGCGCTCGTCGTTCGCGTGGCTCGTGAGTTTAGAAACAATAATATACAACAGGCCAATGGCGTAACCGTTTTCGAGTTTTTAGGTAACAACGGTGAGACAAACAAACACGCACACACAGACAGATAAAGGTATTATAATATAGATTATGAATTATATTTGTATATAGGCACAACACCACAACGCCAGCATATCGTATTACAATTTGACACATTCGCTCTCACTTGGATTAAAAAATTCACCGGTCATGCATGTCCGCCAAGCGATGGTATTTGCCAGTCAAACTGTAAAATTTTACCAGTCAGTGACCGGTGACCGGCACTTATTTCAAAGCCTGCTTACCTTAACTGTTCTTACTGGTATGCCTCCAATTATTTTTGTTTCATAACTGACTTCAGGATCATCTGTATCATTACCAGTACTTCCTGTTGATTTCACACTACCACCTCTCTCCATAGAACCAGTAGGAGTTTTCTCATCATCACTGTCACGCTTAGGATTCACCTGGAAAATAAAAAAACAAACAACCCAAATTGAAAAGAACTGTAAACAACATTAGCTAGAGTCCATCTATTCATCTGGGAACTAGAATAGGTTCACAGCACTGCATCCGAATACCAGCAGCTCAATTAGTCATACTACTAAGTTCAGACAACAGATCACAGCTAGTTATAGTATAAGATGTAGGTGTTGATTTTATCCTCGAAGCACAGGAGTGATCAACTACACACGTAAAAATCTCACAGGCTATAACAGGGTTGTTGGCTCAACAACCCATGAACAGCACTGTTAACAGGCTAGAACATGATTGGTGAAATAACAGCATTGTTCATGCATGTTTCAACATGTTGTTACAGCTTGGAGAATCGACAAGGCTTGTTCATGCATGTCGCAACAAGCAAAACCTAGCTTGATAAAACAACCAAGTTCATGGTTGTTGTATCATGACTGTTCAATCCTGTTGATTCATCATGCCCGAACAACATGTTGTATCATGCATGAACAACACTGTTGATTCATCATGATAGTTTTATGTTGTTCAAACAGGCATGGACAACGTTGTTCGTTCGACAACATTGTTCATGCCTGTTACGAGTGTTCGTGTTTTTAGCGAGGAACACGCGAGGGTTCTCGACACTTTCACGCAACGAACTTACAGTCCTGGCACCGGTGGGAACACAAACAACATTTTATATTGCTGAATTATCGAAAACCCATGTCTTCTTAACATAAAAAACGTTGGATGTTTATTTCAAACTTTGACAGTTTTCTGCGAATGTTTTTGTGGCGGAAATTACGTGCAACAAGTGTGTGAGTTTTGTACAGCATGCCCAGAGACTCGCTGCAGAGTGTCTTGATGAAAATGGAAACGAAAAAATCATCACTTACTAACTTATATATCCTCGTTGGGCAGGACTTTGGAGATATAACAGAAAGTTTGTTCCAGCAGTATGTACGGTACAAGTTTGAAAGGTTGTTAAGCTCGTTTCTTTTTCAAAATGCGACAAAACACTGGTGTTGAAACAAGGCAAAATTGGACAATTGTACAAAAGCTATGGCGTCAGCAGCAACAAAGTATTTTCCCTTTTCCCTAAGGTAAGTTTTAAAATCTAGCAAACTAGTCAAATGAATGATAGTACAATAAGATTAAGTTAGAAATTAAATTTCTGGACGTAAATAATTCTGTTGTTTTCTAATATTGTCGGATTTGTCGGACATATAGTAATAGTATTGCACAATGACAAAACTATTTATAATCGAGACAGAGATTCCAGGCAGAAAACGTAATTTAGTTAGAAATATCAAAGCGCAGACAATTACTTTGAAAAAGCCCATAACATTGAAGAAAACCTTATGTACATAAAGTCTTTGTAATTGTAATAATTTAATCACTCTGCGAAGATGTTGCAGTTCAATAAATATTTTCATTTTTACCATTTCTCTAATTGTCTGGGCTTTGATATTTGTTACACTTGAGGGGTGCATGAGATGGGGGAGGGGTAGTATTAAATGTCAAAGAAACATTTGCCGATATTTTATTATACATGTATTTTTTATTTTTAAATGCATATTAAGCCACAATCCAGAAAATGTAATGCACCTATCAATGTTAGTCCCAAAGGGGGGGGGGGGGAGGGGTTAGGCAAGGGGTAGGGAATTTATCAATATGTCCATCCCCAGAGTCGAGACAGACAGTGAATGTCTCTTCAGAGGTGGGGATTTTTGGTTGTAGCAGAGGAGAAACATGAGGGATAGGGAGTGGAATACAACAATTTTTAATGATAAATTGTCAAATCCCCACCCTTTGCCCAACCCCCATCCCTCGGGGCTAACATTGACAGGTGCATAATAACACTATAAAAATATTTATTGGGTCATTCCAGAAAAGATCCATACCTCCCCCACAGAGGAAATTTGTACCATCTGGGGAGGGAGGGGGGTAAATCTACTTCTGATAATAGTAAAATGTACTAGGATGTCCGAAGGGGGTCAGGGGTCAACTTCACATTGCCTCCGTGGGGGAGGTGTGGATGTTTTCTGGAATGACCCATTCTGCAAGTATCAAGACTAACATTTCATTATATTTTTACAATTATGGTACTAAACAATATTCGTAAAACTCTAATATTAAAATAATTTATTTTAAGTTGTTTTTCTTACATTGTATATGATTATTTATATTATTATTTATCTAACTGTATACTAGCCATAACTACATGCAATACCTAGCCAGAACATTGCACACTCGACAGGTATAACTTTTCCATACCAATAAACTACTATAATTTTATATATACAAAAACTGGTATAGAGGTGAGCCAAATTTAAAATATATTTAAAATAGTATGAAATATTCTACTTCACATTTCTTGTTATTTTATATCATTTAATAACAGGACAATGTATGCCACATGCATCCATGTTTAAAATGACTGTGTCTTCTAAATTTTTTGTAAATATATTCAAGATCAAACTTTAATACAGTGGTTTTATTAGAGGAAACTGAAGGTAAACTTTCAGTTAATCAGAGGAGGAAAAGTTTACAAAAGGTTTTACCTGTTTTTTTGGGTTTTTTCATAGTATACAAATGCAGTGGTGATATGGCAACATGAACAATAAAGAAGAGTAAAGATCTACTATGTGAGTTGTGGGCAAGAAACCAGGGCCTGGATTGAATAAATAAGACAGCTGAAAAGTTATTTTTATTATATTGTTTTATTTTTATTATATTGTTGTTGTTTTTTCATTATGTAGCATCACTGCATCAGGCCTGGCAATGGGAAATAATTATGATTTTATGATGACATCTAACAGGTGTGTATTTATAGCTCAGCATTTTTAAGGTTTAGAAATTAAGGTCCTTCTTTTCTTCTTTGTGTAGCTTGGCCTGGTACTGTAAGGAGAGATAAAACCTAACAGGTGTGTATTAGGTTAGCATTTTTAAGATTTAGAAATTCATGTCTTTTTTATTTCTCTTTCTCCAGGCAAGGAGAAAATACAGGTGTACATTTGCTAGCATTTTTGAGATTTAGAAACTAATAGTAATACGCCTTTCTTTCTTTTTTTCTTTATTTTATGGTGTATCCAGCTAGACAAAAAATTATACATTATTATACAGTATTACAGTAAATGCCAAATGTTAAGGGTACTTATACTGTGTTGATAGGTTGTATTGTATCTAGTTTAATTCTCAAAATACATATTTGTCTTCTCTAATTTATATAGTGTGGCCATGCAGAAAGAATTTAAGAAATATGGGCTGCCAAATGTGAATTGCAAGATTAACTCAGCAATGTTGTATTTAATATTTATACATTATAAGTGTGGTAAATATTGACAAAAAGTATTCGAAAACTAATAAGATATTTTTCTTCTTTCCTAGTTTTGGCTACATAATTTATACTTTGCATCTTCTCAAGCCTGGATTTGTAAGTAAAGATTATATGCATGACCATTTTTCTTTTCTTTTTGCAGTATTATATGTGGCTAAATTAGAAAAACGAAGTGTACAAAAATTGTAGGATTGTACGCTGTACGCATTCGTCGAAAAATAAGAAGACTTATAGAAGTGAAATGCTCTTTATTTTTGTAAATCTTAGTTGATAGGTGTGAAAAATAATAAAAACAGTTACCTGATGTTTCTGTCGCGTAGTTTTTTTAGTCGTAGTTACTTCTGTGCAAGTTTTTTCTCAGTTTTTTCGGCAGCAAACGGGGTACACCCGGGGAATTTTTGTACCGGCATTTTGTTTATCCACGCGTGGAATACACGGGAAAAACGCGGAAAAACGCGAAAATTTCTCGATTTAAACAGACAAAAACAGCATTGATATCATGCCCGAACAACCATGTCAGAACAACCATGTTCTAGCGTGTTACTTCATCACGCTAAAACAACGCTGTTATCATGCATGAAACTTGCTGTTTCAACAACCTTGTTCAGGTCTGTTCCTTTGACAAGCCATGAACAGATTGTTCCAACATGCATGAACAAGCCTGTCAACAACTATGTTCAAGCTGGCCAGCTCAACCATGTTCAAGCCTGTCGACATCAATCATGTTCAAGCCTGTCAACAGGCAAAAACAAGCTGTGCGTTTTTAAGCGTGTACACGCGTAAAAACGCACAGCTTGTTTTTGCCTGTTGACAGGCTTGTTCATGCATGTTGGAACAATCTGTTCATGGCTTGTCAAAGGAACAGACCTGAACAAGGTTGTTGAAACAGCAAGTTTCATGCATGATAACAGCGTTGTTTTAGCGTGATGAAGTAACACGCTAGAACATGGTTGTTCTGACATGGTTGTTCGGGCATGATATCAATGCTGTTTTTGTCTGTTTAAATCGAGAAATTTTCGCGTTTTTACGCGTTTTTCCCGTGTATTCCACGCGTGGATAAACAAAATGCCGGTACAAAAATTCCCCGGGTGTACCCCGTTTGCTCACTTTGCTGCCGAAAAAACTGAGAAAAAACTTGCACAGAAGTAACTACGACTAAAAAAACTACGCGACAGAAACATCAGGTAACTGTTTTTATTATTTTTCACACCTATCAACTAAGATTTACAAAAATAAAGAGCATTTCACTACTATAAGTCTTCTTATTTTTCGACGAATGCGTACAGCGTACAATCCTACAATGTTTGTACACTTCGTTTTTCTAATTTAGCCACATATAATACTGCAAAAAGAAAAGAAAAATGGTCATGCATATAATCTTTACTTACAAATCCAGGCTTGCGAAGATGCAAAGTATAAATTATGTAGCCAAAACTAGGAAAGAAGAAAAATATCTTATTAGTTTTCGAATACTTTTTGTCAATATTTACCACACTATATAATGTATAAATATTAAATACAACATTGCTGAGTTAATCTTGCAATTCACATTTGGCAGCCCATATTTCTTAAATTCCTTCTGCATGGCCACACTATATAAATTAGAGAAGACAAATATGTATTTTGAGAATTAAACTAGATACAATACAACCTATCAACACAGTATAAGTACCCTTAACATTTGGCATTTACTGTAATACTGTATAATTATAATGTATAATTTTTTGTCTAGCTGGATACACCATAAAATAAAGAAAAAAAGAAAGAAAGGCATATTACTATTAGTTTCTAAATCTCAAAAATGCTAGCAAATGTACACCTGTATTTTCTCCTTGCCTGGAGAAAGAGAAATAAAAAATACATGAATTTCTAAATCTTAAAAATGCTAACCTAATACACACCTGTTAGGTTTTATCTCTCCTTACAGTACCAGGCCAAGCTACACAGAGAAGAAAAGAAGGACCTTAATTTCTAAACCTTAAAAATGCTGAGCAATAAATACACACCTGTTAGATGTCATCATAAAATCATAATTATTTCCCATTGCCAGGCCTGATGCAGTGATGCTACATAATGAAAAAACAACAATATAATAAAAATAAAACAATATAATAAAAATAACTTTTCAGCTGTCTTATTTATTCAATCCAGGCCCTGGTTTCTTGCCCACAATTCACATAGTAGATCTTTACTCTTCTTTATTGTTCATGTTGCCATATCACCACTGCATTTGTATACTATGAAAAACCCCCAAAAAACAGGTAAAACATTTTGTAAACTTTTCCTCCTCTGATTAACTGAAAGTTTACCTTCAGTTTCCTCTAATAAAACCACTGTACTAAAGTTTGATCTTGAATATATTTACAAAAAATTTAGAAGACACAGTCATTTTAAACATGGATGCATGTGGCATACATTGTCCTGTTATTAAATGATATAAAATAACAAGAAATGTGAAGTAGAATATTTCATACTATTTTAAATATATTTTAAATTTGGCTCACCTCTATACCAGTTTTTGTATATATAAAATTATGGTAGTTTATTGGTATGGAAAAGTTATACCTGTCGAGTGTGCAATGTTCTGGCTAGGTATTGCATGTAGTTATGGCTAGTATACAGTTAGACAAATAATAATATAAATAATCATATACAATGTAAGAAAAACAACTTAAAATAAATTATTTTAATATTAGAGTTTTACGAATATTGTTTAGTACCATAATTGTAAAAATATAATGAAATGTTAGTCTTGATACTTGCAGAATGGGTCATTCCAGAAAACATCCACACCTCCCCCACGGAGGCAATGTGAAGTTGACCCCTCCCCTTCGGACATCCTAGTACATTTTACTATTATCAGAAGTAGATTTACCCCCTCCCTCCCCGGATGGTACAAATTTCCTCTGTGGGGGAGGTATGGATCTTTTCTGGAATGACCCAATAAATATTTTTATAGTGTTATTATGCACCTGTCAATGTTAGCCCCGAGGGATGGGGGTTGGGCAAAGGGTGGGGATTTGACAATTTATCATTAAAAATTGTCGTATTCCACTCCCTATCCCTCATGTTTCTCCTCTGCTACAACCAAAAATCCCCACCTCTGAAGAGACATTCACTGTCAGTCTGGACTCTGGGGATGGACATATTGATCAATTCCCTACCCCTGGCCTAACCCCTCCCCCCCTCCCCCCTTGGGACTAACATTGATAGGTGCATTACATTTTCTGGATTGTGGCTTAATATGCATTTAAAAATAAAAAATACATGTATAATAAAATATCGGCAAATGTTTCTTTGACATTTAATACTACCCCCTCCCCCATCTCATGCACCCCTCAAGTGTAACAAATATCAAAGCCCAGACAATTAGAGAAATGGTAAAAATGAAAATATTTATTGAACTGCAACATCTTCGCAGAGTGATTAAATTATTACAATTACAAAGACTTTATGTACATAAGGTTTTCTTCAATGTTATGGGCTTTTTCAAAGTAATTGTCTGCGCTTTGATATTTCTAACTAAATTACGTTTTCTGCCTGGAATCTCTGTCTCGATTATAAATAGTTTTGTGCAATACTATTACTATATGTCCGACAAATCCGACAATATTAGAAAACAACAGAATTATTTACGTCCAGATATTTAATTTCTAACTTAATCTTATTGTACTATCATTCATTTGACTAGTTTGCTAGATTTTAAAACTTACCTTAGGGAAAAGGGAAAATACTTTGTTGCTGCTGACGCCATAGCTTTTGTACAATTGTCCAATTTTGCCTTGTTTCAACACCAGTGTTTTGTCGCATTTTGGAAAAGAAACGAGCTTCACAAGCTTTCAAACTTGTACCGTACATACTGCTGGAACAAACTTTCTGTTATATCTCCAAAGTCCTGGCCCAACAAGGATATATAAGTTAGTGAGTGATGATTTTTTCGTTTCCATTTCATCAAGACACTGCAGTGAGTCTCTGGGCATGCTGTACAAAACTCACACACTTGTTGCACGTAATTTCCGCCACAAAAACATTCGCAGAAAACTGTCAAAGTTTGAAATAAACATCCAACGTTTTTTATGTTAAGAAGACATGGGTTTTCGATAATTCAGCAATATAAAATGTTGTTTGTTTTCCCACCGGTGCCAGGACTGTAAGTTCGTTGCGTGAAAGTGTCGAGAACCCTCGCGTGTTCCTCGCTAAAAACACGAACACTTGTAACAGGCATAAACAATGTTGTCGAACGAACAACGCTGTTCATGCCTGTTTGAACAACATAAAACTATCATGATGAATCAACAGTGTTGTTCATGCATGATACAACATGTTGTTCGGGCATGTTGAATGAACAGGATTGAACAGTCATGATACAACAACCATGAACTTGGTTGTTTTATCAAGCTAGGTTTTGCTTGTTGCGACATGCATGAACAAGCCTTGTCGATTCTCCAAGCTGTAACAACATGTTGAAACATGCATGAACAATGCTGTTATTTCACCAATCATGTTCTAGCCTGTTAACAGTGCTGTTCATGGGTTGTTGGGCCAACAACCCTGTTATAGCCTGTGAGATTTTTACGTGTGTACAACTCTACTCACATTTAGTTCCAAGCTGAACAACAGGGTCATTTGCAAGCAGCCACCCATCCAAGTACTAACCCTGTTGTAATGGTCCTTGTCTTGTGTATCTAACAGCCAGTAGTCTTGGTTTTAATATCTTTTATTTCCTTAATCTTTCTACTTTTTCTCTAACACTCTCGCTCCTTCTCGCCCTCTAGACATGCTCTCTTCCTCTCTCGTTCTCTTACTTCCCTACCGTGCTTACAAGTTCCTTTATGTCCCTTTATGTCCTTCTTTGGACACCACACTTGTCTAACCAGAGTAACCTGCTTTGGTGAGAGGCAACTGCACTTACAGCACACACCACTCATGCTCCCCTCGCTTTGTAACTCCTATAAATCTATAATCAGGGTAACTATAAACTTACTGCTGCCTTATGTAATACTTTAAACCAATCTTCAATTTCAGATTCATTTTCTGATTTCAAATACCACTTTTGTGATGCCGTTTGGATTTCTGTGAAATGATAAAACTAAGATCTTTACACATTGATCTGAAATAGAAATTAATTTAACAGCACAATAATATATTTTGACAACTTTAAAAAAACAACAACTTATTTACCAAAACAATAAACAGCTTTTGGCTTGTTAGTTGTTATAGCAACCTAAAAATTAAAAATAATATCAACAATGCTTCAAGAAAGTTTATTAAGTTAAGAAATAAGAAACACTAGTTCCTATAACAAATAGAAATCATTTAATTTTAGAGCAATTTTGGACTCTACTTTTGAAAGCACATTTCAATTGCAGCATAGGGGAATTAGTCTGAGCTATGAAAAGCTAACACACCTTCGTGATGTAGGCCAAATCAATAGTTTCAGATGGTTCATCTTTAATAGATTCCTAAATAAAAATACATCAGTTATAATCATGGTACTATCTTATTACTGCAATTTAGCAGATACTAAATGATACTAAGAATTATATTATATTATGTTAAGGTTACAGGATACCCTAGGAAGCCATTCCAAGAAATTTGTTACCGCTCGCTCAACTTTTTTACGACTTGTCTCGAATTTGCACCAAATGTAGTTAAATATATGACGGACACTATCGTATTATACAGTAAATAAGAAATAAAATATTGTTGCAGATATACTCATCAGTTTAAAATCACAGTACCTTCGCGCTGCGGTTTAAGGCAGTCTTTGGTTTTACCAAAAAGCTCTCAATTTATCATATTTACACTTCTCAATGTTTGTTCTAAAAAAGTGTGTTCGCGCGTTTTATTTATACAAAAATTACCCGAGTTACAAGCTTTTATTTGTCAATTGCTTGTGCCACAACATAGGTCGAGAAATAAAATATCCTAGCTGCTAAATCACTACATTAATATATATCCTGTATCAATAAAAAATTATTTAATCAACCAATTGATATCATCCCATCTGGATGTTGTTCAGTGTTCAGTTATGTTTTAGCATGCATTTTGGGCTTACAATTCTTGTTAAAGTAACACCTATATAAAGGTTATATCTAGTCTGTAACACTTTTGGACTAGTCTACAACTGAGAAGTTTGAAAAATCAATTTAGCATGCAAAAAATCAACTTTCTATTTGGAATAATTCTGTAGAGAAAGCTGGAAATGATTTGAAGCTAAGAGAAAAGAGGTTTCCTCATTAATTAGTAATGTAACAAAATTGCTACATTTGATGTAAATAAAGAATTGATGAAATGAATAATAATATTATTGCCTGAACTTCATATGTACAATTCAAGTCTTTCCATCCAAGAACACATCATTTGACCAAATCATGTTTACAAATTCTTTAAATAATTGTATAAAATGTGCCAAGATTTGCTCTGATTTACAACTTGTTTGAAAGGCAAATAAAAAGTGGAAAATCGTCTTTATTTTTTATTTGATAGATCGACAGATATCAATTCAGAATTTATTCAATATTAAAAGTTTGATCGATCAAATGGGTCTTGATGCAAACGACAACACATCTGTAGAAAAGCATGCTGACAAACTGTTGTGAATAATAAAGTATAAACGCTAACATATACATAAATATTAGCGCACTATCGAAAACTATCGTTCAAAAATATTAAAGTTATAGAAATAATTTACTAGAATTAGAAAAAAGTATTTATTGTTGACAGTACAAACTTCAGTACTGTTTGGTTGTCAAGGAAATGCCATCAATAAGCTGTAGGACAAAGATAAAGTGATTTGAACTTGAGAACACCTTGAGCATTGGATTAAACACCAAACAACAGGCTAACCAAACAACGAAGGAACACCATTTGGAGACGAATATAAATTGTTGTTTTAAAACGTTTACTTTTGAATAATTGGTTTGACTTAATAAACGGCTTTAAACCAACTAGTTATATACATTTTTCAATCTAACTACTTGATATTTGATCTACCTGCATCGTGTCTTTGCCTTTGAAGAATTTCAATTTAGACTCGTCAAGTAAGACGAATCTTCGTCGCCAAGCATCAGTGTATTCTTCAAACTCTAGAAAACCACCAAGCCTTCCGTGTTTATCTGTTTCTGGCATTTTCACTTTAAGATAACCTCTTCTTGTTCTCCCAGGATGAACAGAACTATCAAGGAATATTATTAATACGGTTGCAGCACTGTCGACCCAAACGGCGTTAGTTAAAACACATATTTTCTCAAGTCAAGTCTTGTTTATGAATGCGAAGCGATGTAATGTGAGAACTTCCTTGTCGACTCAACCAGCGTTTAAAATGAATCAAAAATGTCGGTAAAAACTGCAATAAAGTGTTTAATGAATCGTGTTAAACCACAATTAAAGATGGTTTCGCTACGTGACTAACTCATCCCCTCTCAGTACGAAATATAAAGAAATCTTATTCGAACATACCACTTCCGCCTGCTAGCGCCCTGCTGACTGCCCTTTTGATTAATAGATCTAGACCTGTATCAATAGAGTCAATCAGAGCTTTCCCTGCTCTGTTTTATTTCACATGACAATCATTTATCGCCCACAAATGATGTTGGACTAAGAAGTACTTGGTTATTGGCGTTGGTTGGGAAGCTATTTCGAAATACAAGGATCATTGTTTTGTGATTTTCCAGTCCCAACATATTTATTTGCTACTCGGCTAAAGTTGGTATTCTGGAAGAAACTGGAGGATTTTGGAGTGTTTTTTCTACGTCGGTTTTTAATGTTAAAGTAAGTACAGAATAGCTGGTTTCTGCAGCTACAAAACTACCCAATGTTTTGGCCTTTCTCCATTATATATTTAATATTGTCTCTGTTGCGTGCGAGGTCCGTATAACAAAGTTGATGCATGGTTGCGTAACATGCGGAAGTGCTCGAACTTTGTTAGTTTGTTTTACTCTTTTCCAAGACTAATTTCGTCTTTCTACATTGCACAGTGCAAAAGCTATTGCATTTCTTTGAAAAAACGTCAGTATACCACACCAAGGTATACGTGATCGTAGCTCATCCTTTGCGTGACCATAGCTCATCCTTTGCGTGATCATAGCTCATCCTTTGCGTGATAATCGCTCGTCTTTTGCGTGATCATAGCTCATTGATCCCTTGCGTGATCATCGCTCATCCTTTGCGTGATCATAGCTCAGCCTTTGCGTGATCATATAGCTCATTCTGCGTGATCATAGCTCATCCTTTGCGCAAAGAACCGCTGATGATATTTGAACTGTTTATCACGATAACCTCTAATACAGAGAGATAGTATAGTATATATAGTAGTATAGAGTATATATAGTAGTATAGAGTATATAGTAGTATAGAGTATATATAGTAGTATAGAGTATATATATAGTAGTATAGAGTATATATATAGTAGTATAGAGTATATATATAGTAGTACAGAATATATATAGTAGTATAGAGTATATATAGTAGTATAGAGTATATATGGTACTATAGAGTATATATGGTAGTATAGAGTATATATAGTAGTATAGAGTATATATAGTAGTATAGAGTATATATAGTAGTATAGAGTATATATTGTAGTATAGTATATATTGTAGTATAGTATATATAGTAGTATATATTGTAGTATAGTATATATTGTAGTATAGTATATATAGTATATATAGTAGTATAGTATATATAGTAGTATAGAATATATCTATAGTAGTATAGAATATATATATAGTAGTATAGAGTATATACAGTAGTATAGAATATATATAGTAGTATAGAATATATATATAGTAGTATAGAATATATATATATATAGTAGTATAGAATATATATATATACTAGTATAGAATATATATATATACTAGTATAGAATATATACTAGTATAGAATATATATACTAGTATAGAATATATATAGTAGTATAGAATATATATAGTAGAATATATATAGTAGTATAGAATATATATATAGTAGTATAGAATATATATATAGTAGTATAGAATATATATATAGTAGTATAGAATATATATATAGTAGTATAGAATATATATAGTAGTATAGAATATATATAGTAGTATAGAATATATATGGTAGTATAGAATATATATAGTAGTATAGAATATATATAGTAGTATAGAATATATATATAGTAGTATAGAGTATATATATAGTAGTATAGAATATATATATAGTAGTATATATATAGTAGTATAGAATATATATAGTAGTATAGAATATATATATAGTAGTATAGAATATATATATATATAGTAGTATAGAATATATATATATATATATATAGTAAGTATAGAATATATATATAGTAGTATAGAATATATATAGTAGTATAGAATATATATAGTAGTATAGAATATATATATAGTAGTATAGAGTATATATATAGTAGTATAGAATATATATATAGTAGTATATATATAGTAGTATAGAATATATATAGTAGTATAGAATATATATATAGTAGTATAGAATATATATATATATAGTAGTATAGAATATATATATATATATATAGTAAGTATAGAATATATATATAGTAGTATAGAATATATATAGTAGTATAGAATATATATAGTAGTATAGAATATATATAGTAGTATAGAATATATATAGTAGTATAGAATATATATATAGTAGTATAGAATATATATATAGTAGTATAGAATATATATAGTATAGAATATATATAGTAGTATAGAATATATATAGTAGTATAGAATATATATAGTAGTATAGAATATATATATAGTAGCATAGAATATATATATAGTAGCATAGAATATATATAGTAGTATAGAATATATATATATATAGTAGTATAGAATATATATATATAGAATATATATATATAGTAGTATAGAATATATATATATATATATATAGTAGTATAGAATATATATATAGTAGTATAGAATATATATATATAGTAGTATAGAATATATATATAGTAGTATAGAATATATATATATATAGTATAGAATATATATAGTAGTATAGAATATATATAGTAGTATAGAATATATATATAGTAGCATAGAATATATATATAGTAGCATAGAATATATATAGTAGTATAGAATATATATATATATATAGTAGTATAGAATATATATATATAGAATATATATATATAGTAGTATAGAATATATATATATATATATATAGTAGTATAGAATATATATATATAGTAGTATAGAATATATATATATAGTAGTATAGAATATATATATATAGTAGTATAGAATATATATATATAGTAGTATAGAATATATATATATATATATATATATATAGTATAGAATATATATAGTAGTATAGAATATATATAGTAGTATAGAATATATATAGTAGTATAGAATATATATAAAGTAGTATAGAGTATATACAGTAGTATAGAATATATATAGTAGTATAGATATATATAGTAGTATAGAATATATATATAGTAGTATAGAATATATATATAGTAGTATAGAATATATATATAGTAGTATAGAATATATATATAGTAGTATAGAATATATAGCATGTTCTAAGGATTTAGGGTGAAGGAAATATTAGTAGTGTAGAATATATAGTGTAGTATTAGAGTATATATATAGTAGTATAGAATATATATAGTAGTATAGAATATATATAGTAGTATAGAATATATATAGTAGTATAGAATATATATAATAGTATAGAATATATATATAATAGTATAGAATATATATATAGTAGTATAGAATATATATATAGTAGTATAGAATATATATATAGTAGTATAGAATATATATAGTAGTATAGAATATATATAGTAGTATAGAATATATATATAGTAGTATAGAATATATATATAGTAGTATAGAATATATATATAGTAGTATAGAATATATAGTAGTATAGAATATATATAGTAGTATAGAATATATATAGTAGTATAGAATATATATAGTAGTATAGAATATATATAGTAGTATAGAATATATATATAGTAGTATAGAATATATATATAGTAGTATAGAATATATATATAGTAGTATAGAATATATATAGTAGTATAGAATATATATAGTAGTATAGAATATATATAGTAGTATAGAATATATATATAGTAGTATAGAATATATATATAGTAGTATAGAATATATATAGTAGTATAGAATATATATAGTAGTATAGAATATATATAGTAGTATAGAATATATATATAGTAGTATAGAATATATATATAGTAGTATAGAATATATATATAGTAGTATAGAATATATATAGTAGTATAGAATATATATAGTAGTATAGAATATATATATAGTAGTATAGAATATATATATATAGTAGTATATATATATATATATATAGTAGTATAGAATATATATATATAGTATAGTAGTATATATATAGTAGTATAGAATATATATAGTAGTATAGATATATATATAGTAGTATAGATATATATATAGTAGTATAGAATATATATATAGTAGTATAGAATATATATATAGTAGTATAGAATATATATATAGTAGTATAGAATATATATAGTAGTATAGAATATATATAGTAGTATAGAATATATATAGTAGTATAGAATATATATAGTAGTATAGAATATATATAGTAGTATAGAATATATATAGTAGTATAGAATATATATAGTAGTATAGAATATATATAGTAGTATAGAATATATATATAGTAGTATAGAATATATATATAGTAGTATAGAATATATATATAGTAGTATAGAATATATATATAGTAGTATAGAATATATATATATAGTAGTATAGAATATATATATATAGTAGTATAGAATATATATATAGTAGTATAGAATATATATAGTAGTATAGAATATATATAGTAGTATAGAATATATATAGTAGTATAGAATATATATATAGTAGTATAGAATATATATATATAGTAGTATAGAATATATATATAGTAGTATAGAATATATATATAGTAGTATAGAATATATATATATAGTAGTATAGAATATATATATAGTAGTATAGATATATATATAGTAGTATAGAATATATATATAGTAGTATAGAATATATATATAGTAGTATAGAATATATATATAGTAGTATAGAATATATATAGTAGTATAGAATATATATAGTAGTATAGAATATATATAGTAGTATAGAATATATATATAGTAGTATAGAATATATATATAGTAGTATAGAATATATATATAGTAGTATAGATATATATATAGTAGTATAGTATATATATATATAGTAGTATAGAATATATATAGTAGTATAGAATATATATAGTAGTATAGAATATATATATAGTAGTATAGAATATATATATAGTAGTATAGAATATATATATAGTAGTATAGAATATATATATAGTAGTATAGATATATATATAGTAGTATAGAATATATATAGTAGTATAATATATATATAGTATAGAATATATATAGTAGTATAGAATATATATATAGTAGTATAGAATATATATATAGTAGTATAGAATATATATATATATAGTAGTATAGAATATATATATATAGTAGTATAGAATATATATATATATATAGTAGTATATATATAGTAGTATAGAATATATAGTAGTATAGAATATATATAGTAGTATAGAATATATATATATAGTAGTATAGAATATATATAAAGTAGTATAGAGTATATACAGTAGTATAGAATATATATAGTAGTATAGAATATATATAGTAGTATAGATATATATGTAGTATAGTATATATATATATATAGTAGTATAGAATATAATATAGTATATAGTAGTATAGAATATATATATAGTAGTATAGAATATATATATAGTAGTATAGAATATATATATAGTAGTATAGAATATATATATAGTAGTATAGAATATATATATAGTATAGAATATAATATATAGTATAGATATATATATATAGTAGTATAGAATATATATATAGTAGTATAGAATATATATATATAGTAGTATAGAATATATATATATATATAGTAGTATAGTAATATATATATAGTAGTATAGAATATATATATAGTAGTATAGAATATATATATAGTAGTATAGAATATATATATAGTAGTATAGAATATATATATAGTAGTATAGAATATATATATAGTAGTATAGAATATATATATATAGTATAGATATATATATATATAGATATAGATATATATATATAGATATAGTAGTAGTATATATATATAGTAGTATAGAATATATATATAGTAGTATAGAATATATATATATATAGTAGTATAGAATATATATATATAGTAGTATAGAATATATATATATATATATTAGTATAGTATATAGTAGTATAGAATATATGTAGTAGTATAGAATATATATAGTAGTATAGAATATATATAGTAGTATAGTATATAGTATATATAGTAGTATAGAATATATATAGTAGTATAGAATATATATAGTAGTATAGAATATATATATAGTAGTATAGAATATATATATAGTAGTATAAAATATATATAGTAGTATAAAATATATATAGTAGTATAGAATATATATAGTAGTATAGAATATATATAGTAGTACTAGAATATATATAGTATAGAATATATATAGTTGTATAGAATATATATATAGTAGTATAAAATATATATAGTAGTATAAAATATATATAGTAGTATAGAATATATATAGTAGTACTAGAATATATATAGTATAGAATATATATAGTTGTATAGAATATATATATAGTAGTATAAAATATATATAGTAGTATAAAATATATATAGTAGTATAAAATATATATAGTAGTATAGAATATATATAGTAGTACTAGAATATATATAGTATAGAATATATATAGTTGTATAGAATATATATATAGTAGTATAAAATATATATAGTAGTATAAAATATATATAGTAGTATAAAATATATATAGTAGTATAAAATATATATAGTAGTATAGAATATATATAGTAGTACTAGAATATATATAGTATAGAATATATATAGTTGTATAGAATATATATATAGTAGTATAAAATATATATAGTAGTATAAAATATATATAGTAGTATAAAATATATATAGTAGTATAGAATATATATAGTAGTACTAGAATATATATAGTATAGAATATATATAGTTGTATAGAATATATATATAGTAGTATAAAATATATATAGTAGTATAAAATATATATAGTAGTATAAAATATATATAGTAGTATAGAATATATATAGTAGTATAGAATATATATAGTAGTATAGAATATATATAGTAGTAGTATAGAATATATATAGTAGTATAGAGTATATATAGTAGTATAGAATATATAGTAGTATAGAGTATATATAGTAGTATAGAATATATATAGTAGTATAGAATATATATAGTATAGAATATATATAGTAGTATAGAATATATATAGTAGTATAGAATATATATATATAGTAGTATAGAATATATAGTAGTAGTATAGAATATATATAGTAGTATAGAGTATATATAGTAGTATAGAATATATAGTAGTATAGAGTATATATAGTAGTATAGAATATATATAGTAGTATAGAATATATATAGTAGTATAGAATATATATAGTATAGAATATATATAGTAGTACTAGAATATATATAGTATAGAATATATATAGTTGTATAGAATATATATATAGTAGTATAAAATATATATAGTAGTATAAAATATATATAGTAGTATAAAATATATATAGTAGTATAGAATATATATAGTAGTATAGAATATATATAGTAGTATAGAGTATATATAGTAGTATAGAATATATATAGTAGTATAGAATATATAGTAGTATAGAGTATATATAGTAGTATAGAATATATATAGTAGTATAGAATATATATAGTAGTATAGAATATATATAGTAGTATAGAATATATATAGTAGTATAGAGTATATATAGTAGTATAGAATATATATAGTAGTATAGAATATATAGTAGTATAGAGTATATATAGTAGTATAGAATATATATAGTAGTATAGAATATATATAGTAGTATAGAATATATATAGTAGTATAGAATATATATAGTAGTATAGAATATATATAGTATAGAATATATATAGTATAGAATATATATACTAGTATAGAATATATATAGTAGTATAGAATATATATAGTAGTATAGAATATATATAGTAGTATAGAATATATATAGTAGTATAGAATATATATAGTAGTATAGAATATATATAGTAGTATAGAATATATATAGTAGTATAGAATATATATAGTAGTATAGAATATATATAGTAGTATAGAATATATATAGTAGTATAGAATATATATATAGTAGTATAGAATATATATAGTAGTATAGAATATATATAGTAGTATAGAATATATATAGTAATATAGAATATATATAGTAATATAGAATATATAGTAGTATATAATATATAGTAGTATATAATATATAGTAGTATATAATATATAGTAGTATATAATATATAGTAGTATATAATATATAGTAGTATATAATATATAGTAGTATATAATATATGGTAGTATATAATATATGGTAGTATATAATATATGGTAGTATATAATATATGGTAGTATATAATATATAGTAGTATAGAATATATAGTAGTATAAAATATATAGTAGTATAGAATATATAGTAGTATAGAATATATAGTAGTATAGAATATATAGTAGTATAGAATATATAGTAGTATAGAATATATAGTAGTATAGAATATATAGTAGTATAGAATATATAGTAGTATAGAATATATAGTAGTATGGAATATATAGTAGTATAGAATATATAGTAGTATAGAATATATAGTAGTATAGAGTATATATAGTAGTATAGAATATATATAGTAGTATAGAATATATATAGTAGTATAGAATATATATAGTAGTATAGAATATATATAGTAGTATAGAATATATATATATAGTAGTATAGAATATATATAGTAGTATAGAGTATATATAGTAGTATAGAATATATAGTAGTATAGAGTATATATAGTAGTATAGAATATATATAGTAGTATAGAATATATATAGTAGTATAGAATATATATAGTATAGAATATATATAGTAGTACTAGAATATATATAGTATAGAATATATATAGTTGTATAGAATATATATATAGTAGTATAAAATATATATAGTAGTATAAAATATATATAGTAGTATAAAATATATATAGTAGTATAGAATATATATAGTAGTATAGAATATATATAGTAGTATAGAATATATATAGTAGTATAGAGTATATATAGTAGTATAGAATATATATAGTAGTATAGAATATATAGTAGTATAGAGTATATATAGTAGTATAGAATATATATAGTAGTATAGAATATATATAGTAGTATAGAATATATATAGTAGTATAGAATATATATAGTAGTATAGAGTATATATAGTAGTATAGAATATATATAGTAGTATAGAATATATAGTAGTATAGAGTATATATAGTAGTATAGAATATATATAGTAGTATAGAATATATAGTAGTATAGAATATATATAGTAGTATAGAATATATATAGTAGTATAGAATATATATAGTATAGAATATATATAGTATAGAATATATATACTAGTATAGAATATATATAGTAGTATAGAATATATATAGTAGTATAGAATATATATAGTAGTATAGAATATATATAGTAGTATAGA
The DNA here is from genome assembly GCA_964035015.1 of Corallium rubrum. Classification (NCBI taxonomy): domain Eukaryota; kingdom Metazoa; phylum Cnidaria; class Anthozoa; order Scleralcyonacea; family Coralliidae; genus Corallium; species Corallium rubrum. Next base: position 6,942,980 of record OZ036007.1, on the reverse strand, counting down.
ATATATATAGTAGTATAGAATATATATAGTAGTATAGAATATATATAGTAGTATAGAATATATATAGTAGTATAGAATATATATAGTAGTATAGAATATATATATAGTAGTATAGAATATATATAGTAGTATAGAATATATATAGTAGTATAGAATATATATAGTAGTATAGAATATATATAGTAATATAGAATATATATAGTAATATAGAATATATAGTAGTATATAATATATAGTAGTATATAATATATAGTAGTATATAATATATAGTAGTATATAATATATAGTAGTATATAATATATGGTAGTATATAATATATGGTAGTATATAATATATAGTAGTATATAATATATAGTAGTATAGAGTATATAGTAGTATAGAATATATAGTAGTATAGAATATATAGTAGTATAGAATATATAGTAGTATAGAATATATAGTAGTATAGAATATATAGTAGTATAGAATATATAGTAGTATAGAATATATAGTAGTATAGAATATATAGTAGTATAGAATATATAGTAGTATAGAATATATAGTAGTATAGAATATATAGTAGTATAGAATATATAGTAGTATAGAATATATAGTAGTATAGAATATATAGTAGTATAGAATATATAGTAGTATAGAATATATAGTAGTATAGAATATATAGTAGTATAGAATATATAGTAGTATAGAATATATAGTAGTATAGAATATATAGTAGTATAGAATATATAGTAGTATAGAATATATAGTAGTATAGAATATATAGTAGTATAGAATATATAGTAGTATAGAATATATAGTAGTATAGAATATATAGTAGTATAGAATATATAGTAGTATAGAATATATAGTCCCCGAGCCCGGGCGTAGGGCCGAAGGCCCGGAGCCCGGGTGAGGGTGCTAATCTCGACATGCGTGGAGTCCACTTTACACGCGTGTTACAATGCGAATCAATTTGAGCGATCTGAATATTTGTATATATGTATGGACGGACCATGACTGCGGTGAAGATTGTGGGGCACTGGGAACATTAATATGGAAATATACATGCGAAAATACTATTATTTGTCACTATGGAACTAGAAAATGCAGCTCGTTAAAACAAGGAAACTTTAAGGGGAAGCGACAAGAACTATTAGCTCGAAGGAAAAGTGTTGAGCGAAAGTCGAAAAGATTGAAAGAACGTACAAACTGTCGCGAAGACAACTGAACGAAACAGTGGAAGCTGGAAGGCAGGGAAGTTATTTGCTTAGCAAAGAAAAGCGAAGCTAACAAACTGAGGCAGTCAGAAAAAAAAAGGTAAACAAGTACACTATAGAGAGAGAAGGCAACGAGAAAGTCAGTGTAGTGTATGATAGCGAGAGAAACGGCAAGGTTTAAGATAAGTCTGAAAAAATCTCACTGAGAATGTCAGCTGTTTTCTTAAAACGTGTTGTGAGTCGTGACAAACGTTTTCCATGTTTTCTCGTCAATACATTGAAATAAATGTTTGCTATTTCAGTTTCACCTTGACAGTCCGATTAATACTGTATATTTAAATTTTTTGCTTTGTTTCAATTGCTGGTTTTAAGTTATTACAGTTCATTTTTGCCGACGTGTCCTGCTGAAGACGCCAGTCAAGATCGAGTTTTTCTATAGGACGTGGCATGTTTTTCATATTTTAATGTACATGTATTTTCGAATCAAATTCTGCATTTTGTACCACCTCACAGGTCTAATTACACTGTGTGGTTTGTTAGTCTATTATATATTCTTTTTGGGGCTATTAATTTTCAGATTAGGCAGATTAGGTTGCTTGAGTTCTGTCGTTGTAATAAACAACATGCATGGAAACCATTTGAAATCAAAACATGTACATGGAAGCCATTTAAAGGCTTGCTAAAAAAAAACTTTCGAAACCACGAATAAACAAAATATGTTTTACAACCAGACTACCGGAGTTTATTAAATCTAAGTTTTGCTTGGACTCCGCTTCTTTCTTCAACCACTGTTATATAACTATTTTCGACTGGAAATTTTGCTTAAAACATGGAGGGGGGGGGGGGGGGTGTTTTACAAAAATACACGTTAAAGCGGGCGAGGGGTTGTTGCGTTTATGTATTTCTAGTAGTATAGAATATATAGTAGATATAGAGTTGTATAGAATACCGAGTAGTATAGTTATTGAGAATACCCCTCTGAATAGCTTATCACCACCTGCACTACCCTGACCCCTGTCCGTCACTGCGACAGACATTTCCGGGCTTGGATTGACTTGATCAGAACCCACTCAAGCTCAGAATGATTGACATTGTAATCCTCTTCGAGTACGATCCGAAGGATCACAGTGGAAGGACGAACATCCATTGAACTACCATTTATAATATGCAACACTAAAACAGGCAGTAATATACTAATTGTGTGTGTATTCTATCTGGCACATGAAGAGTATATGCTTTATTATATATGTGTTTTTCGTAAACTTAAATCTTAAATTAATATCAAATTTCATATTCGTTGCACAGATAACGCCATTTGTCACAGGCTACAAAAATAATAAACGGCGCCTCTCTTGTGTCAATATTAAATAATTATATACTGCCTGCCTATTTATCACACAGGCCTAGATTATTGAAGATTTTCGTTGAAGAGAAATTTTAAAAGTTAGAATATGTAGAGCCACAACAGTACAATAGTGATGGTATTATTGATAACTGCATGCCTCCCACCCGCGTGTAATTTGCATCCGTGTCTCATCATTTTAATGATATCTTTACCGAAGACGTCTGGTTTGTGCTTCATTGCCGTTTCATTAATATACATATATTAGGCATTTTATATATAATTTAATAAATGCCCTCGGATCAGGAAAGATCATCCAACGGCCTCCCTGAATGATATTAATTTCAGGATATATAGTTATCAAAAAACACATCAAGAAATAACTGTCTAAACCGACTTAAATTAAATTAAGTTTGCGCTGCTAACTGTTTCGTTGTGTATTTAACTATGTACATATGTGATATAGTATATCTGGCCATCAATGCACTTATTTGACTTACTTCACGATCACCTAGTGTGTAGGAGTCATTTGACTTTCTAATGTCAACGTTGTGTGTATTGTGGGCCGGATATAGGACCTATATAAGTAGATTGGTTTTAAAACCAGCTTGGTTGAGATCATTTTCCAGTCGCGCAGATTATCGTTGATTTACAACATTGTGTGAAATAACGGCAGAATATACTCAACGCGTGAAGGTAAAGTATTTTGGATAACTGTCGAGACTTGTTTTGAGATAACGGAATACTGACGTTTATTAGGGGGCGATTACATGGACCGGGCTGGCTCGGTTAACCGGGCTAGCTCGCTTTATATATCAAACGCATGTTGTTTTAACATTTTGATTACATGGCAAGCGGGCTAGCCCGGTTTGCCGGGATCCCGGTTGTCGCAACCGGGCTAGCCCGGTTAACCTATATAGCCCGGTTAACAAGGATGAAAATGTCCATGTAATCGTTTTCATCCCGGCAAACTGGGCTGAAAAACTGTTGAACTCGCTTCGATACGCGTTCGTTTGCTTGACTGTGTGAATAAATAGTGCTGAAAGGAACTGAAATAGAACATCAAAACGTTGTTCGTGTGTTTCGTGATCATAGCGAAGATTTAATAAATTAAAAAGTCTTCGTGAAGACGCTTTCCTGGGTTAGCTAAGACTTTAACAATCTTTTTATTAACGATGGGCTTACAAAATAAATAATAGACTAATACTTAGTAAAACTGAAGTAAAACTGACGTAACTTTGCCCTTATTTACTTGATAATTGCGAATTTCGGTCTGAAATCATCCCGGCCTACCGGCCTACCGGCCTACCCCACTCCATGTAATCGTTTCGTAAACTCATCCCAGTTAACCGGGCTATCCCGGTCCATGTAATCGCTCCCTTAGAGCAGAGCACTTCATCACAGTAGGGCTCCGCTTGAAACGTCAGTATTTCAGTCGTTATTACAACTATTCTCGGCAGCAGTTTTTCTCTATTGTTGTTCGTTGAACAAATTAAAAAAGTAGAAAATATGTAGTTGCACGAGTCAAATGTTTCCACCGCAATTTCAGTCCTTAATTTTGCCATTTACAGTCAAAATGGAAACACCTTCCCACCTCTTCTTCTGTAGTTCGTTGCGTATTACTGTATTTCTGTAGCCGCTACCAAACCCTGAGAATTTTTTTGTTGAAAACTGTACATAAATAGTACTAGAAATACATGAACGCAATAACCCCTCGCCCGCTTTTGCATGAATTTTTGTAAGTACCTCCTGATATTCCCCTTGCGCTCTTTTTTATTGGGGGACTGGAAATAGCCACTCCTGTTGATTAAAATATAGTTTTAATTGTAGAAGAATGTTTGAAATTAAAAAACTGTAGTTTTAATAAATCTATTTTTTGAAGAAAAAGGTAACGAGGAACAAAGAAAAATTTAAGGATGATATTTCGTGAGAAATATTGAGATAAAGAAATTGCACGTTGCTTCCAGGGTTTGAACTCAACCATATTACCGTGCAAGTCGACTATGTTGACCACCAGACTACCGAGGGAGGCGGAAAAATTTTGTCAAAATATTAGGATTATATTGTACATTTCTTTCTTTCCATGTTTACAAAAAACATCGTTACAGCATCTGAAAACAGTTTTCAAACCTGGCAAAGTGCTGAAATTGTTTTCACCTACATGCTAATAAATATTTCAACAGCATTTGTACGTTTTACGGAAGAAAAAAATGCTCCTTTTCCGATTTTTATGCCAAATTATGGACAAGCTACGTTTGTCACAAGTGGTTTTGACAATAAGAAAACTATTTGAAAAAAGATATTAAGACGGCAGCCACAGATAAAATTTTAAGGACACACAAAAGAGAAAACAAAATTAACAGTGATAGGATATACATAAGGAAATTGGGAAACTCGAACAGTTTTGCTACTAAATGTTCGTGATTACTGAGAGCGGCTGCTCTATATTTTTACCGTAAACTAAAACCGTTTCGCCGGCCTTTATTTCTTCGTCGGTTTTCAAGCTTCACTCTTGCTTTCTCCTCCTTTCGAGTTTCGGTTTGACGGGTTTCCTTCTACTCAAGACGTTGTTTTGCTTTATACGTAGATGTTGATTTGTTTCTGTTCTTTCAAAAGTGATATACGTTTCCCAAAAACTGCTTTCTCAAGTCTTTTTGTCAAGAATAAATTATGTTGTTAGTTTAAATCTTTTTGTCAAGAACTATATTGTCCCCAGTGCTCCACAATCTTAACCGCGGATGGTCCGTCCACACATATATATATATATATATATAAAAATATTCAGATCACAGAAATTCGTTCGCATATCACGTTTGTCCACGCGTGTAAAATGACTCCACGCGTGTCGAGATTAGCACCCTCACCGGGCTTCGGGCCTTCGGCCCTACGCCCGGGCTCGGGGATAATTTAGCTTTAAATGGTATTTATTCATAATACAATATATCTTGACGAATATACATCAAGAATTGGCGACTTTTATCGCTAGACTTTCCTCACGCTTCAGTAACTACAGAAGCGGAACTGGGAAGGTATTTCTATGAAAATTGACTGTAATTACATTTTGTCATTTTTCTGAAAAATAATTTATCTGGAGGGATGCATGTTAATTGTTGTAAAGATTCAAAAGTATACTAAGGCTGCATGAAGAATGTTAATTTGTCAGAAATAAACATTCATGTATACTGTACAAATTACATTTTGTCTTCCTAATTCCGCCCTTCATATAAACAGATGTGCAATAAAGCTTTTAAGTAATATTCAAAACACGAGCAGGAGTGTTTTATCAGATTTAAAACCACGAGGGCGCAGCCCAAGCGTTTTAGATCGGATAAAGCACATGATGCGAGTGTTTTGAATGGCTTCAAAAACGATTCGTTATTGGATGTTATGTTCATTAGTATTCTTTATATAAAATTGTATGTTCATTAGTATTCTTTCTGGCGTCAAGACGTTTTATCAGGTATAAAACCACGGACATGGTATTGATTTCCTTTGTGTTTTCCTCGTGAATTATTAATGAGTTTTTGAAATTGTTGTTTACCCTTGTGTTTGTTATAATGTTGTGTGCGCCGCTCAAACACCTGCATACGAGATGCAGAAAGATGGCAATTCAGATCCAATCCGATGAATTGCTCGTAGACATAGGGAACGCACGCACAATATACGTAGTGACTAAACTACATGTACAATTATTAATAAATATTTGAAGTACTATTTAAAACATGAACAGCAGTGTTTTATCAGATTTAAAACACGTACGAGGAGATAGCCGAGTGTTTTAGATCTGATAAACACGTACTGCGAATGTTTTAAATGGCTTCAAAAACTATCCATATAATAAGCTCATTTAGAAATCAATTTTGAAAAGTGAAGTTGTCTGAGCCGCAAAATCGAAGAAAAAGTTCATCGAAAATAGCGAGCGTGTCTCTATCACATACAGAGACACGTCACGGTTATGATTTTCCTAATTTGTGTTTTCCTCATGAATTATTAATGAGTTTTTGAAGTAAACTAGAAAGTAAAAGTATAATTAACAACACGAATGACACTAGTGCGGCATCGACAAACTTTCAAAAATTATATATCCAACTTAGTTTGTCAGTTCAGTCGCTTTTTTGTAAACCAAATCAAACATATATTACTACTGCGGGCTGCTGTGTATTTTACAGTTTACAGTATCCACGACATTTACTGTGTCATAAGTAAAGAAATATTGAACGTCATTTGAAGACAAAAGAAGTGAGAACATACTTGCCTCGTGCTTTCTTTCGTGTTCACAATCAAACACGGTGCATTAATAACGCGCTTCTTGCGGAAGTTGGATTTTCTGTAGCGTGATCCGTGAGAACTGCATTGGATTGACTTTGGTATATTTTGTATTCTTTTTTTAGTTGAATTTGGGATAAATCATGTTATTCTGCATATACTTGAAGATTGCGTGTCTTATACTCAGTGTTACGGCGGGGAAAGGTAAGTTCTTTATTATGTTGCGTGCATGTAAACTTCCTGGTACACGCCGATACATTAAAATTTCACAGCTTGGTAACAGAGTTACACTCAGAGAAACTCCAACTACAATATAACAAGACGCCTGCGCAGGCGTTCACTCGGGCTACTGATTTCTGAAAGCTTCCCGTAGCCTGTGCGTACCTCTAACAAGACTACATGGCAATGGCAATCTATGGTCTTATATGAACTGCTGTGGTGCATGAAGAGCCGAAGGTTTGCTAATGTAGTATAAATGTAAACAAGGCCGTTTTTCTGAATCTAATATATTTAGTTTCCGAATGTAATAGGACACGCGATATGTAGACATGCACTGAACAGTTCAACATATTGATATCTTACCGGTTGTTGCTCTATTCGGTGCTTATTATTATACTTGCATTTTGTAGTTGTCGTGAAATGTGTTTCAAATATTCAAAAACATCGATAAAATGGCAATAAAAGCTTCGTTCAAAAGAGACAACCACTGATCATCTGGAGACAACTCGGCCAAACCTCGGTTTCGCAATTATTAAACATGACAGTTCTCTCCTTCACTCCTTCAGTTTAAAGTTTCCAACATCTTTGTTTGAGACGACTGCTGTGTAGTGTGCCAAGAAATGTCGTTGAAATATTCAAAAACATCGGTAAAATGGCAACAAAAGCTTCGTTCAAGAGACAACTCGCCATGAAAGTGATATCTCGGTTTCGCAAAGCCTCTTGGGGCAATATCTCGACCCCCCAAAAAAACACAAAAACACACTAACAACGCTAACAACGCGACCGAAACCTAGACTCGTCTACCTGCGGTAACCCGAGTAATAATAATAATTGATATTAGGACCGGGTACTGAGTAGAGGAAAATTCTACTCGACCGCGGCTGAGATAACAAATCTGCGATCTTCGGTTTCTTGTTGGCAACGCTCTCCCGACTCAGCTAGATAGTCAGTCAAGTTCGTAGAATGATGGTACTTTTATTTAAAGTGCCTATGAAGCAAAAATTATTATTGTCTTAAATGAAAGAACTCTTAGAACTACAACGTAACATCTTTTGCAGATCTTCGTTTCCGTGCTTCGTTGTTGAGATATTTCTATATCTTTGCTATTATCAAACGAAATCACTTCGATGTGCAAAAGATGTTACTTTGTCGTTTTGAGGGTTCTTTCATTTTAGACAATAATTTTCGCCTCATAGGCACTTCATAACACTTTTTGACATCTAGCTTTAACTTATAATTGTTTTTTCTGCGTCTAACTTTAGATATACTGACAACGGAAGGTGATATCATTCTTGGTGGGTTGTTTCCAATACATAAAATTGGTTCGAGCGAAACAGAATGTGGTTTATTTAATGAAATACCTGGTTACCAATACATGGAAGCCATGCTCTATGCTATCGATATTATTAATAACAGAACAGACATTCTGCCGGGTATCAAGCTAGGCACGATCATTTACGACACTTGCCGAAGTCCTACGATCTCCGCCGACAAAACTAAAGAGTTTATAAAGATCACTCTACAGAACCCTACCGCTAACAGTTCGGAGTTTGCCGGAGTAATTGGTGCGTTTAAAAGTGGAAACTCCGTCATTGTTGCAAACTTTCTTCGAGTATTCCGTATTCCTCAAATAAGCTATGGTTCTCTCACAGTCAAACTTAGCAATAAAGACGTTTTTAACTATTTCTTCCGCACTGTCCCACCAGATAGCTTCTTTGCCCAGGCATTGGTCGTGTTACTGAAGAGACTGGGTTGGAGTTACGTCTCCCTCGTGTACTCGACGGGGACATGGGCGGAGACTGGGGCACAGGAAGTGATAAAGGCTTTAAAACGAAGTAAGATTTGCTTGGCAAAAAAGCTTGAGCTGACTCGTTTCCCTCGTGAGAAAGACTTTGACAGAGTCATTCAGAGTTTGGTCAGTGATGACGAACAACCGACGGTCGTTATCTTGGTAACCATCCAACGTGATTCGCGCGGTTTGTTGCAAGCCAAGAAACGCAACACGCGTGGGAATCGAGTATCGTTCGTGGCGAGTCTCGAGTGGAGCAACCGAGGTGACATCACAAAAGATTTGGAAGAAATAGCGGATGGCACGATAACTTTCGGTCATCGAGAAGGACGTACGCCAGAGTTTGAAAAATATTTCAAAAATCTTCGTTTTAATAACTACAGCAGAAACAACAAGGACTGGATTGGGGAATATTGGCAAGAAACAAATCAATGCAAGCTTCCTAATTTCTCAGTGCCTTCTAACTACACTTCCATCTGCTCCGGCGATGAGGAAAATATAAAGTACAAGGAACTAGCCCCAGTTCAGGTCGTTATCAACGCCATTGAAGCAATGGCCAACGCACTAGACAGCTTACAGAAACGACTGTGTCCAGGAACAAGAAAAATTTGCACGAAGATGAGGCCTCTAAATCGAACTTTACTTCTAGAATTCCTGAAAAACGTAACCTTTGAAGATGCCGCATTTCACTTTCCAATAAAGTTCAACGCCAAGCAAGAAGTCGACGGCAATTATACCTTGTTTAATTTTCGTCGTGATCATGGTTCGTTTGATTATGTCCAAGTTGGTTCTTGGGTCAGTAAGTTGGAACAGAATGGTTCAATCACTGGGACCTTGTTTCTTAATCACTCCAAAGTACGTTGGGCGCATGGCAATACAACAATACCGCTGTCGACCTGTAGACCAGACTGTCGTAGACACGAAGTGAGCGTTGAACGTGAAGATAAATGTTGCTGGGAATGCAAAGCATGTAGGGACAATGACATTGTGGATAATAACACGTGCAAAACATGTGCTCAGAGTTCTGTACCAAATGATGTTTTATCCAAGTGTTTAAAACTTCCCTTGCGTTACGTCAACCTCGATACTTCTCTGTCAATATTTTTCAGTTTCTTTTCGTGTCTTGGAATACTTGCAGACGCAGTGGTGTTCACTGTATTCTTCATAAACAGAGACAATCGTTTGATTAAAGCGTCTGGTCGGGAAATGTGTTATTTTATGTTTGCCGGAATCTGCGCCATCTTCATGATTCCTTTTGCTTCCCTCGCCAAGCCAACTGAAAGCTTGTGTTACTTCCGTCGATTTATCATGGGCATCTCATTCACAATGTGTTACGCTCCTCTCACGATGAAAATGTGGAGGATTCATCGTATTTTTAGACACGCAAATCAACTACGAAGATTATCACCATCTGGTCTGATAGGTCGACGTTCTCTTCTGGCAATCACTGTTGCTCTTATTGCCATACAAGGCCTCTTTTGTGCCTTAGTGTTTAGCTCAGATCCACCAAAGCCTGTTGAAAAGTTTTATCGTGAAAGAAAAGAATTGGTCCTCGAATGTTCGTTCAAACTGTCATCGTTTATGATCTACTTTGTTTATAACAACGTGTTGTTATTGTGTTGCACATTCTACGCCTTCCTCACCCGTCACTTCCCCAAGAACTTCAACGAAGCCATGTACATCGGGATTACAATGTACCTGACATGCGCAGTGTGGATTGTGTTCTTAGCGACATTCCTCAATGCTGATTACAGTATATCACGTGTTTATTGGATCTCAGCGTCCAGTCTTGTGATTGGCTGGGTGACTCTGCTTGGATTATTCGCGCCAAAACTTTACCAGTTGTACACAAAAAAGGAAATTAATCGAGAAATGTTGCTGACATGGGGAAACTCGACCTTTCCAAGAGGAGAAAGTTCTGTGGATATAACGAATGAGTGTCCACGTTGCAAGATCCGCGATGAAGCAGAGAACGCTAGTGACAATGCACCGCAACAATTAAATCCCTTAAAATTTCGAAATGAAATTGCATTTTCTATTCCCCAGCCTAATTAACTTTATTGCTGTACTAAATGAACTAATGCTAGAAACGAATCACTTTATAATGACTGCTATATATATCAAAGAAAAAAAATCAACATAGAGCTACGTTTTCAACATAGAGCTACTTCTATTCGCCGTTAAGGGGTAGGTCATTCAAGCTCATTTTCATAAAAATAAAATATTTTATTTTAAAACTGGGTTGTTCAGGTTTTAGGTTCATTGCACAGGCAGACATGTACAAGATATAATCCAAGAATGTCAGACTCAAATGATACTCAAATAAAGAGAAAGAGCTGTTAATGTAACTTATGTAAAATAGCTTTTAGAGACATTGCGCCAACAGCGGTGTCGCTCGGCTTCTCCCGCATAACTTAACGAACGTTTATACCTGTAACGTCTTACCGCTTCAATTAAGATTAAATAAAGTCGTGTTGCCAGAGTTCAAACGTAACCTACTGCTTTACTATATGACTGCAGTGGAGAGACTGTACGACCCGGATGAACCAAGGACATGGAGAACGGTTTGCCAAAAGTGTGGCTCAGCCCGGAGTTTGGCTGGCACTCTCTGTTGCTGCAGTTGACCATATTATTATTATTTATTTTATCTTTTAATATCTTAACTTTATCCTGGGACCGCTATAATTGGCGTAAGCTGTCGCGGCCACCCTGCCACGTATTTATGTTGTTGTTGTTGTTGTTGTTGTTGTTGTTGTCATTGTCATTGTTGTTGTTGTTGTTGTTGTTGTTGTTGTTGTTGTTGTTGTTGTTGTTGTCATTGTTGTTGATGTTGTTACTGTTGTTGTTGTTGTTGTTGTTGTTGTTGTTGTTGTTGTTGTTGTTGTTGTTGTTGTTGTTGTTGTTGTTGTTGTTGTTGTTGTTGTTGTTGTTGTTGTTGTTGTTGTTGTTGTTGTTGTTGTCATTGTTGTTGTTGTTGTTGTTGTTGTTGTTGTTGTTGTTGTTGTTGTTGTTGTTGTTGTCATTGTTGTTGTTGTCATTGTTGTTGTTGTTGTTGATGTTGTTGTTGTTGTTGTTGTTGTTGTTGTTGTTGTTGTTGTTGTTGTTGTTGTTGTTGTTGTTGTTGTTGTTGTTGTTGTTGTTGTTGTTGTTGTTGTTGTTGTTGTTGTTGTTGTTGTTGTTGTTGTTGTTGTTGTTGTTGTTGTTGTTGTTGTTGTTGCTGTTGTTGTTGTTGTTGTTGTTGTTGTTGTTGTTGTTGTTGTTGTTGTTGTTGTTGTTGTTGTTGTTGTTGTTGTTGTCATTGTTGTTGATGTTGTTACTGTTGATGTTGTTGTTGTTGTTGTTGTTGTTGTTGTTGTTGTTGTTGTTGTTGTTGTTGTTGTTGTTGTTGTTGTTGTTGTTGTTGTTGTTGTTGTTGTTGTTGTTGTTGTTGTTGTTGTTGTTGTTGTTGTTATTGTTATTGTTATTGTTATTGTTATTGTTATTGTTATTGTTGTTGCGATCGTTTTGGTAATTTAACAGTGGCAAATCAAATAAATAAATTAAGTCTGAAATATTTGGAGCATAATTTGTACATATCTTCTCGTGCAATAAACCTAAAATCTACACAAATCAGCTTTAATATATTAACATATTTTCTTTTTCCAATATGTAAATTAGCATTAAGTGTCGTCACTCCTTAACCAAACAAGATGGAGTAGTATAGCATTACGTTACTTGAGATCACTTGAAGAGATTTGACTCGACTCAATTAAGAGTGACGTCTAAATTGATCCTAAACCTTCTCGTTTGCTTAAACTTCCTATTTTGATTTTGAAAATTGTTTGTATTAATCGCACAAGGCAAATACAAAGTGTGCTTTCTTAATTAAACTTAACTAGATTGTTGATCTTGGTAAAACAATGATGAATAAACACGTGAATGTGAGTTATTTCATTTCTATATCTTATACACAGGTACTCATTATACCTGGCAACACCTCAGTGTGTTTGCAAACGAGTTTTAGAGATATTTCTCTGAGGTTTGTTTCAATAATGTATCTATAAGCTATTGACCACGACTGTTCTCTTAAGTACGTTGCGACATCTGGTTGAAAACAGACAAATTTGAAACTTGGTTACTTAGTTGATTTAAAGGTAAGAGTTCGCAACATTTACTTTTACAAGCACTATAAGGCGACTATATAGTGTAGTATATTACTTTAAAGTACTTATAAACCCAACTATATTACTGCATATGGATTATATGTAACGTGAATAGTTGAATGCCAAAATATTTTTTGATTTGAACTTTTATTTATTGTTATATTGAGGTTTGTATCTCCAAAATGGTAATGAAAATGACGTCTATGTAGGCATAATTTACATATAAAATGTCGCGTTACGGAGAAATGTTACCCAATTCACATGTTAATGGCATACTTGAATAGTTACTGCGAGCCGTAAGGCGAGCAGCTCACTAATCTTGACGAGGTCTGGGCCGAGTTTATATCAACATGGACGTCACACTTACTTCTCTTTAATAAATCAATATATTCCAGCGCCAAACAATGCCAACTTGCCAAAGAAAAGTCCTCGAGGAAGAAAGACAACGTGGTGTAGCGTAGCGCACAATTTAATAATGCCTGCCGCTGATCGGTAGACATTGCGTATACCGAAGATCATCGCCCACGAAATCCTAAGAATCGAGTTTGTGAACGCAGGAAAACGTCGCATGCTTAAGCTCTTTAATTGAAAGTGCTGCGGACGATAACAAGTATTTTACTACTAAATAGTAAATGGTAGCAACTCGCAGCACTTCACTTTTGATAAAAACTTCTAGTATATTCTATATTCTATCAATTTTTTCACTCAAATCTTTAAGTGGTTCATTACACAAAAAGGAAGAACCAGAAATGCCTACATTGACGTCATCCTCATTACCATTTAGGAAATAAAAACTTCAATATCAGATGATACTAAATACAAGTTCAAATCAAAAAATATTTTGGTATACAACTATTCACGTTACATAGAATCCATATTAGTAATATTTTATTTGGGTTTATATAGGTACTTTAAAACAACGCAGAAGACATCCAATCATATTAATGATAAATGAGTATGTTGTATGTATGTATTTATTTATTTCTTCGGCCGGGTTTCAGGTCTCCAATTTTCAAAGTATATTTCTAGCTGTGAAAACTAATTGGTCAGCTGTGCGTCAGATTTTCACCGAGTCCTATACAACGAGCTTTCAATCATTCACTTAGCCATTAAACGAAAATAAACCTCAATGTATAAAATCAATCAGATCTCGATCTTAGAATAATACATGAAAGTGTGCAACTGATTTCAAGTGTTGACTTTTGAGGATATTTCACGAGTGAGCAAAGCAAACGAGTGTTTAATTGTTTCCATTTAGTAAATCAAAGATAATCTTATCGCTCCACAAAATGTGAGCAATAAACTTCAACGCGTATCATATGTATACTACCGTAGAATCCCGTAAGTGGCGGCCCCGAAAGTAAAGGGGTGCGCTACTTTGGGGAGGGGCGCTACTTTCGGGTGGTAAAATACGTTAACATACTGTGGGAATATTCTTCTTTGTTCCTTCCTATTTACCACATTTAATATGCTTTAGTTTTTCCTTATGCCATTTCAACTCTGCTTAACACTTTCGAGTTAATCAAACAATGACTTGGGGCCGCTACTTCATATGGGGGCAGGGGGGCACTACTTACGGGGGGCCGCTACTTTCGGAAATTTTGTAGCTCAAATTTGTCGCTACTTTCGGGGGCCGCTATTTTCAGGGGGGCCGCTACTTTCGGGATTCTACGGTATTTACAAAATGAGTGGTCGTTCTGTATCGGAGTAAACAGACACAAAGCGAAGCCGAGTGTCTTTATTCCGATATATAGAACGGCCACGAATTTTGTAAATGGCTTCTAAAACGTTTAATACAACGTCCGTGTCTGTGAAATGTGATACAGAATGAGTTCGTTTCTCAAACTCATTAATAATTCATGACGAAAACATAATGGAAATCAGTTATCGAGACGTTGTTGTGAAATGTGGTAATAAACGCCCATAAATTAAGACAAGTTTTACCTCAAATTTCTCTTTAAATACTGATTTGTTTGAGAAGCTATAAAATACACTCAAAAGCCGTTTATTATCTGATTTAAAAACACCTCGAAGTGAGTTAAAAACTTGGCTAAGATCAGATAATAAACGGCTTCTCGTGTATGGTATATTACAAACAGACACTGATTAAACCATAATTTCTTTTGGATTTTCCTCATGAATTATTAATGAGTTTTAGAAATAATGTGAGATTATTTCGATACATGTGAGATTATTGATGTTCTAAGTGGCGGATACATTATAAAATACTCAGTTATTTTATATAATAAACTATTAAAAAATCAATTCGCTTACCGAAGAAGCAAGTGAAGAACGGTTGGCTAATTAAAACCTTTTGTTTCCAACACATCGTTTATTTAACTGTAATAACAAAATTAAACACATGTCAGTTCTAATTTTGCAAAAAAACTTGCATATTCTTGAAGAAGGTGGCAGATACTACCGAAATGTTAACTTTTAATTAGTTTGTGTCTCATTGTGCATACACTGTCTGGGTCTACAAGACTACAAACCATTTTTTTACTGTTGACATTTAAATTTTTGTCATTTTAATTTTTCTACAACCTCCATGTTTTTCAGTGTCGTCAATTGACTTCAAATGGTTTGTTGTTCGGGATTTGCGGCGTCGAACAGCAAGCACATATAACATGAATTATGAATCAAGAACACAAATGCGCAGTGTATGCGAATATTTGATTTTTTTTGTGTAAAGTGTAAACAGCTGTATACACTATATGCTTTATGTAAAGTTCCGGCCAACCGATACAAACACCTCTCCGTAGGGCAAAAATAATATCATTTTGACAAGGTACAGATCACAGCATGCAGTACACAATAGTTTAGAGTTACTGAAAGCACTTCTAACAGCCAACCACAAAGTTTAAAACACTACATAAGGATTTATAAAAGCTTTTCAAAAAAGGAAAAGTTGACAGATAAAACGAAATTTAATCTGGGTGAGGCATTAGTGAGGTAAGTTTAAGACAAAAATTAAAAGCAACCTATAAAAAATTATTTAAAAAATGTCAGCACAGAAAAGTAAAAAAAGTTGCGTATATCCTATTAGTTGCTAACGTTGTTAACGCTCAGAAATACTCTGAGGTCTAGACGACACTTCAAACCTTTAACCTCCGGTATATACGAATATACTAGAAGTTCTATATAGTATTATAGCATTTTTTTATTAGTTGCCGCACAAACTTCAACTCGCTAAAATTTATTTTGTATTTTGCAACATGTACTTATTAAGAAAGAGGGAAAACGTGATGTGGGTTATCACATTTAAACAATATCATTCCAGTGTGTTATTTTTTATGCTTTGCAGGCTATAGACTAATTAAATTGAAGACCTTCTACCCCAACAGTTACGACAGTTATTAAGCTACAGCGTTATTAACGTTATGTGTTTAATGAAGATAATTATTATTTTAAAATGTCGCACGCCCGCAACTTTTCTGTTCAGTACAATTTCTGGCCATTTTTCTACTTTGTTTCAAATGACTGAAACACCAAATCGAGCGCGCAATATTTTACGCCGAATGAAAGCCAACTTAGCCGAGCTTGACAACTGAGAAGTGCAACCAGAATTAAACGCTGAACACATCCTTAATAACCATGTTATTTTTAATTTTTTCTTAAAGAATTGACCAAGCGGAAATTTGCAAGGCAGGATTTGAAAGCACTTGGAGGAAAACGTAAAAGAAAGATTTGTGTGTACTACTCAAACAATGGGAGTGATTTCTTTGGTTCTACTGGTGCTCGTAGTCTCTGGGATATTGTTATTATCGGGAGTGAACACAGGTCGGTCTTAAAACCACGACTATATTAGTCTATATATATAGATAGATAGATTTTCGTTTACCTCAAAAGTCTGCAACAGGCTGTTTCATCTAAAAAAGAATCTTCTTTTTTAGATGAAACAGCCTGTTGCAGACTTTTGAGGTAAGCAAAAATCTATATTTGCTCTAACTATATGTTATCGAGCACTCTTTGCGTTTCGTAGACCAAAACCCACACGTATATATATATATACGTGTTCTGAGGATTTTGGGTGAAGGAAAATTCGAGTGTAGAATATATACATTTTAAGACCAAACCGGGACCAGTTGCGAAAAATGCAACTACACAGGCCTTCCGGCAGGAGTTGAACCCACGACCTTGCGATTCTAGTGCAATGCTCTGACCTCATTATATATACAGAACTCGCGATCAAGCTCTCGGCAACGCCCTCCGTGGCTCAGTGGTCAGAGCATTGCACTAGAATCGCAAGGTCGTGGGTTCAACTCCTGCCGGAAGGCCTGTGTAGTTGCATTTTTCGCAACTGGTCCCGGTTTGGTCTTAAAATGTATATATTCTACACTCGAATTTTCCTTCACCCAAAATCCTCAGAACACGCTATGTAATCGAATATATATATATATTTAACAAATAGATTCCATTTTGCCGTTGTCTGTTCAGTTATAGATGCACAGATGACGTCACAACGTGGTAAGAACAAAAAAGTGGCCCACGAGACGCAGTCGAGTGGGTCACTGATGTTCTTACCACGTTGTGAAGCTCTTCTGTGCATCTAAAATTGAACAGACAATAACCGCTGGAATCTATTTGTTTTATACAATATAAAAATTACACAATACTTCTTGCCGGATTTTGGGGCATGAAGAAAGAAAAAAGCAATCAGCTGACGTGATCGACGTGTCCGTGTGTCTGTCCTCTAATAGATCATGGGCAACAACCAATGAAAACACGCATAGCAACCAGGGTATTGTATAAAATATATATATATATATATATATATATATATATATATATATATTATTCTCTTTCAATTTATTATTCTCATTTGTAACTATACCCTATTTTGATATAGAGTTTTCAGCCAAGATTTCTACTCGTGGGGATATCATTCTCGGGGGTCTTTTCCCCGTCCATAAAGAAGGTTCAAAGGAAAATGTCTGTGGTGAATTCAATGAAATTCCAGGTTACCAATACATGGAAGCCATGTTGTATGCACTGGAAAAGATTAATAATAGAACAGATATTCTACCAGGTATCAAGCTAGGAACGATCATTTACGACACTTGCCGAAGTCCTACGATCACAGCTGATAAAACCAAAGAGTTTATTAAGCTTACACTTTCTTCATCTGCTATGAATGGATCGGAATTAGCCGGAGTCATCGGACCATTCACGAGTGGAAATTCAGTAATAGTCGCAAACTTTCTTCGTGTCTTTGAAATTCCTCAGATAAGCTACGCCTCTCTTTCTGTCGAGTTAAGTAACAAAAGATATTATAATTATTTTTTCCGAACTGTCCCTCCAGATAGTTACTTCGCGGAAGGCTTGGCTGAACTTCTAAAAACACTAGGTTGGAGTTATGTGTCAATTATTTACTCCACTGGAACCTATCCAGAGACTGGAACACAGGAAGTGATAAAAGCTTTATCCAAGAAATATATCTGTATAGCAAAAAAACATCGCTTGCCCAGATTTCCCAAAAATGAAGACTTTGACGAGGCCATTATGAAGGCAGCTTCAGTAATAGAGGCCAACGTGGTGGTGTTTGTTACAATTCAACGTGATTCACGTGGGTTATTGAAGGCTAAAGAAAGACAACCATTGGCTAAAAGACTCTCCTTGATAGGAAGTGTCGCTTGGAGTAACCGTGATGACATCACCAAAGGACTAGGTCACGTGGCTGATGGTACAATAACATTTGGTCATCGAGAAGGAACTATCAAAGAATTTGAAAAATATTTTCGTTCATTTAATATGTCCAACTACAAATCCAGCTACAAAGAATGGTTTGAAGAGTTCTGGGAAAAGCAGTTCAATTGCTCTCTCAAAAATGTAACGCCAATAACGTACCACAATAAAAACTACACGAAACAGTGTAGTGGAAAGGAGAGTTTGTTGAACGACCACATGGAAATTGCACCAGTAAGAGTTGTCATTAATGCTGTAAACGCCATGGCCTACGCCTTGCATAACATGCATAAAAACCTTTGTCCCAACACTTCAAAACTTTGTGACAAAATGAAACCACTTCCAAGAACATTGCTTCAGAAATTTATTAAAAATGTCACTTTCCCAGATTCGTCATTTAATTGGTCAATAAGGTTCGATATGAACAATGAGGTAGAAGGCAATTACACTGTTCTAAATTTCCGTAAATCCAATTATACTGGTAAGTAACCTAACCCGAGTTGACCTGACGTCACTTGACCTCACCTCACCCCACCTCATGACTTCACTTTACCTTACCTCACCTCATTCCACCTCACCTTACCACACCACACCACACCACACCACACCTTACCACACCACACCACACCTCACCTCTCCTTACCACACCACACATCACCTCACCTTACCACACCACACCTCATCTTACCACACCACACCACACCACACCTCACCACACCTCACCTCACCTTACCTTACCACACCACACCTCACCTCACCTTACCACACCACACCTCACCTTACCACACCACACCTCACCTCACTTCACCTCACTTCACCTCACCACACCTCACCTTACCTCATGACCTCACTTCACCTCATCTCACCTCACCTCACCTCACTTCACCTCACCACACCTCACCTTACCTCATGACCTCACTTTACTTCACCTTACGTCACTTCACCTTACGTCACTTCACCTTACCACACCTCACCACACCTCACCACACCTCACCACACCTCACCACACCTCACCTCACCACACCTCACCACACCTCACCTCACCTCACCACACCACACCTCACCACACCTCACCACACCTCACCACACCTCACCACACCTCACCACACCTCACCTCACCACACCTCACCACACCTCACCACACCTCACCACACATCACCACACCTCACCACACCACACCACACCACACCTCACCACACCTCACCTCACCACACCTCAGCTCACCATACCACACCGCACCTTACCTCAGCACACCACACCTCACCTCACCACACCTCACCACACCTCACCTCACCACACCTCACCACACCTTACCTCACCACACCACACCTCACCTCACCACACCTCACCACACCACACCACACCACACCACACCTCACCACACCTCACCACACCACACCTCACCACACCTCACCACACCTCACCACACTTCACCACACCTCACCACACCACACCTCACCTCACCTCACCACACCTCACCTCACCACACCACACCACACCTCACCTCACCACACCTCACCTCACCTCACCAGACCAGACGTGACCTGACCCCTGACCTAAATTAAACCCACATGCATGAACATCTTTCTCAACGACGACAACTCCATGAGCAATTATAAATACAAGTTCAGCCTTAAAAAGTCTTCTGTGTTCTTTCAGGCAACCACGCCTACATTCCCGTTGGCACTTGGACGAGTAAGTTAGAGGAGAATGGTCAGATCAGTGGAAAGCTTCGCGTTAACTTTTCAGATATTCGCTGGACGAGTGGTAACACGACAGTACCATCTTCTGCATGTAGTTCAGAATGTGATGAGAGAAGCATCAAACGTACTCGAGCTGGGTCTGCCCAGCAATGCTGCTGGGATTGTATCACGTGCAATAAATACGACGTCATATTGAATAACACGTGTCGAGCATGTGCTGAGGGATATGTACCAGGAAGCAAGAACTCGCCAAGTTGTTTAAAACTAAATTTGAAGTACATTAACATGGATACTCCGTTAGCAGTCTTTCTCGTTTTCCTTTCGTGTGTCGGTATTCTTGCTAATCTAGCGAGCTGTGCTGTGTTCTTTATGAACAGAAGACATCGGCTTATCGTAGCTTCTAACCGGAAAATGTGCTTTTTCATTTTCGTTGGTATCTTCTTAATTTTCATGCTTCCTATGACTTTCCTTGCAAAGCCAGCACCAGGACTCTGCTACGCTCAACGAATTATAACGAGTCTTTCTTTTGTAATTTGTTACGCAGCGCTTCTGGTCAAAGTCAGGTCTATATACTGGATTTTTAGAAAAGAAAGCAAAATGAGACCCAATAGCCAAATGCTTCAAGTTCCAAGAAACCCGCAAATTCCTAGAAATCAAATACCTAAAAAAGAAAAGTGGCAGCCTAGTTTTCTCGATTCACGCACTCAGTTAATAATCACTGTCTGCTTTATAACAATTCAAGGTCTTTTGTGCATCCTTATCTTAACCAGGAATACACCAACGCTACAAGAGAAGTTCTATCCAGAAAGTGAAGAACTGTTTCTAGAATGTTCTGTTAGACCTTCAGCATTTGTAGCTTATCTGGCTTGCAGTATAGTCTTGATATCCATGTGCACAGTGTATGCTTTCCTTGCTCGGAATATTCCGTTGAATTACCGTGAAACCTTGCACATTGGAATTACCATTTACGTCAGCAACGTGGTGTGGGTCGTGTTTCTCGCGTGTTTTTTAAACATCACGCACAGCTTTACTCGTGTTTACTTAATATCGGGATTAAGCGTTTTGATTGGTTGGATCACGTTAGGAGGACTTTTCACGCCAAAAGTTTATCAACTGTATACGAAACAAGTCTTCGACAAGAACTCACTTATGAAGTGGAGTAGCTCGTCTCTTCAGAAAACCGACAGTGCTGAGAAAACAGTTGATTTAGATAGTTGTGAAATGCCAGGTCTTTGTCCTCAGAAAGTAGATGTTGCTAAGGAAACCAATGATGACGAAGAAAGCAGTCAAAGCAATCAGGAATCCAGTCACTTATGAATTACAAAACTATATATGCAACCAGGAAGGAAGGAAGGAAGGAAAGGAAGGAAGGAAGGAAGGAAAGAAGGAAGAAAGGAAGGAAGGAAGGAAGGAAGGAAGGAAGGAAGGAAGGAAGGAAGGAAGGAAGGAAGGAAGGAAGGAAGGAAGGAAGGAAGGAAGGAAGGAAGAAAGGAAGGAAGGAAGGAAGGAAGTTAGCCAAAGTGTAAGTGCTCATTTGATTTGAACCACTATATTATACACAATGTTTCAAAGCTGGCTGTATTATTTTAAATTACATCTTATTAGCTATACTGTATTAATAAACGCTGACTTGTTCAATTTAATTGTTCCATTTATCAGTTTTGCTTTCAAAACAGATATCTCACAGTGTATAAATGAGTAATATTTCTTATAAAGCATTGCTAAACAATAAAGTATCAAAAAATAATAATTTATGCTGCATATAATGTCTATCTAACTAGAAGTTACTATCGCAAGTGAAGTGCTGCCTCAAATGGGACGAAAACCTTTAGCATACTCTGCAGGCAACTTTTTACAGTTTGTAACCAACGTAACATCCCCCAATTGCCCACCACAGCTGAGTTTGCCAACTCCACCCAAGTTTGCCCACTCCACCAGAGTTTGCTCAAACTAACCAAAGCCCGCCCCCCCCCCCCCCCCCCCACCAACCTGAGTATGCCCACTCCACCCAAGTTTGCCCACTCCACCCAAGTTTGCCCACTCCACCCAAGTTTGCCCACTCCACCCAAGTTTGCCCACTCCACCCAAGTTTGCCAACTCCACCCAAGTTTGCCCACTCCACCCAAGTTTGCCCACTCCACCCAAGTTTGCCCACTCCACCCAAGTTTGCCCACTCCACCCAAGTTTGCTCACTCCACCAGAGTTTGCCCAATCTACCAGAGTTTGCCCACTCCACCCAAGTTTGCCCACTCCACCCAAGTTTGCCCACTCCACCCAAGTTTGCCCACTCCACCCAAGTTTGCCCACTCCACCCAAGTTTGCCCACTCCACCCAAGTTTGCCCACTCCACCCAAGTTTGCCCACTCCACCCAAGTTTGCCCACTCCACCCAAGTTTGCCCACTCCACCCAAGTTTGCCCACTCCACCCAAGTTTGCCCACTCCACCCAAGTTTGCCCACTCCACCCAAGTTTGCTCACTCCACCAGAGTTTGCCCAATCTACCAGAGTTTGCCCACTCCACCCAAGTTTGCCCACTCCACCCAAGTTTGCCCACTCCACCCAAGTTTGCCCACTCCACCCAAGTTTGCCCACTCCACCCAAGTTTGCCCACTCCACCCAAGTTTGCCCACTCCACCCAAGTTTGCCCACTCCACCCAAGTTTGCCCACTCCACCCAAGTTTACCCACTCCACCCAAGTTTGCCCACCCCACCCAAGTTTGCCCACTCCACCCAAGTTTGGCCACTCCACCCAAGTTTGCCCACTCCACCCAAGTTTGCCCACTCCACCCAAGTTTGCCCACTCCACCCAAGTTTGCCCACTCCACCCAAGTTTACCCACTCCACCCAAGTTTGCCCACCCCACCCAAGTTTGCCCACTCCACCCAAGTTTGGCCACTACACCCAAGTTTGCCCACTACACCCAAGTTTGCCCACTCCACCAGAGTTTGCCCACTCCACCAAAGTTTGCCCACTCCACCCAAGTTTGCCCACTCCACCCAAGTTTGCCCAATCCACCAGAGTTTGCCCATTCCACCCGAGTTTCAGTGGCGTAGCCAGGGTCTTGAGTTTGGGGAGGGGGTCCTTTTGGATTTCTAGGGTCTCTGAAACACTATTTCCAGCATTTTGAGGCAAGTATTTAAGAGTAATCTGAAAGCCATAAATTACATAATTTTGTTGAAATCAAACCAGAACATAGAATACGACGTCAGAATATCTTTAGATTTATTTATAAACAAGTCCTATAGAATTGTAATTCAAGTATAGCATATGCATGCCTGCAATATATATAACAACATTACTAGTCTACTCACTTGGCCTTAAAACAATGTAACCCCCACCCCACCCCCTACAAGTTTCTCAACGGATTTAAACTTTTCACGAGAACGGTCTTGGAGACCATTGGGGAGGGGGGGGGCGACCGCCGAGTTTGCGCAATTATTAACGTCGTCGCTGACTGCATGCTATATACATATCATATGACTTGATATTGTGTCTTGTAAACAATATTTCTTCCGCAATCTCCAACAGATACTGGTGGCATGATCTCATATTTGATCCAGTTGGTGCGTCTTGGTAGTCGTACATTCAATTCCAATAATCCCTTTCTGCCACGATTTATTTTAGACATTCAGTCTAACCATGAGTAACCAAGCCAAGAGGCAAGAACGACTTTGACTTCATCGCTTTATTTCCGCGTATTGAGGTAAATCACATGTCATTGTGAAACCAAGCTTATTCTAGATTCATCGATAGTTCAAAGAGCCTTTGCATTTTATTCAAATTAGCAAGACTTGAGGTTAATATTATTTTCATTAAACTAAAGAGAGTCACTCAATCGGATCGTCCTACGCAACAAGAAGTCGTTGGAGAGGTTGAATTCAGAGATTTGAATTCAGAGATTGCGATATACAAACAAAGAAATCCTTACAGATCCGACAGCTTTGCTTTTGGAATTATCAAATACAGTAGCAGAGATTAGAAGTGAAGATTGGTTCGAGGTGTGCTGTGTTGCAGTTTGTAAGTTACACTAATATACTTGAATCAATTCTATATACGATATTGTTACATTGATATTAAATAATACACACTGGTAACAACCTTCAGTATTAAAGGAATACACTGCTAAGCTAGCTTACTGGTTATATATATACTTCCGGGGTTTTGGCTACGGTGTTTGCGAGCTGAAGCAAAGCAGAAGACAATCCAAATAACGACAGTAAAAAGCACAAGCGAGATCACCTAATGTAGGAGAACATCGTAGACGAGTAGATCGCGTTTAAAAACTGCTAAAGCTATTTTTAATTAATGGTTTATTGTACAATCAGTTAAAATACATACCAACGATGGAGTTGTTTATTTCCTGTATAGGTGTATAGGTGTATAGGTTAGTAGAGCAGAACGCGCTTTGTTAGTGGTAGATCTGTAGCAGCAAACGCGAGATGTATTGAGTTGTCAACGAGACATTTTACACAAGCACCATGCACTTCTAGAAATGCTACAATCAAAGCGCTAGTGTTGCCCATGGTGTACTCCTGAGAAAGACCAGCCAAGCAAGCACTAAAATGCCACTTCAAACCACCTATATTTTGTTTATCACTTTCGTTAGGGCAAAGTTTTAGTTAAAACACTTCTCAAATGTTATAACTATTAACTTATTGCTATGGATGTCCAAATGGCCTACGAAATTTTACTCTGGCTAATGCCAAGACAAATTTAAACAGGCCAAAGGGAGGTCTTCTCTACAGGCATAGGTTAAATTAAGAAATTGTCTGATTTGGTCATCGTTGGCTTTAATGGCCTAAGTTTTACTATATATGGTTAACGTCAAACGATTTTATATTGGTAAAAAAGACATTATTATCTTGCCTGAAATATACGTTAATTCATGTTTTATAATACTGCAATACTGCGATTACGATTGCTAAATCTTGAGATTATGCATATTTGCACAGCTGCATGTAAAATAATCACTTTTTGACCCCAAGACCAAAAATCGCTTTGGCAAAAGACCGTTTTATATCGTTCATATAATATAACTATATATTTCACATTAGATATAATAGCAATATTGAGAAACATGTTGTAAGATATATACAGTTGTTATTAAACACTCGACGCAGACACATCAATATTGAATTGAAATTATTCTTTCATGTCATACTTGCAATGTTTGCATAAGTTATTTCAATTTTGACAAAGACTTTTGTTGTCTACGACTACACACTATAGAAAATAGGGAAGAAACGATTAATCAGTTTCATTTCTGCCGCCGCAAAATTACGTCGAAATTTGAAATTCACAGTCGAAGTGTTGGAAACGGAAAGAAAGTGATCTGCAGTGTTTATAGAAACTAAGGTCTAAACTTTAAAGTGAAACTGTGAAAGTGAAACTGTTTTCACTCCTTGTAGTGTACGAGTGCAACACGCAGCACAATGAAATAAATAAAAACTGAGTTACCATATAGCTCTATGCATGAAATAAAGTTTAGAAAATTGCGACTACAAATGGGCTCAAACTAGACATGTAAATAACCCCAGAGCCACAAGCTCTTTTGTATGATTGTATTGGTTTTGTTTCCTGCTATTTTATAAGCCTGATAGAAGTACCGAGAATTTGTCCGAGTTCCTTTTTGTTTCTTCATCGGTAAAAGTGGAATTAAAAGCGTTTAACAGCTCACTAGCTTCTAAATAAAGGTTTATTGTAGTTTTTAAAAGATCGAGACTCGACAATTTATAAAACTGAATTTCGGAAAGGTGACACTCAGATGAGAAAGCCGCCAGTCCAGAACTTGAAGCGGAATCCTAAAACACATGTCTCGACAGGAAGCTGTGAAGAGAGCATCATGGCCACCTGTACTTGTTACGTCATGAAATCTAACTTTATGTTTAATAATTCTTTGAAAGTTTTCATGGCGATAATTTGTCGACACATCGTGTTTATATTATATTTGCTGAAGTTTGGTGTTGTTGACTCAGACCTTTATCAGAGCAATTGTCATCATCGTGACTGAATTTAACCAATGCCGAAAATTGTTCCTAATCTATACGCTCTTGGCGATGACGATCAGATGAAGAGGAATAGATTATTAGAGCGGAAATCAAGACTATATAGAAAATATATACAGTGCGATTTTGCAGCTCAGAATTTAAGTATATAGAAGACAGTTTTCATAAAAAATAGCTAAGGGACAGTAGTGTCGTGATGCCTGGCTTATTTGAAGTTTGGTGTATATATAGTCTGTATAATTTAAATAAACTAACTAGGAAAATACTTTTTATCCGCTTTTATAAAATAACTCATAGGAAACAAGCAAGATTAATGAAGAGAGATTCAGATCTTCTTAATTGGCATGCCAGGCGAGCAGTTGAGTACGTAGTGAGCCATCGCAACTTAGTGGTGCTCGCTTCTCGTTCGTATTTTCTCTCTAACGTTACTTACTCCTGCAGTCCGTTTTCCGATCTCTTCATTTCTAATTTTCATCCACCGTAGCATCCTAATCTTTCTATCCAGCCTTGTTCTTTCTTGCTAATTGCCTTTATCTCACTGCATATATCGTTACTGACCTAATGGCAGCTTCATACACTTTGATCTTTAGTTTCTCTGACATCTTTCTGTCGCCTGCAATCACTAACATTTAAGAAATGCTTCATGGTTTGGCGTGCTCCATCGAGACTGATCGGGTGATCGAGTTCCAGGTGCGCGCGGGAAGTTGGGAGAGCACGAAAAATGCGTAAGAGTTCGAGGCGATAGCCGAGAGAACAACTGTAGGTTTTTGAGTGCTCTCCCAATTTCCCAAGTGCATCCATAACTCAATGGAGCACGCCAAACCATGAAGCATTTCTTTAATAACAGAGAATCAGACACAAAGCGACGGAAAACAATATTTATTTCGCTGATTACCACTTTGAGGCCTGGACCTTTCCCAGTGCTGAATAAAATCGTCTGGCGTTAGCCCAAATAAAATACTAAAGACTCGTCTTCAGGCTTCAAAGTGTTAAAGAGATAGGTTTTAACACTTTTGAGACCTGGACCTCTCCCTGTCTGTGCTGAATAAAATCGTCTGGCGTTAGCCAGAATAAAAGACTCGTCTTCAGGCTTCAAAGTGTTAAAGATATTTTAAAAACGAGTTTCTCATTGAAATTACCGTGCTCCATCGAGTTATGGAGCACGCGCGGTATAGCCAATCAGAAACGCCGTTGTATTACATCTATGTTATAAATCTATTTATACAATATCCTGGTTGCTATGCGTGTTTTCATTGGTTGTTGGCCATGATCTATTAGAGGACAGACACATGGATCACGTCAGCTGACTTGCTTTTTTCTTTCTTCATGCCCCAAAATCCGGCAAGAAGTATTGTGTAATTTTTATATTGTATAAAACAAATACATTCCATTTTTTTTGTTGTCTGTTCAGTTATAGATGCACAGAAGACGTCACAACGTGGTAAGAACATTTTTGTTCTTACCACGTTGTGACGTCATCTGTGCATCTATAACTGAACAGACAACGGCAAAATGAATCTATTTGTTAATCATTTGCACCATGCAGCCGCCTTCATTGGTACAATGATATTCTCCTTGTAACCGCTGTTTTCATGCACCATCAATATCATACAGAATTACAGATATACTTATAACTCCTCGCCTAATAAATAATAAATAATCAATACATAACAAATCTTAATTCTAGGTGATAGTTTTCATTATGGCAAGAACTGTATGGGGGAAATTACTTTCATTACGCTATTAAGACTAAACGTACTGAATAATCAAGCTGTATGTCCGACTGAGTCGAAACTTGCGGTGTTTACAGACTTTGCTAGTTTGGTAACTAATACTAATAACTTTATATAAAAACAATAATTTTTAAATGAATCTATGTATGTAGTTCTGCGGTTTTGTTTAATATAGAAGAAAGAATCTTAATAAGTATAAACAATGTGACATGGATAATTAATATCATGTTCGCAATCTATTTGAATATTTAACAATATTTCCCTCGGCAGCTGGTTGTATGACCAGACGTATACCCTGAGAACAGTACGATTCAAAATCAAGCAGCATATTAACGTGTCCCTGCCAACATGCATTTGACACGATAATATTCATCTGTAATATTAAAACTTCGTTCTTCAGACTAAACAAGATGTGTTAGAAAACAATACAGCTTCATACGAATGGAATATTGACACCGTGAAACTGTTGAATACTTTCGAAAGAGAAAATCAAATTATTACTACACCAAAAAGGGACATCGTGTGAACATATTTATCGTGTGAAAAAACGGTACGTTGCACGCGATTATTAAGACAAGACAGATAGAAGAGAGTTTGATAAGCGGCTCATTATAAGCCAAGCGAGAAAATATATAGCATACGCGACGACATTGGTGACATTACCCAAGACCAAACTAACATTGTTCTTCTCTCATTTTGTTTTCTAGAAATCACGCAAAATTGTATAGACAAGAATCGGGAAGACTTATTATAGATTTATAAATTTGAGGCAAACTTGCTTGTGCTGTGGAAAATGATGTGGTTACTACGTATTGTTTTGTTTGATGTTGTGTTGCTTGCTGCAAGAGGGAAAAACTCAGGTTAGTGTATGGAAATTAAACCAATAAGAAATCGGGGAGAAATGATTAGGTTTTTTGTTTTCAAAAAGATGGGGACAAGTGCATGAATTTTTACACGCAACAACATTATTTTAATTTTCACGCTTAGCTTGCGACCGGCTTGCGTAAACATGCACAGTTATCAAAAATTTTTTAATTTTGAAATGTCAAAAACAGATGTTTCGTATATATAATAAGTAATATTGGGCATTTCACTCGATTACATAGCATGTTCTAAGGATTTTGGGTGAAGGAAAATTCGAGTGTAGACTAATATATACATCAGTTTAAGACCAAACCGGCGAAAAATGCAACTATACAGGCCTTCCGGCAGGAATTGAACCCACGACCTTGCGATTCTAGTGCAATGCTCTGACCACTGAGCCACGGAGGCCGTTGCCGAGAGCTTGATCGCGAGTTCTGTATATATATATAATAAGGTGGTAATGCCAGGAGAGAATTGGGTATATTATAAGTAATATTGGGCATTTCACTCGATTACATAGCATGTTCTAAGGATTTTGGGTGAACGAAAATTCGAGTGTAGAATATATTCTACACTCGAATTTTTCCTTCACCCAAAATCCTTAGAACATGCTTTCGTATGTATAGGTGTTCATCAAATCTAAATACTCAAAAAATGCTTTTTAAAAAAAAGCCCCAGAGAAGGATCGAACCTTCAATAATAAGAGAATGATCTAATCATTGAGCTATGAAGGCTCTGATAAATAGTTAAGATAGAATATTTAATTTCAAACTACATTTCATATGAAAATGCTTCAGCTTAAAGTGCCACTAACCCCAAAAAAATTTTTTCGCAAATCTAAAAGCCCTTATTGAGTGGATTAGTCCAGTGAATAAATTATTGGTATTGGACATTTCTTTGGTCTTCTGTAGACCACCAAAGTTGCAAAAATTGGCATATGCATGTCCCATGGCGGAGAAGGAAAGGGAATGGGTATATTCCTGGTGTGACGTCAGACAAGCCAAACAAGGAGCTCATTTGAGCTCTGTCTGCTGAATGCATAGAATTTTTACATTGAGTTAGTTGGGGAAATGACTTTTCTACTCAAAAAATTCTATGTATTCACCAGACAGAGCTCAAAGAGTTCCTTGTTTGACTTGTGTGACGTAACACCAGGAATATACCCATTCCCTTTCCTACTCCGCCATGGGACATGCAGATGCAACTTTGGACGTCTACAGAAGATCAACGAAACGTCCAATACCAATAATTTATTAACTGGCCTAGTCCACTCAATAAGGGCTTTTAGATTTGCGAGAAAAAGTTTTTGGGGTTAGTGGCACTTTAAGAAGCACTAACTTTTTTAATACAATTTTCTTTTTTAATTCAAAACATTTTTCAGCGTTGCTACCTACGTGATTTGAACCCCCATCTTTGGAGATAAATATTTAATACCAGAGGTCTTCTCTATCGCCTAAAATTTCAATCAATAAGGGTATTCATTTATATTTTTTTCAGACAATATTTCTATTCCTGGGAATATCATTCTCGGGGGTCTTTTCCCCGTCCATAAAGAAGGTTCAAAGGAAAATGTCTGTGGTGAATTCAATGAAATTCCAGGTTACCAATACATGGAAGCCATGTTGTATGCACTGGAAAAGATTAATAATAGAACAGATATTCTGCCAGGTATCAAGCTAGGAACGATCATTTACGACACTTGCCGAAGTCCTACGATCACGGCCGATAAAACCAAAGAGTTTATTAAACTTACACTATCGCCATCCATGATTAATGGCTCGGAGTTTGCCGGAGTCATCGGACCATTCACGAGTGGAAATTCGAAAATAGTCGGCAACTTTCTTCGAGTGTTTGAAGTGCCTCAGATAAGCTACGCCTCACTTACGGTTGAGTTAAGTAATAAAGATATTTTTAACTATTTCTTTCGAACTGTACCACCCGATAGCTTCTATGCTGAGGCTTTAGCAGAGCTGTTAGTAAGACTAGGCTGGAGCTACGTATCAATTATTTACTCCAAAGGAACATATCCTGAAAGTGGAACACAGGAAGTACTCAAATCTCTAAGCAAGAGAGACATCTGTATAGCAAGCAAACATCGCTTACCCAGATTTCCCAAAAATGAAGACTTTGACGAGGCCATTAAGAAGGCAGCTTCGGTAGCAGAAGCTAATGTGGTGGTGTTTGTTACAATTCAACGTGATTCACGTGGGTTATTGAAGGCTAAAGAAACACAACCATTGGCTAAAAGACTTTCCTTCATAGGAAGTGTCGCCTGGAGTAACCGTGATGACATCACCAAAGGACTAGGTCACGTGGCTGATGGTACAATAACATTTGGTCATCAAGAAGGAACTATCAAAGAATTTGAAAACTATTTTCGTTCATTTAATATGTCCAACTACAAATCCAACTACAAAGAATGGTTTGAAGAGTTCTGGGAAAAGCAGTTCAATTGCTCTCTCAAAAATGTAAAGCCAATAACGTACCACAATAAAAACTACACGAAACAGTGTAGTGGAAAGGAGAGTTTGTTGAACCACCACATGGAAATTGCACCAGTAAGAGTTGTCATTAATGCTGTAAACGCCATGGCCTACGCCTTGCATAACATGCACAAAGACCTTTGTCCCAACACTTCAAAACTTTGTAAAAAAATGAAACCACTTCCAAGACCATTACTGCGTAAGTTCCTCAAAAATGTCAGTTTTCCAGACTCGTCCTTCAACTGGTCAATCACATTCGACAAAAACAACGAAGTCGAAGGGAACTACACTGTACTAAACTTTCGCCGCTCTGAAAATGGTATTTATAATTATGATGCGGTTGGAACTTGGTCAGGTAAAATGCAAGAAAATGGCGAAATCACTGGCCAGTTTCACATGAATTTTTCAGATATTCGTTGGTTTAATAACAGTAAAACTGTTCCATCGTCTATGTGTAGTCTTGACTGTGATGACAAAAGTGTTTCTATTGCTCGAGTGGGCTTACCAACCAAGTGCTGTTGGGATTGTAAAACGTGCGAAAAAAATGACGTAATAGTTAATAACACGTGTCGAGCATGCGTTGAAGGGTTTGTACCTGATACCAACTTATCAAGTTGTTCGAAGTTAGCGTTACAGTACATCAATATGGATACTCCATTAGCAATCGTCTTGGTGTTTTTGTCTTTGCTTGGCATCGTCGCAGATCTGGCTGTCTTTGCCGTGTTCTTCACCAACCGACGTCATCGGCTTATCAAAGCTTCCGGTCGAGAAATGTGTTATTTGATGTTTGTTGGCATCTGCGTCGTGTTTATGGTTTCCTTGACAACCCTTGCTAAGCCGACGCAAGGACTCTGCTATTTTCGACGGTTTCTCATAGGCATCTCGTTCACGATCGGTTACGCTCCACTTTTGATGAAAGTTTGGAGGATTCATCGTATTTTCAAAAGCGCCAACGCATTGCGAAGATCAACCGGTCTTATTGGTCGCCGCTCTCAGCTCTTGATTACATTTGGTTTAATAACCGTACAAGGACTATTCTGTATTCTCATCTTCAGTGCTGATCCACCAGATGTAAAAGAGAAGTTCTATGCAGATAGCGAGGAACTCGTACTGGAATGTTCCCTCACACCATCCGTCTTTGTCGCTTATCTAGCTTACAATATTGTTCTAATGTTGCTCTGTACCATCTACGCTTTCCTAACCCGAAACTTCCCAAAAAATTTCAACGAAGCTATGCACATTGGTGTCACTATGTATCTGACATGCGTGGTCTGGGTTGTATTTCTGGCGTGTTTTTTAAACGTCAATGATAGTTTTTCCCGCGTCTATTGGATATCTGGAGCAAGTGTCGTCATTGGTTGGATTACGCTAGTCGGACTGTTTGCTCCGAGGGTCTACCAGTTGTACACCAAAAGTGATTTTGATCAAAGCTCTCTGATGACCTGGGGAAATTCAACTTTTAAGCAGTCAGAAAGCAGCGAAAGCAATGGAATTGAAACAGCAAAAAATGTGAATCTTGTCACTCTTAACCCCATGGCTATCACGAAAGGCGACCAGAAAAGGAAAAGTGTCGACTTCGTCGAAGAACAGAAGGTTCAAAATAAAGTGTAAAGTATCCGAGAACAATATTACTGCGGGTGGTGACTGAAAACTGTGAAATCATCGCACAAAAAAATTTACACTGTACATAAATTGTATTTCATTTATTTTTTTTAACTCTCATTTTCAAAAGTTTCAGAAACTTTTCAACATACACTGGAAACTTTTGTTCCTGAAACTGTATTTTGATAACTTGTTTTGGGAATTTTCTCTAGTGTATGCTGGGTTTAAAAAACATATATGCATGGAGGCCCTTTTTATTCCTCAAGTCTATTGACTTTTCTTGTTATACTGTATATACTACGTACAGCAGGCAATTCAGGTTTGATGTAATAAGATATGGTAAAAATAAAGAGTCGATTATTTTAGGTGTTAGAAGCAAAATATTGCCTTGATTTACAAATTACGCCAATTGTGTTGAAGACTTTTGTAAAAAAAAAGTAGTAATATGCAGTTTCCAAGAGAGATTTTCATGTAAAATGAAACCTAAGAATATATTGACGTAAATGGGTCATTCCAGAAAGTATTCAAACGTCCCCCCATGGTTGAGGAAATGGAAAATTGATCCTCCTGTCCTTTTCAGACATCTTACAATAATTTAAGTAACTCTGTAGTTAATTTTACCCCTGCCTCTTTGGACAGCACAAGTTTCCTCCATGGGGGGAGCGCATGGATCTTTTCTGGTCCGACATTTTAATTTTTTTTAATTATTTGTTTATTTTTATTTATTCTTTTTTCTGTTTTACTTTTAATCTTCCTACTCCCATTCTATAATATTTATTTGCCTACTTTTCTTGTTTCTCCGTTTTAAAACTAGATTTAAGATTTACGTTTGTGCTTTACCAGATTTTGGCATATTATATTTTATTTATAGCTCGTTTTTATATCACTTCCTATCAGTCATCTTTCAATTTTAATTTTTATATGCATAATTAGCCTGTCTACTTCTTGTCTGTACAAATGTATGTATGTAAATATAAATTTATTTATTGCCAAAATAAAGCTGTTAAAACAAACAAAAACAAAACATTACCCAATTTGTAGATAAAATTTTCTTTATGTGAAAGATGAAATTTGTGGCTTTGTGGCTCAAAAATACAGCAGGAATTAAGTTTATCCATGCCACCATCTGGCCATCCATTTTTATTATTTTTTTTACTTTTGAATTATTTTGTAATTCTATTCTATACCTTGTAAAGAATTATAACTTCAACTTAAACAAAGAGAATGAATAGCTAGTCCACTTCCATAATGGC
This sequence comes from Corallium rubrum, assembly GCA_964035015.1. Taxonomy (NCBI): domain Eukaryota; kingdom Metazoa; phylum Cnidaria; class Anthozoa; order Scleralcyonacea; family Coralliidae; genus Corallium; species Corallium rubrum. The sequence continues at coordinate 6,908,698 of OZ036007.1, read as the reverse complement.
CACCCTCTTTAAATGTTCTTTTAATCTCGGGTGGAGTGGGCAATCTTGGGTGGAGTGGGCAATCTTGGGTGGAGTGGGCAATCTTGGTGGAGTGGGCAATCTTGGGTGGAGTGGGCAATCTTGGGTGGAGTGGGAAATCTTGGGTGGAGTGGGCAATCTTGGGTGGTGTGGGTAATCTTGGGTAGAGGGGACAGTCTTGAGTGGTGTGAGCAATCTTGGGTGGTGTGGGTAATCTTGGGTGGAGTGGGCAAGAGGGGTGTCACATTGGTCATGGACTGCAGATATTTGCCTGTGGAGTAGGCTAAAGGTTTTTGTCCCTTTCGAGGCAGCACTTCACTTGCGGTAGTAACTTCTAGTAATAATAATAATCTATCTATTGGTCGACCATAGTTGGAGGTAGCCAGAAGGCATCTTAGCCTCTTTCTTTGGCTACTACCCTAAGGCAGGGGCCAGATGGTGTTGATTTTGCGGAGGGAGGAAAACCGAAGAACCTGGTGAAAAACCCTCAAAGCACAGGAGAGACCAACTAAACTCTACACATGTGAGTCCCCACCCCGAGAATGAGGTTATTCCCAGATGGTCACCCAATCCAAGTACTAACTCTGTCTAACCGGGCTTAACTATTGGTGAGAGGCAGCACCCTAACAGCACACGCCACCCGTGCTCCCCTATAATAATAATAATAATAATAATAATAATAATAATAATAATAATAATAATAATAATAATAGTATAAATGGTTTATTGGACAATATCTCCACATAGTGGCTCTTCATCTGCCCACAAACCTACTATACAATCAATAAATATAATATATATATATATATATATATATATACTGTGTATATATAAATGGATTATAATAACAATGATAAATTAATTAGCTTTTAATTAAAATAAATTAGCCTTTCCGGCCTCGTTATGAAGCAAAGATTCTTTTGAATTGCAGACACACAAACAAGGCCAACAAGGCTTTATATTAATGCACATAAAAAAATATTTAAATTAGTTGCCATTATGAAAGTCAGGTCTATATTAAAAAGATAATAAATTAGATAAATTAAATAAATTGAATAAATCATTAATTAATATTTATGAGTTAAAGCACTTGTGATAGAGAGTGTGTTATCGGTCAATTTACATCCTCGAGTTCACAAGTATTTAACAATTAAAAAATAAATACTGTTCGAGTCTTGAGGCAAAGTCGAGTGCATTATTTAATAATTTTGAGTTCGTTGTTAGTGAACGAGTGAATGTAAAACCCGATAAAATACGAACAAAGAGTGCTTTAAACATTTTAATATTCAATTTGAGTACACTCCGACTGGATATAAAATCTAGACATTCTCACTAAACATTTACAAAGGTATTTTTGCTTGAATTTCCTAGCATAAGAAGGAGTCTATAATAGAAATATTTAAACTACTAGTTTACCTTCAGAAATTATAATATTCCAAGCTGTTCAATCTTTAGTTTTCCTCAGTATAGCTTCAAAAATTCGGCAACCATGCTTTATTCTCCATTTGTTATTACATTTACTGCACGAGTAATAAAGCACAATCTCGTCCCCAGAGCCAAATCCCTCGCACGCGAGGGGAATAAAGGCTCTGGGACAATCGATTTGAAACTTGACTCTGATTGGCTAAACGTTCGACGCCTACTGCGCTGCGCAGATAATTTCACACCCATGCTCCCAGCGCGGTCTTCATGTCTTGCTGTTGTTTTCGTGAGGAGTGAAGAAGAATACATGTTTATTTGGGACTAAAATCTGACAAAATGTGCGACAAGAGACAAGAAATACTTTTTTGCCTTTGTAATATGTTTGGAATTCCGAATTCGAGTTTCCATCCGAGAAAAAGAACGTTTGGGTATGACAGATATGGCACCGATTTCCACATTGTCGATTGTTCGTGGCGAAATATACAGATTTCACATTCCCGTGCTTGTATGTACAAAAATAAATATCATTGGGAGTGAAACTTTATTGATAACGTTGGAATATTGTCATGACTATTTGAATAATAACTTTAATAGATCAATTCATAATTATTTGAGTTTACCGGTTTATAAAAGGTACATGTAAGACTTATATGACTTTCTATGTTATGTATCCTCTGATTTTAACAAAAATATATTATTTTATCAATATGACACTGTCGTTTATAGCTTTTATATATGTAAGATTACTATTCCTTAATTGGCAGCCAAGAACAGCCAAGAAGGCATTGCTTTCTTAAAATTATGTGACAATCTATATAGTGGTCTGAAGTTAATTAGAAAAGTGCATTATTTTACATGGTTATATCCAAATGGTTAAGCATTAGTTGCCAAATTACACCGTCCTGTTTTAGACAGGGACTGCAGTAGATGTTTTTGAGTGTGGGCATGCTTGAATTTTTAGACTTCCTGCAAACCATTTTCAGGCTCATTTGCAGTCTGGGTAGGAACACACTAATAAAGCTCCTAGATAAACCTTTTATGTCCTAACTTAAGACAATATTACGTGAACAAACATATACTTGCATCAGTTCAACGTTTTGTCAGACTGTTTGAGCCTTTTTAATAGGCCATTTTCAAAATCACATATGGTTCATACATATATTATAAGGACAAAATGTTTAATATGGCATCAATCTCATTGAGAAAGTGATGTAGGATCAGTTTATCATGCTTTGCCCATACAGCTGTTGTTTACTCAAATCGTAAAGCATTTCCCCCCCCAATATCGATGGCATTATAAAATGTTGTCCTTCCAGAATAATATATGAAAATGGCCTGTTGGACATGTCTAATAAGTATACAGCTGTATATCATGCATATACCTGCATGGTAGTTTCTTAGCTTTCATTTCAATCCCATTGTTATAATGTATTAGGTTAAGTTAGTTAAAAATTTTGTGGGGGTGAAAACGGTTTGTCACCCCCACATGGGACACGCTTCCACCACCCCTGCTCATGTCATTTAATGATACTGAGAGATGGTATAATTGTAACTTAGGCATTTAGGCATTCATTCATGAAGTGAACAGTCAGTAATGGTTACAAATCGAATTATAGTAAGGTTTAATGCTGCTGAAAATATCACGTTAGAAACTACTACTTAATATTTTCAGCAGTACTCAAACCTTACTATATTTCGATTTGTATTTCAACACTGCTAGCTACGCAGCACCATTACTTTATTTCAGTGATGGTTACAGGTCAGGTTTTTTATTGTTATTGTTTTTTATGGCACCTGGTGGCATAACAAGACATGAAACAGAGAGTTAGAGGGCCCCAACTCCTAAGGGCCCTCCAATCTATGATCTGAATTGTGACAATTGAAATTAATTAGTGGAAATGTATCCCATGAAAATGTTTTTTCAGGTGTGTTACTGTGTAAAATTACCAATGCCTGTAATTATAATAAACACTAAATGACTTAAAAAAGCTAGTGGTGTGTTGGCATAGTACTGTTACTGTTTGAGTCATTAATATTTCATGGTCCAAGTTCTCATCAGCAGTATTTACCACCAAACTAGTAGGTACGTTACAGTATGAATTCGTGTTAGAGCCACATGACATTCAGATGGTATATATTTGTTCTGTGTAGCAAAATTGGAAAAAAATAAATTTTTCAATTTTAAATACAGTAAAAGTCCACTGAGTTGGTAAATTTTGATCTTCGGGCTCTAACCTAAGGCCAAAAAAAAAAGTCTTCTGTTTCTGGTCAGCGCATGTGTCTTCTTTTTTCTTGCATGTCGATACATTTTTTAACATTTTTAATATTAATTTACTACAAATGACACCAGCGGATATTAAATATTTGATTGGTCTATTCTCAACAAATGTTTCCTATGAAAACCGCTGGTATGTTTGCAGGCACTGATTGAAGGCTTCATATTTCAATCATGTGTTCATGCTACATGTACATGTTCAGTATACCATGTGACAAGTATATTATAAGAATACTCAACATGTTTCAGATGTCTGTTCAATCAAGGTTTGCCTTTGGGGGGGGGGGGGGAGGCGTGGGAGGCCAAAAAGAAACAAACCCCACGTCGATTTTGGGCATGTGCCCTGACCAGAAACAGAATACATTTTTTTGGGCCTAATTTACCTTCAAAGTCTTGAAATAGATAGAAAATAATAATAATACATATGATAATAATAACACTGTATTTAACCAGGGTAACTAGAATTACAAGTGTAATTTTCATCTAGGCCCTAAATCTAATACATGTAATAACATCTCAAGTCTAATAAGCAAATCTCAGTGACTCCTAGTAGCAGTGGTGGCACTACGGGTGTGCAAACTGTGAACCGCACTGGGGCCCTGCCCATCAGCCCATCCAAACCCCAAACTATTAACAGACTGCACAGGTTGTCACTCAGATTTTACTCAAAAGTGCTCTCAAAATGCTCTGGACCCCCTACATATGTTGTCAGATATACATGTTTGTACATATAGAAATTTTATTTTGTTTACATGTTATCCTAGAAGTTCCTCCTCTCAAAATTCTAAATTTCTTGTTATACTAGAAGCAACTCAGTCTTGCTGATGCTGTGCACATTGAGCTATTATAGTTTAATAATAATATACTGTTGGATGGTGTCACACATCAAATGTCATCATCCATCTGTCCAAGTATACACCATAACATCCATTGTACCATACACTAATGTCTTTGGTGCATTTATTTTCTTCTGTCTAAGTTCATCAGCAAGTTGGGTTAGGATCTGGTGTGGCTTGTTTTCTCCTGTGTTTGGCTGACTTGCCACAGCAAAATATATATTTCACCGCTCTGGGTTTACTTCAATAATGTTTGCATTGATAATTAGTAAGCCCTAAAGACTCACACTCTCATTTTCTCTGGTTTGGGTTGCTGTTGCAGTTAAGGCCAATTTAAATTAATCAGGAAATCTTGTAGTAAGCAAGCCCAGTTTCCCATAAGCATGGTGAAAATCTTTCCTAAAAGACCAAATATTAATACACATCAAATCAAATGAGTTTAAATAAACAAATATATACTAAAATTAGAACCATACATATATTTTGGCTTGGTTTTAAAATTTATTATTTCACACTGGAATTAACTATATGAACGGAACTTTGGACCAGATTAGGTTAGCATTTAATAAGCCAGACAATTAACCCACTATAACATACCTAACCACACTACCGCGGTAATATTTCAAAAACAAGCATTTATGAGAAAAGCATACCTTCATATTGTCGACAAATAATTCTGGATGGGCAAAAATTAGTTGATACTTCAACAGCAGATCATACAGTCGAAGTGGTACCACCATATTAAGGAACATCTGCGTTGACTCTCCCCTTTCAGAAAATCGTACACGAAAGGCAATAGTTGAAAAATTAAGGATTTACCAAAGCCAGTTGGCAGCAAGCACATCTCGGGAGTTACAATTCAAATGCCAGTTCAACATACCAGTTTAAATGCCAGTTGTTAATTAAATGCCAGTTCACGCGAATAGCGTCCTCCGCTGAGGCTTCACTTTTAAGCCGCTTTTCCCAATTTTTTCCCAAAGAAAAATCAATGGCAGCATCCAGCGAGCAATTATCGTCTCCTCCACCGTCTGTCATAATGAATTAAAGTAATATTTTCGCCAATATTCTGAAAACCTCTCCAAGAGTGCTGAGCCGTGAGTTGCAATCAATTTTCGACCGCGTAATAGGTTCTAGAAGAGGCTAGGTACGAAATAACTACTGCGCAGGTCACGGGACACCCAAAAATTGGGTGTCTCAAATCGATTTGCCCAGAGCCATTCAACTTGCCCGCGCGGCCGGGCATATTTGGCTCTGGGAACGAGATTGAATAAAGCATGGCTGAGCGTTGTCATGACGTAGGTGTCACGTGGTGCAAATTATCCAATCAGGAAAATCAAAAATTAACGCTTGGAGTTCATCGATTTAGTCCCGTTGTCGTGACGTGGTCGTGATTCGTCGACTGTCACGTGATTCTTCCTCAACTCGTGTTGGCGAAGAGAAGATGGAGGGAGATTTTAGAACTTCTTGTTCTGTACCTCGTCTTTAGATTTTCAACACGACGGCTTTTTGTATATAACGATTTCCAGCAATTTTTTTGCTAATTTTGACGGTCCTGCATGCGCAGACATCTGGAAAGTCAAGATTACTCAAAAATGCTCAGTTCAAAAAGGTTCAAAAACCTTTTTATTTTTGTGGGGATGGGAAAGAGGAAGATCGGAAAATCTCCTAATTATCAGTTCCAGGGATTGCCACTTTCACAAACGTTCGTTTTAATTTATGCACGTCAATCATTACAAGGTATCAACTGATAGCCGCCATCTTGAAACCTACGTTTGGTGTATCTGATTTAGGATTTGTTATAAAGAAGCCATTTTAAAAACATTCTTATCCTGTGACATTCTTTATATATTGTTTATATTTTGTAAACTGCTCTGATAGTCTGATTCAGGTCTAGTGCCATTGGGGTTTTAGTTTAGGTAACAGTTGAATAGAATCATTAAACAGACAATGCTTTCTACAAAGCCAAGTTGGTTGCAACGTAAAGTAAAAGGAGTCTTGTTGGATATCACAGGAGTATTGTACAACAGTGGTCAGGGAGCAATCAATGGATCAATCAAGGCTGTGGAGAAGTGAGGCTTTGTTATGGAAAAAAACAAATTATATATACATATATATATATATATATATATATATATATATATATATATATATATATATAATTGGTATATATGATATGGTATATATGATTTGTATATATGATTTGTATGTTTGATATATATATATATATATATATATATATATATATATATGGTATATATGTATATATATATATATATATATATATATATATATATATATATATATATATATATGGCATATATGATATGGTATATATGGTATATATGATTTGCTTATGTTAAAAAGATCTATTCTTTCAACTTTTTGTCTGATGGTCTTTTTTTGGTTTGTTCCAGGTTGAAAGCTGCAGGTGTCCCTGTCAAATTTTGTACTAATGAAACACAATGTACACGAGAAAAATTAGTGAATAAGTTAAATAATTTTGGCTTTAGTTTGACATTAGATGAAGTTTACTCTCCAGCTCCACTGGCGAAGACATACATTAAAAAAAATAAACTAAGACCTTATTTATTAGTTCACACAGAAGCATTAGGTGACTATTACAATATTGAACAATCTGAACCAAACTGTGTGGTTGTAGGAGATGCTGCTGAAGAATTTAATTATGAAAACATGAATAAGGCTTTTAGAATTCTGTTGGACAGTGAAAATCCAATTCTTCTTGCATTAGGTACTGGGTAAGTTAGTTTTGGGTGTGTTAGTATTTAATTCTGGTAATACATTAATATAATTATTTAATCAATTAATTTAATCAATTAATTTCATTAATTTAATCAATTAATTTCATTAATTTAATCAATTAATTTCATTAATTTAATCAATTAATGTAATTAATTTAATCAATTAATTTCATTAATTTAATCAATTAATTTCATTAATTTAATCAATTAATTTAACAATTAATTTAATTAATTTAATCAAGTAATTTAAATAATTAATCATTTAATTTAATTAAACAATTGGTATACATCACATGAGAACAATAGCAATTAAGAAGTTACACTACAAATCACATTTTGAAGCTCAGGCAGAATTAATGAGTTAATGTTTCTGTATCATATTTAGACGCTATTATAAGGATGGTGGTGAACTTGTTTTGGACAATGGACCATTTATTAAAGCTTTAGAGGTTAGGTTATCATCCAACAATCCTTTTAGAAATGAAGAAGAAATCACAATACCTGTAGCAGTAAATTTTCTTTCCTTCTTCATAGTATGCTTGTGATGTAAAGACAGTCGTTCTTGGTAAACCAGCTAAATCATATTTTGAAGGTGCTATTCAACAACTTGGTGTCCCACCAGAAAATGTGCGATATATTCACATATTTTGCTTGAAATGGTTTATACAATACAGTGATATTGAACGAGATAATGATGCAAGTTTTACATACAATATGGTCCTATACAATACCTTTTTTTATCAGATAGTTATGATTGGAGATGACTTGATCAGTGATGTTGGTGGAGCTCAATCCTGTGGTATTACTGGTGTTCAAGTGAGGACAGGAAAATACAGGTATATCTCGAGGCACTGTCTAACTGGTACTCACTTCTGACCACCCCTGATAAACATTTCAAATAATGTTTTTATTTCTTCCCTTTAGAATACAAGATGAAGAGCATCAAACAATAAAAGCTGATGGTCGTGTGTCAAACCTAGCTGAAGCTGTAGATTTAATTTTACATTTTAACACAATATAATGTAAGGGGAAAAAAATCCTTCACAAAATGATTCCAAAGACCCAAAATTATGATTACATGTATATATGAGAACTAAGAAAATTGTCTAATGATATAAACAATAATAAAACTAAAAATTAACTAATTAAAGTAACTAAAAATAATAAAAAATAATAATTATATAACAGATTTAGGTAAAAATAAATAAACAAAGTCTGTTAAATTGTTCCTTGATGAGATCTTTCTCTGCCTTTATGTAATAACACACCATTGAAACCTTGTGTTGTTCTTTATAACTCTTAAATTGAGACAAATCATAGAAATGCTTTTTGGTTTTTGTGTTTAAGCAAGAAATGCTTCAGGCTTGAACAGTTTGTTCTTTTGGTCCAGTATCTTCGTCATCGGACTTTGCAGAGCCAAGAGAACTGCCAGACATAGAACGTGTTCGCAGTGTTGGAACTAAAATGATATAGGTACAGTATAGACCAACATAAGGGTTTAATATCTATTTCCAAAATACAGTATGGAAGTGAGACCTGGGCCATGAATGTGGAGCAGAGCGCAAGATTGGAGAGAACAGAGATGATGATGATACAATGGATGTGTGGTGTATCTTTGTGGGATAGAGTGTAGAGCTGAGAGAAAGAATGGGGATTGAGTTGGTGACTGATGTTGTGAGGTGGAACCGGTTGAGATGGCTGGGGTATCTATTAATTATGGAAAGATGATGGTGACTGGGTGAAAAAAGCATGTCATATCATATGAGGTGGAAGGTGTGAGAGGAAGAGGAAGGCCAAGGATGACATGGAGTCAGGTTGTGGAGAGGGCCATGAGAGAGTGTGGTCTGAAAAGGGAGGATGCACAAGAGAGAGAGAAGTGGAGGGAACTGCTGTGGGGAGCCAGTCGCCAACCCCTGTAAAAGGGGGGGGGGGGGGTGACCATAAAACAAACTGTGTTTGTTTACATGTATGTATAAGACTTTTCAGAGAGTCTGACACCACTGAGAAAGAGTGAAAGAAAGTATTGTAAATAACAAGTATCCGTACCTAGTCCCAATCCTTGGATGAACAGTAAAACTCCCTCAGCTGACTGTGTAGCCTAGGAATAGAAAGGAATAATTTGACAATTAACAAGATATTTTTACAAAACACTACACTGTATTAATAATGGCAGTGATTGCCCCTCTGCGACTGGGTGTGGCAACCCCTACCTTGGGGAATGGGGTACATTCACACTAACCATGTCTTACCTTCTCATCTATTGGGTCAGAACCACAATCACTAAGTCTTAAAATGTTGCAAGTACGCTTGTTCAGTGAACTGAAAAACTTCTCCTACACAACAGGAAAACAACCAAGCAATTAAATAGTTCTTGAAAGTCAATGTGTATATATACACATACATGCAAAATTAAATAGTTCAAGTCAATGTGACACATTAATTTTTGTATGTAATATATATTTATTGATTTCAGCTGGGTGTCAAGTATAGTAAGTACAGTAGGAATGAAAGAGAAAGTTCACATACTGAATCCCGATGATGTGGAGATAATTCACCATTGATCACAAGAACTGGGCACCTTCGAAAAACAAACATTTGTGGTTAAGAAAACACATGTACAATGTTCACTTTAGAGTACTGTACATAATATAACACTAGTTAATTGTTGTTAAGATTGTGCTCTCAAACACAACAGAAGGCACATGAACAAAGAAATACTTACTCAATATTTTTAACCTCATGTGTAATATCATTGCGCCTGCAAACAAAATTAGAGAAGAGTAAAAAAGGATAATGCATAAGTGTCTATTTTTTTTAGTTTTAATATAAGTGGGGGGAGGGTAGGATCAAATTACATGTAAATATAATACTTACTGCATATAAGTATGAACAAATAAAGCCAGGTTATGCGGGTTGGTGGAAGCAGTTAGATCGTTGATGTATTCATCAACTAACTTCATGTCTGGTTTGCCATGTTTCTAAAAAAATAACAAATGAGAAATGTGTTGATTAACGCTATCATGCTTGCATTCCTTAATTCTGTAGAAAAAATAATACCAGATGACCTTATTGAGCTCATATACCTTTCCAAAGTGATGCATAACAAAGAAATGATTCACATGCTCACTAAATCCTTTCTTTTCCAATTGCCATGATCGCAGCTGAAATTAATAAAAATAAATTATTCAGAATTTCTTGTGTCATGTATCAGATACCTTCATTGGTAACTCTGAGCAGATGTATTTTGCAAGAAGGCAACACGTCTCTTACTTTTTCTTCTGCTTTTTCCAACAATGGAGCTTTAGATGCAGATGGTTGGACCAGAATAAGACCAAGTGGCTTTGTTGGATGTTTTAACTGCAAACATAAAAGCAAAAACACATACTGTACTAAGAATCTGAACGTAAGCATTCTTCACACAACCCCAGGCAACAATTAAATTAAAATATAAAGCTAACGTTATTTCATACTAGATAATCCTATGATTCTTATCACTTATCAGTCATTATCTAAACTGTTCTCCATGGAGTTCCAGTAGTAAGAGCCATATCCCTCACTAAGGTCCAGTGTTACTACAGGAGGAAACTGGAGAAAACCTACAGTGTTTGGTTAACTTACAGCATATCTTGTCAAAACATTAGCTCCAGCACCTACACCAAAGCCAACCACATCAGTAAACCTGCAACAATAATAAAATAATATATAATATATTGAAGAATGTTGCTATGGTATAGTGATAACTACATAATTAATTACTGTCTGTCAAACTGTCTTGTCTGTTTGTCAGACTGTTTTGTCTGTTTGTCTGTCTGTTTGTCAAACTGTTTGTCTGTCTGTTTGTCAAACTGTCTTGTTGGTTTATTTGTCTATCTGTTTGTCAAACTGTCTTGTCTGTCTGCTTGTCTGTCTGTCTGTCTGTCTGTCTGTCTGTCTGTCTGTCTGTCTGTCTGTCTGTCTGTCTGTCTGTCTGTCTGTCTGTCTGTCAAACTGTCTTGTCTTGTTTGTTTGTCTGTCTGTCTGTCTGTCTGTCTGTCTGTCTGTCTGTCTGTCTGTCTGTCTGTCTGTCTGTCTGTCTGTCTGTCTGTCTGTCTGTCTGTCTGTCTGTCTGTCTGTTTGTGTTTGTCAAACTGTCTTGTCTATCTGTCCGTCAAATGTTCTTGTCTGTCTGTGTCTGTCTGTCAGTTTATTTGTCAAACTGTCTTGTCTTGTCCTGTCTGTCTGTCTTGTCTTGTCTTGTCTGTCTGTCTGTCAAACTGTCTTGTCCGTCTGTTAGTCTGCAGGATATTTCAAAGTATAAAACAGATTGTTATATATTGGACACATACCCAAAGTGTTCAACAACACTGGCAACACCCTCAGCTAGTTTATCCATATTTGGATATTGGTATCTAAAATACAAAATATTTTTATTACTTCTATTACATTTGTTTCATTTAGCTAACATTTAACTGCAATGATTTGTAAAGCTAAAGTTATCCAGATCTGTAAATTCTGAGAAAAAGTTCAGTAAAAGAAATTGGAGATAAATTATGCACATTCCATTTTATTATCAGTATCTGACAGAATATCACTAAAATGTTTACCCATCAGAAAATCTTTCTGCTCCAGGTTCCTATTAAAAGTTGAAATAAAAATATTTATGCCAATATTGTAAGAGATGCCCAGTACAGGGCAATTCCCAAAATACTTGAAAAAGGAAAATTGAGGCACTTTCCGCTAGAAATTTCAGGCAATTTTGACATGTATTGTACTGCTGTGAAATGTTCAATTCATACGTTAAGCTAAGACTGAAAACTACAACTTAAATATTAACCCTAAATGTTGGGCTGCTCTGCCTATGTCAGAATATGATAATTAACACTCTTCTTCTGTAATAAGTTAATTATTCTATAACACCACTTCATATTGGTCAGGTAAACAAGGCAAGCAGTATTTTACTACATTTAGTCACTACACTTTCCTGAACCTAAAATGGCTGCTTGTTACTTCACAATGCTCAATCAGATGCAACATGATCTCAATATATCAATTTATAATAATTTATTATATATTAATTCTTAAATTATGTGCCTCATCCCAGATAGGGTACATGTAAATCTATGTTTACTTGATGACTAATATAATTAAAATGCCTCTTACAAACAAACATCAGTATCCATGGTAACTGCACTAATGAAAATATTAAATCAAACAAAATTGACATTCCATTCATTTTTGTTAATTGACTGACAGTGTTTGTATGAATTAGATGTACAATGTCTGCTGTAGAGAAAATCTTTGTACAGTAACTGCACAAAGAAGAAAATTTAAAGAGGTCTAATTTGTCTATTCCCATAGGTTTGTTATAAATATTGAGTATAATTCTAAAGGATTTTTATTCTGAAACAAAACATTTTATAAGAAATAATGGCATAATAATATTTATTATTTACTCGGTAATCATTTATTTCTATGTTATTAGTATTTTCAGCTTGAGTTGGTACAGTTTTTTCATTTGTTTTTGCTGTACAAGCTGTCGTAAGTTAAACTCAGATGGAAACTCCGAGCTCCAGATGGGACTTGAACCCACAACCTTCCAAATGCCAGCTGGACACTCAGCCACCATTGAGCTACTGGAACTCAGATGGTAGACCAAGGTCGTTTTCGGTATTTATACCTGGGAACTTAAGTCAAGCTGCACATGTATCACAACTCACAAGTAGTTGTTGGGTCATAAGTCGCATTGTGTCAGTTTAACTTAGGACAGCTTGTATAGCAAAAACAAACAAAAATCATTTATTTGTTTACAAATTTTGTTGTTGTTCTAGCAATCCTCACCTGTCCAGGAGCCAGTATATGATAGATAACAAACCGTTCATGAAGTTGCTTCATATCCTCATGATTTAGAAACTTCTCAAAACATGTTTTATCTAAAATCACAAGTCCTCTAATCAGATGTAATTGTTTTTATATTGAACCAAATTATGGAGTATTCATCATTAAATATTTATCACTGGAAAGACGTATAAATTAGAAAGCTTCAAATCTAATGGTTTAAGAGTCAAAATGTATAAAATCTTTGCCTATTTTTAACAGAATTGTACTGCTTTTCAGAAGTAGGAATATTTTGAACAGATTCTGTAATTTCTCTTGTATTCACCGATTCACATTTCACAGAGAAAACCTTTTTGAATCAACAGAAGGCCAGAGTCAGCTGATCTTGCAATTTACTTTTGAAATAAATAATACAAGATTTATTTTTTTTCACTGAGAATAAATTTTGAGTATTTTTCTTGTCTCTAACTTTAAAAAAACAAAAATTATGTCTAATTGCTGTCAGCTTACGATTCAGGCCAATGTCATGAAAGGTCAATAAGATATTGATTTCTTTGGTTTTGAGATGGTCCTTATTTTCTTCTCCCTGCCATTAAAAACAAAAATATTGCATGTGTTAAACATTTGGTTATCTGCCAAACTTATCAAACATACGTTGATAGAGATACGAGAAATATTCAAATAACGCTTTACAATAGGAGTACTGTGTTCGCCACACAATCAGTTGAATTTCTTCACATCTTCACCAAATGACAGCTCAATCATCAAAGGCCAACCTACCTCAATAATTACAGTCAGGTCGCCCACCTTTTCGATCTGAAAAAAACAAAGCAAGAATGTTTGACAATGCACAGACGTATAAACAGTTATTGTTGAGCAGACGCTACCTACGAAGAAGGGACAACACACTCACGTGAAAAGTTAGCGACCTTTAAAAATGAAATCTACATACCCGTTCTCCCATTGCAACTCTGTATTATTTGCAGCCAGCCACTCGAATGCTCAACGCAATGGCAAAGTGAAGAATAACAGCAATATATATTGATTTGGTTGAGTAAAATCCACCACTCTTTCTTGTCCAGAATAATAATTATTTGTGCAAAGTGCCAATGAACGAGACGAGCAGAATGCTTCGGGGAATCATCGCCTACATCTTTTAACCAATCACAAGCAAGCTCAAAGATTTTTAGCCAATCAAAATCATTTCTTATCATACAATCATATTGCGCAATTGTCGGCAATGGAGGACCAATTAAGGCCAACACAAACGCTGGCTTTTGAATGTACATTTGAGTGTACATTTTGCACACAAAAAACATTTACTTGTCATTTAAATGATTAAACCAAAGTCTTAAGCAAATGTAACAAGACGTGACTGACACTATAAAGGACTGGTGAGAAAAGCTACACACAGAGTGGCTTTGCCTGGCCTTGCCCACATACTTTTAATATAATTGACACTTTGTTGCTTGGAAACTATTACTATTTTAAAACAACCAATTGCTTGAAAGTTAAATCCAACTTTTCCCCTAAAATACACATGCATCTTCGTATATATAATATATCCCCCATATTCCTAATAAGGGGATTCTCTAAAAATGGGGCTAAGAATGGCCTAAAATTTGCTGGAGGGGGTGGGCCAGTGAGGAACCTAATCAGTATAACTTTATAAATAAATAATTATGTATAAACAACGCCATGAGAAGTTATAAAATGACTCCATAAAATTAATGATATTTTGCAAGAGCTATAAAATGGGTCACTCCAGAAAAGATCCATACCTCCCCACAGAGGAAATTTGTGCCATCCGGGGAGGGGAGGGGGGTAAATCTACTTCTGATAATAGTAAAATGTACTAGGACGTCCGAAGGGGGGAGGGGGTCAACTTCACATTTCCTCCGTGGGGGAGGTGTGGATGTTTTCTGGAATGACCCAATAACTTACAAATAATTAATATGTGCAATAGTTATAAATATATAGTATCTAGATAAAAATAATTTTGCAATACATGTAATTCATTTTCAACTGTCACACCAAGGAGTGGCATTATAATTGCACGGTAATTGAACAGCAACCATCGTAAGAGAACAATCCTCAATTGACATTTTGTATCTTTTGATTATTTCATGGTTCATGGTATTCAGCCCACTTTCAAGATCTCTTTTAAATGACTCCTTAACAAAATAAATGTATTTATAATTCAAAGCAAAGAAAATTTATAGAGCTCAGTGATAAAGAGATAATCAAATTCTATCAAGCAGAAAAACAGCTTAACTAATGTCTTTACCTTGAATTGTTTCCTATTTTTGGGATAGTCTCTTTTTCGTTTCTTATCATGGTTGTGTTTGAAAGTATTATGGTACCCTGTTGTTATTCCAACAGGTCGAACTACCTAGAAAGATTGCAAAAATTATTCTTTATTCAACAATCATTCCGAATTCCAAGGTACAAAGTCAGAAAGTCTGAACATAAAAATATAGATATTCGAGAAAATTAGTACAGAATAATTATGTGCAGTTTACTTTGTATAATTATTTGATTTACAGAACTTACTGTCATATTAGCATCTCTTATTCTCATAAAAAGTTCATCGTCTTCTCTTCCCCAACCCCAGAACTTTGTTGATAGACCATTTACCTAACAAGATATAAGCATTTACAGTACTATAGACTGAGATAGTAGTGAACGAAAGACCACTCACTGATGTTCTTGCATGAAAATTACACCCCAAAAATAGTTCAATGTAAGAAAGCCATACCTTTCTAAACTGTTCACCAGTCATCAATAAAATGCCTCCAATAAAGTTCTTATAATGGTATTTAGGGTGAAGAAATGGTGCAGAGACATGAAAAGGACCATCTTCGGGATAAGTGTATTTTAAATCCTTATTAATTGGTAATAAATCAACATCATGCATGGCAATATAATCACAAGATTCATTTACAGCAATAAGATAACCAGCATTGATTAACGAAGCCCTATTAAACCTAATGGTACAAGAAAACAACACAAAAATATTAATATGTATACCATATATAAGAGTAAATAGTAATACCATAAAGTCCTTATTAATTACCTGTGTACATCCACTTGATTAATGATGTATATTTCATGGTTAATATTCTTTTCCTTTAAATAGCTGCTTATGTGTGGCACAAACTCTAAAAGTTCTTCAAATCGATCTCTGAATGGAACAATCACTCCTAATTTATGTCCTGTAGTCCCAGAGATTAATCCTTTTGTGAGAGATTCAGGTTGAAGACCTGGCATTGGTGTTGATGTCTGTGTCGATGTTGATGTCTGTGTCGATGTCAATGCTGTGTAAAAAACAAAGAAAAGAAAAATGCAAGCTTACTTTGTTTAAGAAAGCTTAGTTTATGAAAGTGAAGGGTATTTATTCTAAATGGAAATGCATAAAAATATTTTGTGTTTTATGTCCATTCCCACTAAAACTGCAAACATTAAAGTGAGGTTGGGAGAATATAAAAGTAGTTAGTCTATAAACCCTTGCCTATAACTCAAGTTCACATATATACTATAAACTTTCAAATTCTCCCAATCTCTCTGGTTTGCAACAAGTTATATTTTCTAGTTTAAAAAAAATTATAACTCTTTATTTATACTAATCTTATATTATTAAAATAGAATTTGAAAATAAGCAAAATATTATTAAATAATTTATTATCTTTTATGTAAAAGGAAGTAATCACAAACACATTAAATATAAGAATAAAATATTTCCTGATGGTATTAATTACTCTATTTTTTAGTGCCTGACTAATGGAGTGATTTAATTTTTATTTCAAACAATAAACCATTTATAATATACCTGTTGTACGTAAGATGGTATTTTCTTCATCTCTTGTTGTATGCCTTCTTGCTTTTGCTTGAAATCCGACGGTTCTTTCAAACGTATTTAAACAATTTTGGCAATCACATTTCTTTTCAGGAAAGTTTCTTGTCATTAACCAAATGGAGCCAAACACAAGAAGAGAGAAATACAATAATGCAGTCAACACAGTCTTTTGACTCACCATACTATTCCTTCGACCGCGTTTAATCTCTCTCTCTCACGATGAAGTGATAGCAGAATAAATTAGAAACGCGCCATTGACAAGACAATTATATAGTCAATGAATAATTGTTACTTTTGTAATTGTGACAATTCTTGTCAACAAAAGAACCAATTCAGTGACAAAAATATTTCTATATATCCACTGCTTGGAAATCCTGAGGTAGTCAATATAGAAAGCTGTATATTTAAAAGTTATATAGCTCTTTAATATTACTGACTTTTTTTTACTTTAAAACACGTGTTCTATTTGTGAGGGGGCATGGGAAGGGAGAAGAAAGAGGGATAATTGATTTAAATTTATAAAATTAAATCAGACTGAACAGTTTTTCATTGTTACTTTTCTTATTAAATTTGACAACAAAATCTGCATTTTTAACTAAACAAAGTTCTCCATTAAAAAGTTAAACAACGCTATTATTATTTTGCCTACACCCACCTACCTCAGGTGATCTGACCGTGAGGGAAAGGCCTGGAACTAGCAACCTAATAGAAATCCATTTTGCTGTATTGAATAACTTATTTCTTTCATTTTCCTTTATCAAACTGGTTGAAACTTTGTATTTATGTTCAGTGTTGAAAATGATAAGTCTATGCTAAATTTGGGAACAAAATAAAGTATATTTCACGAGATATTAAATAGTTTAATTCGAAAAATGGATTTCTATTTGACAACTAGTCCCAGTCCTTTTCCGTGTTTTCAGATCACCTGGTAGTCTTGCAGCCATTCTTTGGGTCGGACTCTCCCTCCCACCCCTCCCATTGACTATTTTGAAGCACCCCTAAAAAATATTGAGAATCGTTTCCGCTTTCGGAAGAGTTGACTATTGTTGCTTCTCATAAATTATAGTATAGTAATACTTTTCAAATAGAACGAGAATTACTTTATAATTTGCTTGTTTTAATAATTATTTTGAAATTAAATCAGTACAATTTGAAGCCCTATAAGGTAAACGTACGTCATGTAAAGTAAATATAGTGGTTCGTACAAAAATGACTAAATAAACGGCATACATGAAGTACTACAACAGTTCCGGGGAGGCTAATCTTCCGAGGAGGCTAATTGTCGGGGGAGAGCAGTCTTCCGATAAGACTAATCTTCCGAGAACGCCAGTCTTCCGGATTCCAATTGCGTTATGTAATTGATATTTTGTGTTTTGGCGTCGATCGGAAGAGTCTCTGTTGCGTTTACTTTGTACAATCTTCCAAATATGACTTTCCTCAATTACAAACTGATTAATACTATCTTGTACTGTGTGGTGTATTTCTGTGTATTCACGAAAGCGAAACAATGTCGTGGTACAGCATCTTATACACTAGCATTTCAAGCTGAATGGAAGAACACAACATTTAGACCACCTAATGCTCAATTCTCAAGGCTTATTGGCTCTACTCATAATCATTGCTATGAAATGTGGCAGCCAGAGAAGAAAGCTTCACTCGGAGTACAGCAAGTAGCTGAAAATGGTACGTTGAAATGTTTGCCGGTCAGACTCAGTGGCGGCGGAAACATGTTTTTATACCTAGCTAGACCCTTCCAAACAATGAAATATTAATTCGCTCTGTTGAATGTTAGGACTATAAAGTTTTCCCTCATAATATATCGACCGTATTTTTTCGCCTCACTCTTCAGAGATATTGAGGGGGGGGGGGGGGGAGGCTAGAGCCTTCTCTTTCGAAATATGGGGGTATATAACCCTAGCATGATTACTTCTTCACTGTATGAAAAATACAACATTTACAAAGCATCCTTACTAAAGATCATATTAGTATAAAAACACCACTAGTTTCCAGTACCTTAAGAAATGGTAATATTCCAGGCTTAAGAACTTCAAAAATTCAACGAGCATATTCTTTGTTATCCATCCTAACATATTAGAACATAGCGTAACGTCTTAGAACGTAGCGTAAGGTCTTAGAATGTAGCGTAAGGTCTTAGAATGTAGCGTAAGGTCTTAGAATGTAGCGTAAGGTCTTAGAATGTAGCGTAAGGTCTTAGAATGTAGTGTGAGGTCTTAGAATGTAGCGTAAGGTCTTAGAATGTAGTGTGAGGTCTTAGAATGTAGCGTAAGGTCTTAGAATGTAGTGTGAGGTCTTAGAATGTAGCGTAAGGTCTTAGAATGTAGTGTGAGGTCTTAGAATGTAGCGTAAGGTCTTAGAATGTAGTGTAAGGTCTTAGAATGTAGCGTAAGGTCTTAGAATGTAGCGTAAGGTCTTAGAATGTAGCGTAAGGTCTTAGAATGTAGCGTAAGGTCTTAGAATGTAGTGTGAGGTCTTAGAATGTAGCCTGAGGTCTTAGAATGTAGCGTAAGGTCTTAGAATGTAGCGTAAGGTCTTAGAATGTGGCGTAAGGTCTTAGAATGTAGCGTAAGGTCTTAGAATGTAGCGTAAGGTCTTAGAATGTAGCGTAAGATCTTAGAATGTAGTGTAAGGTCTTAGAATGTGACGTAAGGTCTTAGAATGTAGTGTAAGGTCTTAGAATGTGGCGTAAGGTCTTAGAATGTAGTGTAAGGTCTTAGAATGTAGTGTAAGGTCTTAGAATGTAGTGTAAGGTCTTAGAATGTAGCGTAAGGTCTTAGAATGTAGTGTAAGGTCTTAGAATGTAGCGTAAGGTCTTAGAATGTAGTGTAAGGTCTTAGAATGTAGTGTAAGGTCTTAGAATGTGGCGTAAGGTCTTAGAATGTGGCGTAAGGTCTTAGAATGTAGTGTAAGGTCTTAGAATGTAGTGTAAGGTCTTAGAATGTAGTGTAAGGTCTTAGAATGTAGTGTAAGTCTTAGAATGTAGTGTAAGGTCTTAGAATGTAGTGTAAGGTCTTAGAATGTAGTGTAAGGTCTTAGAATGTAGTGTAAGGTCTTAGAATGTAGCGTAAGGTCTTAGAACGTAACGTAACAACTTATAATATAGTTTAACGTCTTATGCATGAGTCATAAGATGTTAAACTACATTATAAGCTGTTACGCTACGTCAATTATTGACGTAGCGTAACAGCTTATAATGTACTGTAATGTCTTACAGCATACTAAGACAGTAATATTAAAGTTGTTGTTGTTTGGTAGGAGACACGAGTCAACTGTACAAGACGCTGGTTGATCTTCAACATGACAAGACTGTATCTAACCTCATCCAGACTCATCAAAATATTGATGCAGAAGGTCATGTTATTTTTCCTGTATCCAATGTAACTGGAGGTGGTTTTCTTCTAGATGGTTCGCATTCACTCGTCTCTATAATCACTGCAATACTTCCCTCTCCTAATTGGTTCATTGGTGTACACGACGTTGATTTATGTGACGTATCATCTGGTGAATGGCGAAGCAATAAAACAATCTTCTTATTTCCTTATGATGCTGGCACAGTTAGTGCGACAGAGTCTAATAATTCATTGAACAAACCAACTAATCCTCGTCAAAAAATCACTCGCTTGAAACAAACGCAATTGAGTGACTCGCAGAGAGGAATGGGATATTTTCATTTCACTTTGATCTCAAAATCAGATCTTGACGAAATGGAAACAGTGACTGATGAAGTAAGATGTGCAGCATCATTGATGAAATGGACATCTAGTCTTTTACTAGTAACTATGATTATGATTTTAACATGCTGACTGTAATATTACTGGTGTGCGTATCTTACGTCATTGTCGCCATGTTGGACGAATTTGACAAAGGTTTTTCATCATCTGCAATTATAATTCCATCCAACATGGCGAAAATATTTTTGTTCTTCTAATCTCAGGGGATTGGTTGCACACCACCTATCCTATACCATCTTACGTCGGATACCAGATTGAACTGGATATTTATTTACTACATGTACAATAAAATTAAACTCTCTAGGACTCCAGAGTAAATTTACATTCAAAAACTCATTAATAATTCATGAGGAAAACACAAAGGAAATCAGTACCATGTCTGTGGTTTTATATCTGATAAAGAAACCTCCTGATTTACACAAACTTTAGCTTTGATTTTCTCGGCTTTATAGACAACGTTATTTTTCAAACTTACTACGCCAATGAACTTACCAAATGGGTCATTTTTGAAGCTATTTCAAACATTCGCAGTACGTGTTCTATCAGATCTAAAACACTCGATTATCGCCTCCTGTTTTAAATCTGATAAAACACTGCTGCTCATGTTTTAAATAGTACTTAAACCACTTCGTAATCTCAACTGCGCATTAAAATGGCGCGTTCTTCGTCGGGATAAAACCGAATTTAAATCCATAACATCATAGTCAATCGAGATATGGTCTGGAAACTCGGCAAACCTCAAAGCGCCCATAATCAGCTGTGATTTTATGTTGAACCGTACCTTACACCGTGCACATCCTTTGTTTTAGGTTTATTAATATTGAAATAGCACGGTTGAGTGATTGAACTGAAACGTTGCTATTTGACAATTCGTTCATTATACTAAAATACAATGTGTTCAGTGACCGTGCACCGTGTACTAAAATGCATAAAGGCGAACAAAAAGATAGACCAAAGACTTTAGCTGAGTTTCCAGACCATCTACTTGAATGACTATGATAACATCAGACTGAGGAGTTCAGTATAACAAATTCAGAAGTGTCAATAAAAATCTGATCTTAACCTAATGTTATGAAATAAGTTTTATCCCGACTTCTGCAGAACGCGTCATTTGAATGGCAGTCGAGATTAAAAACCGACTTATGTACTGTAAAAAACCGTCCATGTATACCAGAAAGCGTCTGTCAACAAAGCGATAATTCCATGCATTCAACAGTCTATAAACTCTTGTAGGAATTAGTGGTATTAAATAATGTGTTACCTCAAGTCTTCTCGGTTCTTGTGTACAGCTATTCGCAATCAAGTTCTTTTTTTCATAAATTCCTCCTCTGTCACTCACGTGAAAATATGTCATTAAATCATTATTTGAAAGAAACCCTAGCTTCTACTTATTTATCAGGTTCAAGAACTTTAACATACATACAATATAGTTAATTTAGTTAATTAATTTTAGAACCAAAAAAAAAGTTCAGTTCTCTATATGCATTCTAAACTGTTTCAATAAATTATTACTTAGGCTACTGACTCTGTACTGTGGTAGGCCGAGTCTCGCTCAAACCGGAACCGACAAAAAGGAAGCCACAAGAAGCATGCGTCATAGTACAACAAAAAACGTATTTTATACTATAAAGTAACAGCTTGCTGCTTTATATACTCCAACAACTACAAAACGCAAGTAATAATCACTGAATAATTCAAAATATGAATGTGTTGAACTGTTTGCATGTCTAGATTTCAAGTAAGTGTCGTATTACATTTGCCAACGCTTTGGAAACGTGTGTTCAAAGTTGTTTAAATATTTTCTGTTTGCTCGATATAAATAAATTCTATATCGAAATTATTGACTGAACGTGCCGAATCCAGGTTCTGTTGTTCGATTCTACTGAAAGTCTTAAGATCGCCGTTGTTATTCGGGAAAACGGACTTGTTTATCATATAGACATCGTTCGATTTGTCATTTATTAAATGCTCGCAAATTGAAAATTAAAAGTACCTCTAACCATAGGCGTAGAGTATTTAGCCCCCCAAGAAATCAGAAATTTTGCAGCAACTGACTCAACAATCACCATTCACCAATTATAGGTTATTGCTTAGCGTATAGTAACTGTTACAGTCTCATTCCTGTCAGCCAAAAGCACCCATGTACACATGAGACAACCCAGTAAACACAACACCGAAAAATTGTTGAAATGTGTTGTATTTTAACTAGCTAGTTTTTATGACATTCCATGACCTTCAGTGTTCTTAAACATCACCCCTCAGAATGCAGGAAAAGGCATTTCCGAGACTCTAAATTTCAAAGATTTCCAGGGGGGCATGTCCCCCAGACTCCCCTAGAAGAGTCCCTTTTTGTAAACACCCCCACGGGAAAATTCTTAATGGCCCTGTTCAGCCCCCCCGGACAAAAACAAAACTCTACGCCTATGCCTCTAACCGTGCAGTCAATAGCTTTCTCAAACTCATTAATAATTCATGAGATAATCAATCAATCAGAAGCGCTGAATTGCACCACGTGAAGGGACTTGAAATACCAGGGAAGTACTGGGCGGAGGACTAGTTGAAATATTATTTCCAGTCCAAGGACTGGAAATAATATTTCAAGTCCTTGTCCTTGGACTTGAAATATTACTTCACACAATCGGTTATTCATCCATACACTAATTACTAATGCACTAATTCATTTTGGGAATACACTAAGTGATTTTGAGAAGTAATATGTAAAGGCCTCCAATTCGGACTAGACCAGGTTTTCAAGTACTCGGAATTCATTCCAGTCCTCGGCTTCGCCTCGGACTGGAAAACCCGGTACCCGGTCTAGTCCTCATTGTCGGCCTTTACATATTACTTCTAGGTCTCAGTGCCGTTCTACATTGCATAACTACATTGCGTCCAAAACTTATTATATCATTAGCAAACGGTTTATATGCGCGCTGTTCTGTGCATGGCTATATACAAACCTAACTTTCATTTTGTACTTGAATATATAAGGAATATTTTAGCTTTAATCCATTCCTGCCTAAGCCGGCCAAAAACGACCCCTTAAGTACTCATTCCTGTCCGAGGGCTTTCCCAGAAGTGAATAAAATCGTATGGCGTTAGCCAGAATAAAATTCCAAAGACAGATACGGACAGGAAAGAGTTTAATAATTGTTCTACTCTGTCTATATTAAACACCAGACGATTTGACTTGTCAATTATAAAGGGAGATCTAGAACTTCCAGACATCCTAGGCAGCAATGGGTTAAACAAATCCTACAATACAGGTAGATGCTTTAACGTTCACATTTTCTTGTATGAAATCTATCTGTTCGTTGTCTTCTGGTATTCCTTACATCCAATAAGAACAAAACATGTCTAATTGTTTTGATAACGAGTGCACTATTATCGCAAAACTATTGTTGCATGAACCAAAAAGATAAACTGTTACCATCTTACTTGAAGAGACACACGAGAGCCGAAATGATGAGGATTGAAAGAAAATATGTAGATTGCAAATGAACAGCTAAAAGAAGAAAAAGAGAACAAAGTGATCAAACAATTGTTGTAACTCAATCGTATATTACTTACATTAAAGAGCCTTATAACCACGAGCTCGTGATTCCCAACATATTATTTTCTAACTGCGACCCATTACACTTCAAATATTCCAATACAACTCCGTTTCATTTCATTTCATTTCACTCTGATGAAGGACTCCGCTTGAAACGTCAGTATTTCGTTATCAAAACTATTCTCAGCAGTTTACCATCTTTTCACTTTGCTCTATCTAAAACACTGTCTAGACGCCTGGCCCATAGAATAGGGGGGGGGGGGGCAGTAGGGGCAACTGTTTTTTAAGAACTAACTAGTCGTTTAATATCATACAGTAACTCTGACAAGGACTTTTCGCGTTGCGTTCCCGCTTCCCTACGAACTTGCGAACTTCGTAACGAACTTCTGAACATTTTGGTGAAAAGTGACAAAGTGAGTTGCAAATGACTGTCGTTGTCTTTGTAAAAATGTAATACTGTAGTTTTAGACAAAATCTTTTGTAAAAATGAGAGAAAGTTTCTTAAAAATACGTTTTAAAATGTTCAAAATTTTGCTCAAATATGATGTCAGATCGCGGGAAATGCCATTTCAGAGACTCAAATTTCAAGAATAAATGTTCTTTGCCAATATCATTGTGTCGAAACACAAAAATCAAATTATTCTGTGGTCCTGGGCCCCTAGCCTGTTAGGCTGTTTAGCTCGACCAGGGCAAAAACGGAGCAAGAGACTGGTGTGAGTACTGAGCATAATCACCTATTTTTGGCGCCAAAACAGCACGGTTCAAGCTCTGGGAACGAGAATGGCTGATTATCTGAAATACTGAGTTCGCAGCGATGCAACATCACTTCGAATGTACATATAGTAATTAGCGAAGGTTTCAAAAACACTGTCAGTAACTAAATAATGATTTGTATCGATTTCCGACAGTTTCGGTGGAGATTTGCAACGTTGTTCATTTAAGGCTGTTTTCCATTACGTCCGCTTTGCCCGCGCGGGCGGAGCGGGTTTTGAAAGTTGGAAATATTTCAACTTCCAAGGCGAACTAACCAATGCACGCTCCACCCGCGTGGACAAAGCGGACGTAATAATAAACAGCCTTTAAAGACATGTGAAGAGAGACAGCTTTGTGTATTTTATAATTTTGATGACGTCACATAAAAACACTCTACAGTATATAGGCCCTGTTGTCTCTTACAGCTCCAGGCCCAACAGACCGTTAATCCGGCCCTGTCAACGATGTCTTTAGTATTTTACTCTGACTAACGCCAGACGATTTTACTTGTCAATGGAGTGGCTACTGGGCGATAAAGGGTTAATAGACTATCTCAGTTAACCTTTATCGCCCAACGATGTCTTTAGTATTTTACTCTGGCTAACGCCTGGCGATTTTACTTCTCAATGGAGTGGCTACTGGGTGATAAAGGGTTAAAGTTATTATTCGAAGATCTTTGCTGATTCACACTGATGCAAATCATCTGTGATCACATATATAGGATTGAAACTACTTTCATAATTTGCATTGCTTTGAAGTTCCGCCTAGATTACCTACCCTTGCTGGGACATGGAGTAAATTTTTCTGAAGGCCAGTTTTTCTCAAGATTTTCAAAATCTTTAGACAGATTAGAATTTGAACTCTCTTTAAATATAAAGAATTAACATGATGAGTAAATCAATCAGCTGTTGAGATAAAATGGTTTGTGAGAACTAACAATGCAAGGAACAAACAAACAAACAAACAAACAAACAAACAAACAAACAAACAAACAAACAAACAAACAAACAAACAAACAAACAAACAAACAAACAAACAAACAAACAAACAAACAAACAAACAAACAAACAAACAAACAAACAAACAAACAAACAAACAAACAAACAAACAAACAAACAAACAAACAAACAAACAAACAAACAAACAAACAAACAAACAAACAAACAAACAAACAAACAAACAAACAAACAAACAAACAAACAAACAAACAAACAAACAAACAAACAAACAAACAAACAAAGAAACAAACGAAACAAACAAACGAAACAAACAAACGAAACAAACAAACGAAACAAACAAACGAAACAAACAAACAAACAAACAAACAAACGAAACAAACAAACAAACGAAACAAACAAACAAACAAACAAACAAACAAACAAACAAACAAACAAACAAACAAACAAACAAACAAACAAACAAACAAACAAACAAACAAACAAACAAACAAACAAACAAACAAACAAACAAACAAACAAACAAACAAACAAACAAACAAACAAACAAACAAACAAACAAACAAACAAACAAACAAACAAACAAACAAACAAACAAACAAACAAACAAACAAACAAACAAACAAACAAACAAACAAACAAACAAACAAACAAACTGTTATGTACCAGATAAACTATCGCAAATACCTTTATTCGAACTCACAAGTATAATTCACATTACAAGAGAGCATGGTCACGACAACAACCGCAAGTACGCATGACTGACCTTGACAGGCCAATATGCTACTCTAATGGATACACCACAGTTCCTCCCCAACTAAAATATAACATCAACAGTGACTTAATAAACATCACTAATATGAACACATTTCAACTTTAAATTATAACGTTTCAATTCAACATCAAATGAACGTTTCAGTTAAAAAAGGCAAATCTGTCCGGTGGCTTGCGTTCTCGAACCGGGTAACGTCGTTCTCTCTCTTGACATGTAGAAGTTGTTTCTTCAAGCTTTGTGTCATTAGTTTCCGAAGTGCTTGTCATTTCTTCGAACTGAGGTAAGGCCAGCCGAGGGTCGTCTTTCCCTTGTTCTTTCCGTGTTGTTGCTTCCTTCGTCTCTGCGTTGGTTCTGACTTCAGCATCGTGTTGTTCTCCTCCTTCTTTTTGCTTAACTTTTGTGCTTAGTAACTGGTCGATGTGGCGTCGCCAGATTTGGTTTGGTGCTACTTCGACTTCATAGGACAAGGGGCCAGTTCTAGCATGGATTACTCCGTCTCTCCAATTTTCAGGACCTGTGTAGTCACGGGCTGCTACAGTTTGTCCAATGTTTAGCTCGCGCACAGAGCGATTGCCTCGCTCCTTGCCTTGATCCACCTGTTTTTCCTGTACTTTCCTTCTGATATCTGGCTTGAGCAGGTCAAGGCGTGTTCGAAGACTTCTTCCCATCAATAACTTCGCTGGGGTTTCATTGGTGGTTGCATGAGGAGTGTTCCGGTAAGACAGAAGGTAACTCTCTAACTTTTCTTTCAAGCTTCTCTTCTCTTGCTTCATGGAGCGGAGGGCATTCTTAAAACTTTGGACAAATCGCTCAGCCAATCCATTCGTCGAAGGATGGTATGGTGCTGATGTAATATGCTTGATGCCATTTCTCTTCGCAAACATCTGGAACTCGTGTGATGTGAACTGCGGGCCATTGTCACTAACGATTTGTTCCGGAACTCCAAAACGAGCGAATAAACTTCTGAGTACTTCGATAGTTTTACTCGTAGTGGTTGATGACATTGGAATAACCTCTGGCCATTTCGAGTGTGCGTCGACCACTACAAGAAACATGGTATCCAAAAATGGGCCCGCAAAATCAATATGTAGGCGTTGCCATGGTGAGGTGGGCCATTCCCATGGATGGAGAGGTGCAGCTTTTGGCATCTTCTGGAAATGTAGACAGCCAGAACAACTCTTTGCCAGATTTTCGATGCTCTGATCTATGCCAGGCCACCACATATAACTCCGAGCCAGGGCTTTCATCCGGACAATTCCAGTGTGACCTTGATGTAATTCTTGTAAAACGATATCACGGAGTTTGGATGGTATGATGACTCTCATTCCCCATAAGAGACAACCACTTTGCACTGTAAATTCGTCCTTGCGCGAACGGAATGGGCGAAGGTCTTCGTCATCAGAATTGGCCGACCAACCTTTCATGACACAATCATAGACTTTCGATAGTACTGGATCTCGAGCGGTTGCTTGTCTTACCATATCGCTGGTCACCGGAAGGTTGTCTATTTGGGTTACGTGGAAAACATGGATAGGATCAATACTTTCCGAATCTTCCTTCTCCTCAGCATTGGTGTCCAACGGAAGTCTTGACAATCCATCAGCGTTGCTATGTTGTGTGGTTCTCTTGTATGCGATGTCATAGTCGAAACCAGACAAGAACAGGGCATATCTCTGCAGTCGTGCGGCAGTTGTAGCAGGAATTCCCTTGTGTGGGTGAAAAATCTGCGTTAGAGGTTGATGATCCGTTAAAATGGTGAATTTTCTACCAAAGAGGTAGTGATGAAATTTCTTTATTCCCCAAATTAGCGCCAAGGCCTCCTTATCAATTTGTGAGTATTTCTGTTCGGTCTTTGTTAAGGAACGTGATCCAAATGCTATTGGTCGTTCAGTTCCGTCCTTCATTACATGCGATAGCACTGTTCCAAGACCATATGGGGATGCATCACTAGCTATTCTGATTGGCAAACCTGGATCATAATGGGTAAAGACTTGATCTGATGCAATCAGCTCTTTGGCTCTCTTGAATGCTTCTTCGCATGTGGCAGTCCATTTCCACTTGTGGTTTTGTTCCAGCAATTGGTTGAGTGGCTGGACCACTGTTGAAAAATTCGGAAGGAAGTGGTTGTAGTAGTTGACCAATCCGACAAAAGATCGAACTTGTGTGACATTCTGTGGTCGAGGTGCTTGGATAACTGCGTTGATTTTCTCCTGGGTTTTGTGTAAACCATTCTTGTCGATCTCATGAGCACAAAACTTGATCTTGTCTTGGAAGAATGCACACTTTCTTGTGTGTGCTCTCAAGCCATATTCCTGAAGCCTCTTTAATACCATTTCTAGATTCCTCAGGTGTTCTTCATCTGTTTTACCAGTGATAACCATGTCGTCTAGGATGCACTTGGTACCAGGAATGCCATCTAGAACTTGCTCAATTGTTCTTTGCCAGATTGCAGGGGCAGATGCAACACCAAAGAGCAGGCGGTTATATTGAAATAGACCTTGTGATGTGTTGATAGTCAAAAGCTTCTTAGATTCTTCTTCAACTTCCATTTGAAGGTATGCTTGGCGAAGATCTATTTTACTGAAATGTTGGCCACCAGACAATGTAGCAAAGATATCCTCTATTCTCGGAAGGGGATACTGATCAACTTGTAGAACAGGATTAATACTGACTTTAAAATCACCACAAATACGTACAGTTCCATCTTTCTTGGGGACTGGAACAATAGGTGTGGCCCACTCGCTCCAATGTGTTTTGGAAATAATCCCTTCTTGCTCTAACCTTTTTAACTCAGCATCCACTTTCGGGCGCAAGGCGTATGGGACTTGACGAGCTTTATGAAACTTGGGGTTGCTACTATCCTTTAGTATTAACTTGGCTTTTGTACCTTTGAGTGTTCCAATCTCTTCATTGAAAACATCTTTGTACTTCCCCAGTAGCTCTTCCAATCTAGGCGTGATAGTGTTTCCCTTGTCTTTGGAGACAGAGATGTTCTTAATACTCTGCCAGTCAAGGCGGATCTTTGCAAGCCAGTCTCTTCCCAGGAGTGGGGGACCCTCAGACTTAACAACATAGATATCCAGTACATGTGCTTGATCATTATGCTTTACAGTAACTGTCATTTTACCATTTGGTTTGATTTTCTCTCCTGTGTAGGTTTTCAGCAGGGTTGTTGTCTTCTTCAGTTTTACATTAGGATACAGCTTCTGGTACTGGTTTAATGGAAGAATAGATACAGCCGATCCAGTATCTAACTCCATCTTCAGTGGTTTCCCCTCAACTTCCGGTGTGATCCAAATCACACTACTTCCGGAATTCTTTATAGAATGAACTTCAATGCTCCCAAGCACATCCTCAAATTCCTCACTATCAGAGTCACAATTACTCTGAAATGCATGTAATTCACGTTGCTTTGATTTCTTTGGGTTTTCCTGTCTCGGTGGTTTGGGGGTTTTAGGTTTTGAACGACAGACTCTTTGGATGTGCCCTTGCTTTCCACATCCTCGGCAAGATACAGATTTAAAACGACAGGTATCTGCATTATGATTAGAATTCCCACATCGATAGCATGTGGTGAATAAACCATGTAAAGAAGGTGAGGTGGGCAATCTACTCTGAAACTCTTCAGCATCTTTTGCTGCTGTCTCCATACCAACAGCAATATTCACTGCTTTTGTTAGGGTAAGTTCAGGAGTAGAAAGAAGGCGCTTCTGGATATTCTCACTCCTAATACCACAAACAAGTTGATCTCTCAGGGCATCATTCAGATAATCTCCAAAGTTACAATGTTCAGTATGTTTTCTTAATTCGGCAACATATGTCATAATATTCTCACCTTCATTCTGTTGACGCTTATAAAACCGGAATCGTTCCGCAGTAACCAGGGGTTTTGGAGACAGATGATCCTTCAGAATTTTTACAATTTCGTCGTAGTTTTTCTCTGAAGGTTTAGCTGGCGCAGTAAGGCTTCGAAGTAAACCATAGGCTTTGCTTCCGATCAGACTTAGAAGAGAAGGTACTTTCTTGTCGTCGCCAATGTCGTTCGCTATAAAGTATTGCTCGACCCTTTCAATATAAGTTGACCAATCTTCTTTAGAATCTTCAAATGCATCAATTTTTCCAATGAAACCGGCCATCACAAGGTTAAATTAAAATGACATACCATGAGATGACTCTTGAAGATCTCAACTCGTAATTTGTAAATATCCTCCAGTCCTTGCTGGTTTATTTCGTGTCTCTTATTCTCCAGGAAACAGTGGAGTATGGCCCGAGTATCTTTGTTATAGTTTGTTTGATTTCAATATCCCATCCTCGTCGCCAGTAAGTGTTATGTACCAGATAAACTATCGCAAATACCTTTATTCGAACTCACAAGTATAATTCACATTACAAGAGAGCATGGTCACGACAACAACCGCAAGTACGCATGACTGACCTTGACAGGCCAATATGCTACTCTAATGGATACACCACACAAACAAACAAACAAACAAACAAACAAACAAAGGAACGAAATAAACGAAATAAACGAAACAAACGAAACAAAC
The DNA here is from genome assembly GCA_964035015.1 of Corallium rubrum. NCBI lineage: Eukaryota > Metazoa > Cnidaria > Anthozoa > Scleralcyonacea > Coralliidae > Corallium > Corallium rubrum. Next base: position 6,877,388 of record OZ036007.1, on the reverse strand, counting down.
GAAACAAACGAAACAAACGAAACAAACGAAACAAACGAAATAAACGAAACAAACGAAACAAACGAAACAAACGAAACAAACGAAACAAACGAAACAAACAAAACAAACAAACAAACAAACAAACAAACAAACAAACAAACAAACAAACAAACAAACAAACAAACAAACAAACAAACAAACAAACAAACAAACAAACAAACAAACAAACAAACAAACAAACAAACAAACAAACAAACAAACAAACAAACAAACAAACAAACAAACAAACAAACAAACAAACAAACAAACAAACAAACAAACAAACAAACAAACAAACAAACAAACAAACAAACAAACAAACAAACAAACAAACAAACAAACAAACAAACAAACAAACAAACAAACAAACAAACAAACAAACAAACAAACAAACAAACAAACAAACAAACAAACAAACAAACAAACAAACAAACAAACAAGCGGATTAATAATTAGCCATCAAAGTTCTTACCTACGAGTATGAAACTCGCTGTTTTACAATCTTCATTTTTGGAATTTATAGTCTGAACATTGGCAACCCGCCACTGTTCGACGTTCAAAGCTTTGGAGATAGTTTTCTGAAAATCACTACAAAACAGTCGAGTCGTTATTGAGTTAGGAGAGCACTGAATAAGTTTAAAAAGATATACCTACTTACCTGGTAATGGCAGAATTCTTCTTGTAAGTGAATTCTTTTTTACTAAAACTTGAACCAGTTGTCTCCAGGTTAGCACAACCAAGACGAGGTGCACCAGCATCTTTGGTATGAACAACAATTGAACGACCAAGAACTGTTAAAATAATAATAAATTAACCACCTCAAAAGAAAGGAGAAAAGAAAGAGATAGAAAAGGAATCATGTGTAAAAGAACGTCAGTGAAAATAAATTAACTAAAACTAGCACTTACTAGAATTTAAACTAGCGAAGTAGTTTTCAGACTCCGTGAAACGATTTTTGCCTCCACCAATCTCGTATTTGGCGAGTTTCGAAGAGAGATCACCCAGTTCACATCTCATCAAGTTCATCGGACTGCAATTGGTTTTGTAATTACTCTAAAAACCAAAACCAACCAAGGGAGTTTTAGTAATTGAGTGTAAATGTTCTTCCATGCAGCCGCTATTTTATTCAGAAAAAATTCTGAGTTCCCAAGCGAGACTTGAAGCACTCAGAAAGAAAGGTTGTTCGCCTCTACCTTAAGGCTAACTCCGTAAGGATTGTAATGTCCCAAAGAAGACTTGCATCGTTCTCCCATCTTGTACATCTGGTCTGATTCTAGTTTTTCTGAATGAATGTGCCACTTATGATCTGGAGTTTTCTATAATATTTAATACAAAAGACGAACACAGTTACTTGATGCTAGCGTAAACAGGTTTTACAACTAGTTTTACTGCGGCAAGACAAACGGACAGACAAACAGACAGATGTATAGAGTACTTAGCATCCTTACTGGCTCAGATTTATTCATGTTCTTTAGATCCAGGAAAAACGTTGTGATGTGGCTGGCAGCGTATTTTTTTACGAAGCTCGCTTGCTCCTAAAAGCAATAACGTCAATTTTAAGTGAAGTGAAGTGAAGTGAAGTGAAGTGAAGTGAAGTGAAGTGAAGTGAAGTGAAGTGAAGTGAAGTGAAGTGAAGTGAAGTGAAGTGAAGTGAAGTGAAGTGAAGTGAAGTGAAGTGAAGCGAGGCGAGGCGAGGCGAGGCGAGGCGAGGCGAGGCGAGGCGAGGCGAGGCGAGGCGAGGTGAGGTGAGGTGAGGTGAGGTGAGGTGAGGTGAGGTGAGGTGAGGTGAGGTGAGGTGAGGTGAGGTGAGGTGAGGTGAGGTGAGGTGAGGTGAGGTGAGGTGAAGTGAAGTGAAGTGAAGTGAAGTGAAGTGAAGTGAAGTGAAGTGAAGTAAAGTGAAGTGAAGTGAAGTGAAGTGAAGTGAAGTGAAGTGAAGTGAAGTGAAGTGAAGTGAAGTGAAGTGAAGTGAAGTGAAGTGAAGTGAAGTGAAGTGAAGTGAAGTGAAGTGAAGTGAAGTGAAGTGAAGTGAAGTGAAGTGAAGTGAAGTGAAGTGAAGTGAAGTGAAGTGAAGTGAAGTGAAGTGAAGTGAAGAGAAGTGAAGTGAAGTGAAGTGAAGTGAAGTGAAGTGAAGTGAAGTGAAGTGAAGTGAAGTGAAACCAAACACGAGACCTACAGTACGGTGAGTTTTGCTTACCACTGAAATGCTTCCGTTAAAATCTGGCCCAATAAACGTTGCCTGTGCCTTCAAATGATATGTTGGATTCTTTGGATTAATGTTCGTACAGACCCAGCGAGATTTATCATTGTAATGAATTACCAAGGAACGGAATAAAATACTGTTGGCTCCAAATAATGGTAAATTATAATCATTGTATTTCAAGAACAATCTGTCCTTGCCACCAATTGTGCCATATTTCCCACTCAAGTCGCCAATCTCGTATTCGTCTACGGTTCCTAGAAGAAAAAAACGCCTTAAAATGCAATTCTATTTGCAATATTGTAAATCTAAATTACTGTTTAACTGAATACCTTAGTTAACTCCTTGTTTGTTTGTTTGTCCGTCCGTCCGTCCGTCCGTCCGTCCGTCCGTCCGTCCGTCCGTCCGTCCGTCCGTCCGTCCGTCTGTCTGTCTGTCTGTCTGTCTGTCTGTCTGTCTGTCCGTCTGTCCGTCTGTCCGTCTGTCCGTCTGTCCGTCTGTCTGTCCGTCTGTCCGTCTGTCTGTCCGTACGTCCGTCCGTCCGTCTGTCTGTCTGCCTGTCTGTCCGCCTGTCTGTCTGTCTGTCTGTCTGTCTGTCTGTCTGTCTGTCTGTCTGTCTGTCTGTCTGTCTGTCTGTCTGTCTGTCTGTCTGTCTGTCTGTCTGTCATCTTGTAATCTTGGCCTATTTGCTTACCTGTTCCCGGTGAGGCAGAGCTTACATCGTAAGGATTCCAATGTCCAGCAACATGATCAGCGCCGCACATCTTGCGTGTGTTTTTCTTGCTTTTCATAACACTATCGAGTACTCTATAAACATGCACGTGATATTCATTCGCTTTAGACTTTAATCCTTTCAGGTCAACTGTGACCACAGTTGGTGACAGCTCTGAGCTTTGCTTAAAATGAATGCTTCCTTCAACTCCGTCGACGGCAAAAACACCTTCAGCTTCTAATGGAAGAAGTTCGTAAATGGAGGCGCAGATTATCGGAGAGTTATTTTGCCATAAAACCAACGTATTGCCAACCACAGGCTTAGCTCCAGTCAACGGAACATCTTTAACACTAAACAAAAGTCGTTCTTTCGACGGACCATTTTGCGCAAGAGGAATATTTACGCCTTCTGAAATGACAGATCCTTTCTCTGAACTAGCTGGACAACTGGAGCCTTCGTATGAAGGCACGCCTAAATCTGGGATTCGTTTATCTGAAATAGTCAAAGTCAGGTTTTTTGCACCACTTGTTACGTCGTTTGAGTAAAATAAATTCACGTCTATCGAGGTGTCCATTGATGGCTTGGAACGAGATTGTCGAAAGCGCACTGTGCCTGTTACCCCAGAGAACTTTCCACGAAACTTTGCAACAGCTGTAATGACGTAATCTGTCCAGTCAATCAGAGCACATGCTATAGGCGTAGAGCCATTATAGAGTACTAGTGAACGGCTGAATATACTGTTAGGACCACTTAGGGGTAAGTTGGGATCATAAAGGTTACTCGTGGTTGATTTTAAATAACCATGTTTACCACTAAGATCCCCAACTGCACAAAGGTTAGGGTTTTGAGGCATAGAGGCGTTACACTGTGTTGCGTAACTTCCGGAAGATTCCTTACTGAAAGGATCAAACATTTTTCCAGTGTATAGGGTTTGACAGGTATGCTTAGAGTTGCCTCGGTACACTACAGGGTAGTTGTGGATCTTCCAGAGATAATCCGTGGTTAAACCAGTAAGGTTGAGAGTAATATTCGCGCTACCAGCTGCAGCATTCTTAGAGAATTTCACTTCACCTTTAATACCACTCATGTCAAAGATAGCGCGCAAATCCCATGACATAACACCAGGAAGGGACACAATGGTTATTATAACTATAAATAAAGAAACAATAGATTAAAAAAACACAATAAATAACAAGATTAAAAGGAATGTGAGATAACTGGTATTAAACATTATATGGATAACATATTCTATAAAATAAGGTGTTCTATACGCACGCTCTGATTGGCTGGCCCCCGTGCATCTATAAGAGTTTATAAAATAACAGGTGTCCTACGTATGCGCTCTGATTGGACGAGAGTCATTTTCACTCAGAGTACAGAGAGACAGAATAGTAATACAACCAGAAGTCCAACTCGCGTCGGAACCTTTGAAGTTTATGTCTCGCGCATGCCGCCTCGCGCATCTTGATTCCTCGCCATCCTACGCCATCCTACGCAATTCTGGTAAGTTCTCCCGGCAGTTTGGACCTTCAAAAGAAGGTTAAACCTGCCAGGGGAACTTGCCAGGATTGCGTAGGATATTGCGTAGGATCGCGTCGGAAGCCGTAAAATATCGCGCCTGCGTATTAAAGAAATGCGGACAAGTTTTCACTTGAGTTGGACTTCGGGTTATATTACTATTCTGTAACAGAGACACGTTTGAAGTCATTTTCATTTTATATTTTAAAACGCATGCTCTGTTGCGTTAAACCCACGTAATCACTGGCGTATTTATTTAATTGCGCCATCATTCGTCAGCTGAGTCACGGTCACTTTGGTGCTTCTCCTTGGGTTTTTACGTCGTAAAACGGTTATTCATTTTATAAAACAAATAGAAAATACCTTTTGTGACTCTACACTGTGATAGAAACCCGAATGACGCAAATGGCCGGAGAAGCTAGCGAACATCGAAAACTGTCCCTTATACTTTGTTTTTTTCCTTCATATTATATGAAACATTTCAAAAACTCATTAATAATTTATGAGGAAAACATAAATTAGGAAAATCACGACCCTGACACGTGTCTCTACACGAGACACGCTCGCTATTTTCGATGAACTTTTTCTTCGATTTTGCGGCTCAGACAACTTCCATTTTCAAAATTGATTTCTATATGAGCTTATTATATGGATAGTTTTTTAAGCCATTTAAAACATTCGCAGTACGTATTTTATCAGATCTAAAACACTCGGCTATCACCTCGTACGTGTTTTAAATCTGATAAAACACTGCTGCTCATATTTTAAACAGTACATAAAACATACCGCTCCTGTGCATATGTACTCTTAGAAAGGTATACATTTGACGTGATTTGAACTCGAAAGAAGTGTGAAGGCACTTGGCTATCACCTCGTGCCTCTACTCAACTTCTTTCGTGTTTTATAAGAGTACATTTGCATGGATCTTTATGTTTTATTTGTTAATTCCAGCAACTTACATAGTGATAAAACTAACGACATCGTACACGTTAGAAATGAAGCCATTGACCTCTCTGATCTTCAACAGCTCAAGACCGGACTGCAAAAGAAAAACAATACAAACACAATAATTAAGTCATTCGTCAGTTTACAACAATGCACTTCATAGGCTAGGCTATTGATACTTAAAAATTAAAACATAAAACAGTAATGAGCAAAGAAAGAAAATAGTTTTTGCTTGTATACTTGTTCAAAATGACACTCTTGCTGGCGACTTCCCTATGTGTAAAACATTAACTGAAAGAATGAACCACATCATGCATTAAATAGTCACTCAGTCGAAGCAGGAAGCCGGCACTTATAAAACAAAGCATAATAAAACCGGAAACTTAAGACACTATCGATCGGCAATTGAACTTAATTAAGATACGCGGCAAAATGTTAACGTTATCCCACTTGAAACACCCCCAAACTACCGAGTATAATGACAAACTATAACTCAAGACAAAATACATTTGTTTGTCGTAAAATTCTGACGCTAAATTAAGACACTAACGATATTCTGGTGATTCAGGGCCTCTTTTAACTATATAACTGGGCCCCTCAGACCCCCTTGAACCCCCACGAATTGATTCCCTCCCCAGTAAAAGTCCCTTTTCGCCATGGATAAGCAAGTCACTTAAATAGTTTCAGTTGTTACAAAGGTATAGATAAATCTTTGTATTAGTTAAATAATTTGTATTTTGATAAGAAGTACGTGGTGACAAAAAATCTTTATATAATCCCTCACAACATTTTCCATATTATATTTGAAAGTGAACATGCTGACGAGTTCTGACACAAAGTGAAACAGTCAGAAATGTGTTGTATTTTAACTAGTTTTTATGACATTTTATAACCTTAATTCAGCGTTCTTAAAAATCACCCCTCAGAATGCAGGAAATGGCATCTAAATTTAAAAAGCTTCCAGTCCCTTCTTGTGAACGGCCCCCTAGGGAAAATTCCCTAAGTGGCTCTGTGGTGATTAGAAAGATATTAAACTAGTAGAGTATTATGGAAGATATGATGAACAAAATAAACTGCAAGCGGAGGAAGAAATTAGACGAAGAACAAAGGCGTTTATGAAAGACGTCAAATATTTGTATTAACAATCTCTACAAAGACAATTAAAGACCTAATAATACTACTAAATTAAAATATGATCTGGCACTGAAGCTCTGAAGCGCTGAAGCTCTGGGAGGTCTCACATTCTACAAGATATATACTACACGAGTAAAAAGTTTTATTTAGCAACAAATTAAAGAGATAGTTTATAACTCATTCCTCTCCGGGGGCTTCCCCAGAGGTGAATAAAATCGTCTGGCGTTAGCCAGAATAAAATACTAAAGACCGATTCGGACAAGAAAGAGTTAATAAAGAGATAGTTTATAAAGAGATAGTTTATAACTCATTCCTGTCTGGGGGCTTCCCCAGAGGTGAATAAAATCGTCTGGCGTTAGCCAGAATAAAATACTAAAGACCGATTCGGACAAGAAAGAGTTAAAGAGATAGTTTATAAAGAGATAGTTTATAACTCATTCCTGTCTGGGGGCTTCCCCAGAGGTGAATAAAATCGTCTGGCGTTAGCCAGAATAAAATACTAAAGACCAATTCGGACAAGAAAGAGTTAAAGAGATTTAAACCAAGTTTCGTAAGCGAGATCATCCTTCCACAGATCAAAGAGAACATTTGATTCAAGAAAAGTTTGGCTGAATTCCAGATTCAAGACACTCGAGAAATTACTCGAGAAATTTCTCTTGTTTTCGGAAGTGCACTCGTAGCACAAACAAAAAACCTTTACAAAGCTTTTAGAAATAGGATGTATATAGCTATATTATTCCTGTATAACGCAATATCAAGCATTTATTGATGCTACGTATGTCAGTAGTTCAATGTCATGTCGCGCTAATAATGTAATTATTTATAGGAGTCCCCCCCCTCCCCTCCCAACAGGAGTCAGTGATACACGCTGTAATAGGGACATCACTGTTCATAGTCTTCATAGACACCGCTGCCAAACATTTTGCGCATGCGCGACGTCCGAGCTCGGCCTCGGAAAAAGAGCGGGAAAACACTTAAATATTTGGACTGGTCCGAGAGAGTCCGACACAAAAGTGAAAATTACAAGCATACTACCAAAAAGATAAGGTACGTAATTTGTACGTGGCTTCCTTGTCAATATTGTAACATATTCTGAATTTACCCCTTCGTAATTTTCTTTACCCTTTTTTTAAAACACAAATGAACAGTCGGCTCTTACTTAGTCTTCACTGTCTGGTTGTTGTCACCACGGCTAGTTCCCACTTATCTTGCAATGTTTACTCAGCGAATTCACACATGCGCAAACGTTTGGAATGATTTGCAGTCCCAAGAGTAATCCCAACACCGTCCTCGTTGCACATACAACGTCAACTGAAGCGTTTTCACGTTTTCAAGACGACGTTGTGGCAAGGAACAGCAAAAGTTGTTGGTTTACTTAGGCGGTAATCTAGCATACCTTATGTTGTCGAAGCTACGGCTGCCTTTTAAATATCTTACAAAATACCTAAGGCATACAAGATACGATGTCCTGATCCATGGTTTCTTTTAAATGCAGTAACTTATTTGCCGTCGTCGTCCTAACTTGCTTAAGGTCCCTATTGTAGACGCACGTTTAGTATTTTACAAATCGAAATATAGTAAGGTTTGAATACTGTCGGAATTATTGATCGTATAGTTTTCTAACGTTTCGAATAAAGGCCCTTCGTCACATCGAGAGAAACGTCTCTCGAAATGTTAGGAAACTATTCAATAATTTCGGCAGTACATAAACCTTACCATAATTCGATTTGTATTTCAACACTGGCTACGCAGCATGCTACGTTTATTTCACCCTTTAGCTCTGACTTATAAAGATTTTACTCCTCGAGGGGATACCCCTGGTGCTCAAAGTCAAAGGGTTAAACTATACCAAATTAATAAAAATGTTGCTCCGCTCAGCCAAGTTTAGAACTTGCATGCGTGTCAGATAAAGCATATAACTACAAATAAGAAGAACTCATAAATTTTACTGACTGAAAATAAAAAAAAACTAATTAAAAAGCTGTACTTCAGATGCTTCGTTTAACGACATTTTAGACCGTGTGAAAGGAAATACGGGAAGCTTGGCTGGAAAGTTCGTTGTCTGTTTGCAGAGATATTAGGCGACTTCTGACAACAACTTTCCTTCCTTTTTTCTTTAACACTCCTTTTCATGTATGTGGTATCTGACATGATATCGTTATGATAATGATCAAAATGCAAATAGTATGTCTTAATAATTAATTAGAATAGAATGATTTCTGACATGATAACATCAAGACTGTACATTTAACGCGTACGATCGATTTAGGCCATGTCTACACGTATGCGTTTTCATAGCGTTTCTATATTGTTCTCGGTCCTCAGGGGAGCAGAAAACAATGGTCTCATTATTTGGAACAATATGAAAACGCTAGGAAAACTTATACGTGTGGATGGGGTCTAAACTAGCTTGCCCCAAAAACGTTAAACAGCTATGTCAATTGTATTTCTAAAGCATAACATGACAGCGTTTGCCTCACAGAACAAAAAATCATCCCATATAAAAAAAAGTTTACACAACAGGCTTGTCCTTTTTGCGTGGTAGCGGCCTAATGGCTCACAGCCAAAAGCTAAGAGCAGGTCCGTTTTATAATTATTGATTATGCATTTCAGTAACAGCCGGTTTCTTTTTCGGCATTCTAAATCAGAATGTAAAAGAAAACTCCTCATCATTAATTTTGATTAATTAATTTAAAATAGCTCAAATAGATAATTACCCATGCGGAATATACCGACCCTCTAGTTTAAATATAGCTCACTGGATCATATTCAAACGACAAACTACGCATGCAAATAAGACAGTTCTTTATTTAACATAATTCACATCACGTTCGGCAGCTGTTCTGCTCAATGGTTTAACCCAATTCATATTTCATTAAAAAAGTTATCGTGAAAGTTTCAGACCTTAAACACAAGGATCTGTTATAAAAGAAATTAGTTTCTCGTACTTCAGATGTAAAGAAATTAAGATCTACTCAGAATGAGAACAGTTTTAGCATGACAGCACAATTTGAAAGATCGCAGTGAAATAATTTCAAGAAGAAATGAAATGAAACACAAGTACGAGTTCATCAGTATGATCATCTTACCTGTTTGCCTTCTCTATGTCTTAGTTAAGGTTTTAACTAACCATGCAGCAGATCTAGTCAGAGAAAGACTATGTCCGCCCCCCGCACTGCAGCTGATCACTCTCACACACAGTTGATAGACAACTGAACATAGGAAACGAAAAAACACGCCCCTTTTAGATTCCAAAAACACGATGGGTGTTTGTGTGTGTACATATAGATCCTTTTCAGGCTTGTTTGTATGGAGGCGAGTTTTACTCGGTCGGTCAGCCGAGTGGTTTGCTGGGATAAACTTTACGTTCTGTTTATACGATAGCGAGTTACTTGGCAAGTCAGTGTAATTTTTGAGATGATTGGCATCAACGAAAGTGACATAAACAACGAATAATATAGAAAATTCATCCCGCTATGCCAAGTTACCCAGGTAGAAGTGTTTATATGGGGAAATATTTATCCCGCCCTGCCGAGATTCCGGCTGCCAGTGCCAAGTTCTCGCCAGGGCGAGTTACCCGTCTGTCTCATATAAACAACAATCGAAATATAGTAAGGTTAGATATACTGCCGAAACAGAGAACGTAGGAGTCTAACGTTTCGAGCGAAGGCCTCGTCAGAGAGAAACGTAAAGAGTGTAAACAAACAATGAAAAGTAAAGAGCCAAGAGTGTAAACAAACACTGTTTGTTTACACTCTTTACGTTTCTCTCTCATGATGAATTAAGGGCCTAGCATCGCTCGAAACGTTAACGTTATAGTTTCCACTCAGGAAAATTGTCCGCAGGATAGGAACGGACAGGAAAGTTTCCTTTGTGTTAAAGTCATTATTTAGTTTCGACCAAGAGCTCACAAGACAAAGAAAACTTTCCTGTCCTGAGGAAAATTTTCCTGAGTGGAAACTAACCGTCAGACTCCTAGACGTTCTCTGTTTCGGCAGTATATCTAACCTTACTATATTTCGATTGTTGTTTTCTACACTGCCTACGAAGCACGCTACTTTTATTATACACTATATATTTATCTCATATAAACACTGCTGTGAGCAAAACAGTGCTTGTTCTACCGACTGGGAACTCGTCATGTACCCAGTATAAACTCGACTGGCTGGGTAACTCCCCTCCACATAAACAGGCCATTTATATTAATAAGTGTAATAAGTCATTTTCAGCCTTTTGAATTCTATTGAAAATATACAAAAGCTAAGACAGTAAACGAAATTGTAAAGAATTCACTGAAAGAAAAATTGAAAAGAAATTGACGTACTCAGCCTCGTACCCAGGCGCTTTTTGTTTACTACGGCGCCCAATCTCGTACCCAGAGCCAAATATGCGACGCGTGTAGTGCGTGCGTGGAACGTGTGGTCAACCTCGTACCCAGGGTCTTATCTCCGCTCCCCCGCCCCCGCCCACCGCTGCGAAAAGACCCTGGTCTGGGCTGGTCACGTGTCACGCAGACTTACTGGGAGTGGGCTAGTAGGATTTGTACTTTTGTCGGAACTATAAAGTAGACCGCGGAATAATCACACAGAGACAATGTTTGAAATGTTAATTTCTTTTATTGGTTGATTTATATATAGCACCTTCCAATGTGTTATTTGAAGTTTGCTTCACCAAACCCTCTTGGTTTTAAAACCGTTTTCAAAGAACAATGTTTGTTGCGCCGCACTTGAATTGATTGTTTGCATTCTAGATCTGTACCAGACGAAATTACACCTAAATAACAATGAGAGTATTGGTAAATTACGAACACAGTAGGTATTATAAGGAATAGAAGAATGTGTTAAAGTGACTAGAGCAAAGTTTCAATCGAAATGTACTGACACCTTGGGCTTTGATGTATATTTACGAAGTAAACAGTATACTAAATATTGTTCGATACTCAGTAGTTATGTGATTGCTATATTATTCAACATTTAATGATTTTTGACAACATGTTGAGCACTTTTTTATTATTCTGACTGCTTTATGCACTCACGGCGCAATTATATCTATTCTTAAACAACAAGTGTATAAAAGAACAACGCAATAAAAACAACGTTCAACAATAGGTTCATTAGTGAGTCATTCGATTCATATTAAAAACCTTGTTGTTTTTTTAGTCAAAGGGGAATTGATATAGACTACTAGTGATATTAATATGTTGTTAAAAGGTTCAGTGTTTTCTTGATGAACATGACGGCATCACTTCCCAAACAGGAATCGATTTTCAGCTCTGATCATGATTGCATGCGGTATTATTATTTGCTTCCGCTGCATTCACATATAACTGTTGCGTTACAAATTTAACCCACTTTTAAAACAATAATAAAATATGTCACTAACCTTTTGTTGAAAGCTATAGGTCGAGTTTTGGCGATCTTGGCGATGTTAAATCACAAGGACTTTCAGATTTCCATATATTTATTCACAATAATGACGACATTCCAAATCCTCTCTTTTGGCAAACGGCAGGCGACAGGCGTAACAGCTTGGCGTCGTAACTGATGAAGTAAACATTCATTTCGAGGAAGAGAATCCCCTCAAATTCGCTGTTCGTCGGAAGTTCAGAAAGATATAGGAAAAATATTCAATCACTGACAACTTTTCAGTAAAGTGTTGCGGTACTGTTGCGAAGCGCTGTCACAGTGAAATCTGTTACCCCGTGAAATCTGTTACCACGGAACAAAGTTCCTACCGGCTACATGCATAAAATCATGATAAATCAAATGTGTTCTTTTAGTCATCCAAGGTCAAATAGAAGCTAGGAACTATCTACATTACTCGCCAATATGAACAACTTCTTAACTTTTCAAGACAGATATAAAGCGCCGAAATGCCGAATCAGTCGAAATTGTAATAAACATCGAACAATGCCAGAATGCCTCAAGACGAATGACACTTGGTTTGCTCTTCATGATTTAATATATTATTTCTTGTCTAGGGAAATAATGGAATAATGATTGAAAGACTGGAGTCTATAGGAAATTAAACCAATGGAGCTGGAATATATCCAGGGTAACAGATTTCACGGGTAACACATTTCACTGTGATAGCGCAGTGAAATCTGTTACCCCGTGAAATCTGTTACCAGCGGAACAAAGTTCCTACCGGCTACCGGAAATGTCTCAATACCGGAATAAATTTTCCGGAGCAACGCGCGCTTAAATTAATTTCCCGCGAACTTTAAATCCGAAACAGTATAGATGATAAACATGGAATGATAATTAAAATATTAAATATGAATGAACAAAAATACAACGAATTGTTAGATTTTCTAAAGGAAAGGAAATATCGCACTGAGGCTACGAAACAAGAGAGGTATAGCTTAAGACGACTGGCGAAAGAATTTGAAGTCGACCAGGTCTCTAACACACTTTATTATATTGGGAAAGAAGTGAACCAGTATTCCAAACGACGTATTGTCATAAATGGAGAGGAAGAAAAAAACGTATTTTTGCAGAATGTCACAATTCACCATGTGGTGGACATGCAGGCAGGGACAACACTGTATTTAAAATTAAGGAACGATACTACTGGCCAGGTTTCTACTCAGACACCGTCGCAATGGTAAGATATCATGATAGTTATCCTTTATGTATTTTTTTTTTCATTGTATAGACATACAACTGATGCATGCTATTAATACTAACAGCAAACTAAAATACTTGTATACAGGGGTGAATGGTGAGCAGTGGATGTATAACCATACCCCCCTCACCTACCTTTATGCAAAATTGTTTCAGTGAACATTGCTATTTTTCTCTTTTTAATAGATATTCTCTTTCAAAAAATACAATGCTTCCTTAAGAACATGCACCTAACTCCCCAGAAAATTATAAGTTTTAGTCCATGCCCTTAAGTTGACAGTCTGGACTCAACCCCATGTGCATTTTTCAATATATGAAGAACTAGACTTACTGGAGAACTACTGTAAAATATTAAAGTGTGTCACATGCTGTGTCAGCAAATTTGACCATCTGACTAGGACCACTAGTTTTTTTTTCAGAAAAGGTAACTGGTGGGTAGCTGACTCTCTTTAATGAGTCATCAGGGTAAATTACTTACTTTATAATTATATATGTGTGAGCATAGATGATTACAAGTGATAAAGGATAAAATATAAGGCATAACATGAATTATATAATATTTTATATTGCTTTGTACATTTCATTTCTTACAGGTTAAGCAATGTGACAGGTGTCAAAGAAATGCTGCTGAAAAGGATATCCCTGATGTTCTACACCCAGTAAAGGTTGTGGACAAAGTGTGGTACTTAGTTGGTATTGACCTAATTGATGCCCACAACTCTACTACAAAGGGAAACAGATACATCCTAACCCAAACTGATTATTTTACCAAATATGTCGAAGCTGTTGCCATACCATCCAAAAGTGCTGAAGCTGTTGCACAAGCGCTTTATGCTACCTATTGCCGCCATGGGGCACCAGCACATGTGATATCAGATCAGGGTAGGGAATTTGTCAACAAGGTCAGTATTATTTTGTATGAAATGCTCATGTTGAATTTCTGAAATGAAAACATATTGATTAAAGTTTAATTCTATACAATTATTAAACAAATTAAAAACATTTTTCATCATAGGAACATGGCTAATTTTATACTAAAATAACTTCAAACAATATTGCTGGCACTCCTCAAAGTGAAAGATTTTATTGAAGCCTAATCTGGTGTTTTGTGTTTTTATAGATATCAGAACTGCTGTTCACTAAATTTGACATTAGACATCGAATAACATCTGCTTACCACCCACAGTCTAATGGGTTAGATGAAAGGACTAATCAAACAGTAAAACAGTATGTACAGCAATTCTAACCATATTACATTTAGGTTATTAAAATAATGGGAAATTTGTTTTTCATTGTATTACTGAACATTCCTGCCTGGATAGCCATAATTGTACTCCACCCTAATGCCAGACAATTTTACTTGCCAAAGGGAGGCAAACTGGGCAAGAGTTGGTTAAGAAACCATTTTATTCATCCATTCTTGCCTGCAGAACAGCCTTCTACAATTTACTCTGGCTAGGGAAGGATGTCTAGGCAGGAATTAGGGTCAGTCAAGAGAAGTTTTTTAATATAGTGGTTAATACCAAATATATGTACCTGATAAAAATGATCTAAAATATTCAAAATACCCAACATTCATATACTGAGCATGCTAAAAAAATAGAACAATATACACCAAATACTCACATTTCAGTATTTCAGTATAAAAATACTGTTATTAATAAAACTCATGAGTTACTGTACAGTATAGCCACACACCCATAGCTGAACCCAAGAAATAGATTAATTTTTGCACTAATATTTTGTAGGCGCCTCAGGAAGCTGATGAATGACAACAACCTGCAGTGGGATGACTATTTACAGTCTGTTGTATTCTCTATAAATACATGCAAGAGTGCAACTACAGGGTTTAGTCCCTTTTATCTCATGTATGGCAGACAAGCACGATTCCCATTTGAAGTAGATGTGCTAGAGAAGGATGTCACTCCGCAAGAGGAACAGGTAGAAAGCTTTGTTGAAGAATGCCAACCCTATGATAAAGGAATCACTGATCATACAGAAAACATTCTGAGAATACAACAAGAAATATTCCCAACAGCAATGAAGAATATTGAACATGCACAAGAGAAGCAGAAGAAGCAGTACTTAAAACGTAAAGGGCTTCCTGGAACTGTTATAAAAGATGGTGATCTTGTCTTAAAAAGAAACATGCTCCAGAAAACTAAAAAAGGTTACAAGACCCAAGATCGCTGGCTTGGTCCGTATAAGGCTATAAAAGTGGATTGTGAAAAAGGTATTTGCTACTTACAAGATCTGAAAAGTGGTATGGAACTAAAGCGACAGATCACCCTGAAGCAGCTAAAAATTTATGCCCCAACTTCACCATCTACTGCACCTCCATCAGCTGTACCACCTGCTGCACCCCCATCAGCACCACCACCTGCACCTCCCACTGTTGTAACTTCAAGAGCTGCACCTTCCACTGCTGCACCTTCAAGAGCTGAACCTTCCACTGCTGCACCTGCAAGAGCTACACCTTCCACTGCTGCACCTTCAAGAGCTGCACCTTCCACTGCTGCACCTTCACAAGCTGCACCTTCCACTGCTGCACCTTCACAAGCTGCACCTTCCACTGATGCACCTTCACAAGCTGCACCTTCCACTGCTGCACCTTCCACTGCTGCACCTTCACAAGCTGCACCTTCCACTGATGCACCTTCAAGAGCTGCACCTTCCACTGCTGCACCTTCACAAGCTGCACCTTCCACTGATGCACCTTCAAGAGCTGCACCTTCCACTGCTGCACCTTCACAAGCTGCACCTTCCACTGATGCACCTTCAAGAGCTACACCTCCCACTGCTGCACCTACAAGAGCTGCACCTTCCACTGCTGCACCTTCCACTGATGCACCTTCACAAGCTGCACCTTCCACTGCTGCACCTTCAAGAGCTGCACCTTCCACTGCTGCACCTTCCACTGCTGCACCTTCACAAGCTGCACCTTCCACTGCTGCACCTTCCACTGCTGCACCTTCCACTGATGCACCTTCACAAGCTGCACCTTCCACTGATGCACCTTCAAGAGCTGCACCTTCCACTGCTGCACCTTCACAAGCTGCACCTTCCACTGCTGCACCTTCACAAGCTGCACCTTCCACTGATGCACCTTCAAGAGCTGCACCTTCCACTGCTGCACCTTCACAAGCTGCACCTTCCACTGATGCACCTTCAAGAGCTGCACCTTCCACTGATGCACCTTTAAGAGCTGTACCTTCCATTGCTGTCCCTTCACCAGCTACACCACCAATAGATGAACATCCAGTTCCACCTCTACAAAAGCATGATATATACAACACAGTTATCAAGGGCCTCAAGAAAGCAGATGTAGACCAAGCAGTAGATTCATTGCGTCCTGAACTTGAGAATGTCAGATCTGGCACTGAAAATAGTTGGTATTATGAGCTTTACACAACTGGAAAGACTAAGAGCATGCCAGGGCTAAAGAAAAAAGATTTACCATTCAACGTCTACTTCGGAGTTCTTAATGATGAGCAAGTAGACTGGATCAGTGAAAAAATCATCAACATTTTCCCAGGGATACGTTCTGATGAACTTTGCAATGTTATTCTTCCTGAAACAATCATACGTATGTGCAGAGACAAACTTGGCATTGGTTACAGTGAGGCAGAGGAATACTTGCAAGCACCAAACTGGGAGGAAGTTGATGAAATCATATCTGAATTAAACGAAAAAATAAAGAAAACAAAGAGAAAGCAAAAGCCTGCATGTAACAATGATTTTGTTCCAAAAAAAGCAAAATACAGAAATGATGCAAAATTAAACACTAGAAAGAGAAAACAGCAACAAAATCATTCCAACTTAGCAGAAAACTGCGAAATCAAGTTTGTGAAGCAATGTGATACTGATGCATGCAAAAACAATGACCTAAAACGACCAGAATTCAAGATACAGAAAGTAGATAAAGTCACTATTACTGGGAATGGCATGCTGACAGATACACACATCATGATGGGTCAAAAATTACTGTATAAACAGTTTCCAAATATAAATGGCTTTATGTCTACTACACTTGGCCCAATACGTCAGTTTGATGTGATGACTAACAATAAATTTATACAGATTTTGTTTACTGGTCAAATGCACTGGATATGTGTCACCAACATTAACTGCACTCCTGGTTCAGTGAAGGTGTATGACAGCCTTTATACTACTTTAACACCACTAACCAAGCTACAAATAGTTGATCTTTTACATGTACAGGAAGGTAAGAAAATAGATGTCTTGATTCAGCCAGTTGTTCCACAAACTAACTCAGTTGATTGTGGAGTATATGCTATTGGTTATGCAACAAGTTTATGCTTTGGTGATGACCCATGTCATCTAAAGTTCAACCGAAGAAATATCCGGCAACATCTGTGGCAATGTATTTTGGGTGGAAAGCTTACTCCATTTCCTTCAACCAGAATAAGTATTCAAGGGCATCCCAGTAAGGTACAAATTAGAGTCTACTGCAGCTGTCGTCGTCCATACAGCCATAACAACAACCAGCCAATGGCAGAATGCACCAGATGTAACAAGTGGTACCACCGATCATGCCAAGAGATACCTGAAGAAGTGTTTCAAAATGTAGATTGTAAATGGTTTTGCAAATCATGTATGAAGACACAGTAAACTGACACAGTGTGAACTATTGGTAACACTCACTTGTTGTGGTTGTAAATTAATTTTCTTTAATATTTTATTATAAGGTGTAAAGGATTTTAGTGTTTTTCAAGACATAAACAAGGCTATGGGCTATGCAGGCTGCACATACTGTACAGTATTATACAATAATTATATATATATGTATATATATATATATTTATTATGTATGTATGTATGTACAGTATACAGTTATAATTATTATTTAATTATTATTATAATTAGTATATAATTATATTTATATTTACTTGTTATAAATTTGAGATCTTAAGCACACATACAGTAAAACCTTCATGTAAGAACCTAGTGGATTATTAAGAACCTGGAGGCTGAAATTTGGCATTTTTGATAGACCCCGGCCAATATTATATCAACCTGATTTAAGAACCTACATAAAACATTTTTAGGATGATTTATGATTCTTACACACAGATTTTTACTGTCTATAAGCTTAATATATTTGTTAAAGATGTTTGAAGTGAAACCAGGATTATTCATATTTATAGGTTTTTAGACGTTCTCTGGTTTAAAATATTTATTTAAGTTACAAGCTTTTGACTGCCAGTGGCAGTCTTTGACAGGTGAATTACAATGCATTGTAATTCACCCGTCGAAGACTGCAGACTGGCAGTTGAAAGCTTGTAAAGGCCCAGTCAAACAAGGATGAGAGTTGATGAGAGTCGATGAGAGTTGCAACTCTCAGTCGTGTTTGACCACCAACTCTCGACTCTCATGCACTCTTATCAACTCTCATCAACTTTGAGCTGGTTCAAATTTTAATGAGAGTTGATGAGATTTTTTGCTCGTTTCACCGGTCATGAGAGTTGGCATATGAGAGTTGATGAGAGTTTAGCACTTTGTTTACCTCGAAATTCGTTCCTAGTCTCCCTGCTACGCGCGGTAAATCCAATTAAATCCTACTCATCAACTCTCATACAAACTCTCGCTTGCCAACTCTCACCAACTCTCATCCTCGTTTGACCAGGGCTTAAAGGCTCTGTGTCACGAGTGACGAGCATGCGCACAAATGTTAATTTTGAAAAAATTCGTGAACAAAATCAAAGGATTCAATATGGCGTCGAATATATTGAAGAGGCTAAAACTGTTTACATATTCATGATGATAGAAAGTGGCAAAGGTCATGGCGATGACCAATCCAATCCACCCAGACAACAAGTTAATGAATTAGTGGAAAAGAGACGAGGAAAGGGTGGCAGTAGAATAGGTGTGGGAAGAAAGAGACAACATGAAGGTGGCTATAAAAATGTGAAAGATCTGTTATGGACGAATATGTCTCTTCACACGGATGTATACCAAGAATGGCAGGAGATGCGAGGGCGTTTGGGTTACAAAAACAATACCGATTTTGCACGGTTCTTGTTGGGATATGTCGACAAATTACGTCCTCATTCCCCGAGTCGAAGAGAGCAAGGGTAAGTGACTATTAAGTGTAATCTATAGCCAATGAAGTTGTTTTTTCTTTCCTGTAGTTGCATTATTACAGAACCAAATATATGTCCGTTTGTTCGTTTGTTTGTTTGTTTGTTTTGATAGATTCGATTTCCCAAGACAAATATGTCTTTTAGTGGTGGATTTTGCCCACAAAAAACTCTTAAAAACATTCCCTTTCTATACACATTTTAGGTGAGACTGTTGTTTATTTATTTATTTATTTATTTATTTATTTATTTATGTATTTAAAAACCTATTTATACATCAACATGGTAGCCTGTTCAACTAAATTACATTTGTTTTCCAAAGGGCCATGTGTTGACCTTTCAATGTCTTTGCTATACATATACATATACATATACATATACATATATATATACATATATATATATATATATATATATATATATATATATATATATATATATATATATAATACACACATATCATACATACATATATTCACATACAGTATTCACTGATTTTTAATTATTTTTACACTGTAGACACACAGGGAAGCTAGAAAGCTATCACAGTCATCGATTGATGTATGCCCCCAAACGATGTTCATTTTTGTAAGTAGATGAATATTATTTTCTATAGAAATATGAATCTCAATGAAAGTTAAAGAACTTTTTTCAAGTTTTCTAATTAACCCTTTCACCACTGCAGTGGCCCTTTAGTATTTTACTCTGGTTAACACCAGACGATTTCACACCAGACGATTTCACTCGTCAAGGGAAAAGATCTGGTGGTGAAACGATTAATATCAAATGAAAACCACATCATGAATGTATGTCTTTCTTTTGTACAGTTATGAGGGCACAGTTACTAGGAGCTTGCTTGCTGCAATAGATCACAACCACCATCTTTGTAGAAAGCAGGCAAAGAACAAAAAGGGGAACCTGGTATTTTCAAGGCACTGGAGTAAACGAGCTAAGAGATGGAAAGTTGTGTTAATCAATGAGAAAAAGAAATACTCATACTTACCATTACTGTGTGCTAAAGCTTTAAAGGATCTCCAAATGGGAACATCTCAACCGATAAGTTATGAGAATAATCCCAAGATCATTGCACCAACTATTGCATCACTACCTGCACCACCAACTTCTCAACTTGTCCAGAAACATATTTCACGATTTTAATCACATCAATGTAAATTACTTTACAAATTATGTAATATTATACTCAATTAACCCATAATGAGGAAAGTGATACTACAGTGTAAGGAGACAAAAAACCTGTTTGACTGCAACCTGCAACCTTCAGTTTAGGGAGTGGTCATCATTTATGGGGGGGGGGGGGGGGGGGAAATGGGGAAAGTAGGGGTTAAAACTTTTCTGATGCCCCTCAAGGATAAATTGTACCCCCCCCCCCCAATATCACTTGAAACTTTTCTAAGCCACCCTCAATCACCACCTGTATTCAATACTAGTAATACAAGTAAAGCGAATTTATGAGAAATATATTGCAATAAATGGATTTAGTGCTGTATTAACTCACCTTGTATTAATATACAGTACTGTATTGGTGTTTTTGTGATTTTTACCTGAATGGTACTTGCACTTTCTATCAAAAATAAATAGTGTAGGTACAGAATACAAACCAACCAGAAATCCTACCACAATACATATTTGTGGTTTACATGCATGCAATTCACCATCATCTAAGGAAGTGGATGAGAACTGTGAAGTCTTAGCATTTTAGCTATGCATCCATATGATACAAATGGATACTAAGCATTAAACGTTTGTGACCCCCCCCCCCTCCCACCAATAAAACATTTTTGACCTCCCCTATAAAGGAGAGTAAAACATTCTTTGCCCCCCTACCCATTTTCCAACCTCCCTATCAATATGACCATGCCCTTACTTTAGAAGAATATATGACCAACAAACCAAACAAAGGTCAAGGGTTTGAATACCATGTAGCTGCAGTCAGGTAGAATTTCCCTCTATTTGCCCAGTACATGTATTTAACTAATTAACTATCTTTGTAAATAAATGAATTATTTAAGCATCTTTGTTGAAGGATAATGTTTGCGAATCTCCCATACACAGCATGATGGAATAACTCTACGATGTCCTTTTCCTAAATGACCATGTTGCCACATAATATACTGTCTGTATGCTGCATGCCTCATGGATCTGTTATCGTAGGTTGGTGTAAAAACATAAGTATCAGCCAGACTTCTTATGGCCGTTGCCAAATTGTCTGACTCAATGCAGATATTTTGAAATGCATCTGATTTACTTCGGCACTTTTTTTTTCTTTGCAACAAACCATTTCTTTTTTTTTTCTTTGCAACAAACCATTTCTTTGTTGGTTGGCATAGAACGACAGTTGCCACACACACAAAATGATGGGATAGGAGTAGTCCTTACATGGCTTGCATGTCCAGCAGATTCATTTTGGACTGAGGATATAATGTCTTGCAATTGGAGTTGTCTTGACATAAACCCTTGTTTGGCCACAGCCAAAAGGGTTTCATATGGCAGTGACTCGAGTATTTCCTAAAATCACACAATAGACATAATTTATGTGATTGTTTGGCTTGTTTAAAAAGATGAATGAATTACAACAGTAATATGCTAAAACTCTTTAACTAATTTATTTAACTAATAATTAGTTTAACTAATAATTAGTTTAACTAATAATTAGTTTAACTAATAATATTGTATCTAAAAAATTGTTGTCAACCAATTTCTTACCCCTACAGAACGTTTGTCTTCTGGCTGGATTTCTCTACCATCGTCTGCAGGTTGCCTCGTTGGGTCTTCCTGTGTCTTCAATTAAAAAAAACAACTAATAAATTAATCAACTCGAAATGTCTTGTTAAATCAACAATATGACGTAAATGCCAGGACCAACGAGCTTGGAAGTTAAAAATTATATCAAATAAGCCAAGTATTTATCCAAAAATATTGACAAAACCTACCTTGTTTTTACAAGATTTGTTTTTAGTGCCACATATACAACTCATCCCACAACGAAGTCCGTTCCCTTTGCACGGACATCCTGTCACTTTACCGTTTGCAGAAGTCTTCAATTTTCTTGAGCATTGAGATCGGCAATTGCATCCAGCCACAGATTCTAATCCCTTGTGTGTAAAGATAGTATCGTTAATGAAAATGCATATCAATTGTTAAATTCTTAAAAGCGAAATACGAGTAAAATAGAAACTCACATCGTCACTGTCATCTTCACTGTTTTCCTCATCTCTTCTTTCCAATATCATTTCGCTATCCTGAGTGTCCTCAAGAATGGAACCAAACTCTTCACCACTGACCTACTCTTCACGTTCCGCCATTTTGTTGCCCCGCGCCCGCGCAAGAGAATCTGATAGGAAGCGGTAATTAGGTGACATAGAGCCTTTAACTTAAATAAATATTTTAAACCAGAGAACGTCTAAAAACCTAATATTTATTTTATTATGAAGAAATTCCAACATCATAAATAACTCTTATATTTATATATACTGTATGTCTTCTATTGTTTATTAAATACAACAACTCGGGAAATTCACCTTGTACATCACAGTTCTTTAAATATATTTAATCCAGTCCTCCATCGGTAAAAAAAAGTTTAATACTGTAGTTCACTATTAAAATAATAGTATAATACTCGGTTGTTCGGTTGTCTGTTTGTGGTTTGGATCTGGGAATCGAAAGAGTGAAAGACTGGATTCTACAGGGAAATTATACCCAGGGAGCAACTCCGGGGTAACAGATTTCACGGGTAACAGATTTCACTGCGCTATCACAGTGAAATGTGTTACCCGTGAAATGTGTTACCCTGGATATATTCCAGTTCCATTGGTATAATTTCCTATAGACTCCAGTCTTTCAATCATTATTCCATTATTTCCCTAGACAAGAAATAATATATTAAATCATGAAGAGCAAACCAAGTGTCATTCGTCTTGAGGCATTCTGGCATTGTTCGATTCGGCATTTCGGCGCTTTATATCTGTCTTGAAAAATTAAGAAGTTGTTCACATTGGCGAGTAATGTAGATAGTTCCTAGCTTCTATTTGATCTTGGATGACTAAAAGAACACATTTGATTTATCATGATTTTACCATTGCGATACACATAATAAGAAGACTAAGACATTGCATGTAGCCGGTAGGAACTTTGTTCCGTGGTAACAGATTTCACGGGGTAACACATTTCACTGTGACAGCGCCTTGCCGTTTCTTGGCCTTACGGAACAGCGAAGTGTCTGAGGGTCTTTAACCAAATGTTTTGCCAATGTTTTTTCGTCGGTATATTATATTATCGTCGGCATATATCGGTGTTTATTTTAAGATTCTCTTGCGACTTGCCTCCACCAGTCTCGATAGTCTCCGCGTACAATGACGACAAATCCTGAGTTCTCTAACTCCTCCCTAACGACAAAGTTGAAAAATATCCCAGAATATGGGATACACGTGACCAGCCCAGACCAGGGTCTTTTCGCAGCGGTGGGCGGGGGCGGGGGAGCGGAGATAAGACCCTGGGTACGAGGTTGACGTGTGGTGTGCTGTTCTATGCTTAAGACGACAACCCAAGTACACTAGTATTTTTCAACCAAAACAAAACGTTGAATAATTTGCAGTCCTCGTTGCACATACAATGTCAAATGAAGCGTTTTCACGTTCGTCAGCGACTGCTTGAGAACTCAGTTTCAGAAAAACCTTTTAATTTGATATAGCTGTGGGTTCTCGTAATCTCCAGCAAAGTGTAATTAATTCTCGCCTGAAACGATATCGGCTTGTCAATTAAAGCCGTTCCGGGAGATGATTACAACCGACAAGAAATGTTATTGTGATTGTTTTTGTTTTTGTAGTGGTTGATATTGTGCACAAAATTCGTAAAATTCGACCAAGCCATGTCCACACGTATGTGTTTTCATAGCGTTTTTATATTGTTTTGATCTCAGTACCTGAAACAATATGAAAACGCTAGGAAAACACATACGTGTGGATGGGGTCTTAAGCCGGTTTTCCACTAGGCGACTTTTTTCGCGCGAAGCGACTTTTTCTTTTGTCTCATGAGCTCTGAGCTGGAACTAATCAGAAATCTATTGAATTCGAACAAAAGAAAGTCGCTTCGCGCGAAAAAAATCGCCTAGTGGAAAACCGGCTTAAGACTATGTGCACACGGTAATAACGTTTTCGAGCGTTTTCATATTGTTTTAAAGCCTGGTTTTCATATGTCGCCGATGGTCGCCGATTTGTGATTTAGATGCATGTTAAAACGGGAAGTGCAGCAGCATGTTAAGAAATAAAGAAATATGCAGAAAAGCAGTGCTTTTATTCTTTTACTTAACATGCATCTAAATCATGCGTCGGCGACATGTGAAAACCAGGCTTAAGTAATAAGCACTTATAAGCTGATTGTTCTCGGTTCCCTTGAGAACAGTAAACAATACGAAAACGCTTGGAAACGTTACCGTGTGCACATAGCCTAAAGCTCAGGTTATATATATATATATATATATATATATATATATATATATATATATATATATATATATATATAAGAAAATATAAATAGATTTAAATTCCCTACGTGTTATTACTGCTTAGATATTGGATCACTTGATCTAACAATATTTGATATATTTCTGCTCTTAGTGTTTCAGCTAGCTTGAAGTTTCAGTTTCTGTGGGTTCGAGTCCCTTCTAGAGATCACGCACTTTTCAAGAGTTTAAACTAACTTTAAGGTCGGAAGGCTTAAATCAGGGGGAAGTTAAACACTGTATACTAGACAACTGCTCATAGCATATATATATATATATATATATATATATATATATATATATATATATATTAACCAGTTTTACAGTACAAGACGAGAGAGACGAGAAAGACACGCAGTCACAACAAGTCTTAACACGTTGCCCAGTAACATTCTCTAACTAAATCATTTTGATCACGAGTCTTTCGCTATAGCAGGATGTAGCCTTCGCTTCATATGCTTTACATACAACGCCGCTTACAGCATCTTCATGTCGCCTACACTATCTTGGCAGTATTATATGCATCATTTGTTTAGATTCAAATATCAAATGTTGAAACATTTACGCCATCACTGTCGTCTTGTTAGTATCTTGTAATAAACCATTCATGTATTCCAGACATTGATAACAGAGTTTGAGGCGAACAGTAAATAAATCGTTGTTTTCCGACAAATAATTCATAGTTCAACCACGGAAGTCCTATTGCAGTCCGATTTTACCCAGAATAGTGATAAATGCCGAATGTTCAGTGGTCACAGTAACTAGTTGGCCTGAATATTCGGCTGTGATTGGAAGCGAAGATTTGTTCATTAATTGGGTAAGGGAAATAAAACGCAATCGGTTAAACGCAAATTTGCTTGCTTAATCGCGTTATAATGATGAAATAATATCAAGCAGAACTACATACCTGACTTGTGTTAGTCCAAAGTGCTGTCTTGTGTCTTGTTCCACCAACAAACAGCCTTAGAAGAGTTGTCAGTTGTGTAATTGCATGTAACTTCAATACAATGAAAAATACCAACGAACAATTTAATAAATAACCTCTTTAATTAAATATTCGAAATCTCAACAATCAATCATCCGATATGTTAAGTAGGGGGAGGGTCAGACGATTTAATTTCCTGCGCCAGAATTCTCTTGAGCTAAATCTTCTACAATTTATCTCTTCTTTTAAATTACGTCTAACAAGCTACCCTTTGACATTGTCGTCTTTTTATCTGCCAGATAAAGTTCCTAAAAATTACAAGAATGTTTTTTTGCTATTTGACCCCAGCCCCGCTAAAGAATAAAATGGATGTATTTTTAGAGAAAGAAATATGTCAAGTCATGATGATAAAGACCTGTGAAGGGAAATATTTAGTTTGCGGGGTGGACGTTTCCTCGCTAGGCTGCAATGCAAATAGTACTGATGTTCTTTACTGGCGAAAGACCGGAGGCCATGCTGATGAAGAACGAACAAGCTTTGAAAGACGTTAGACCACCAATAGCGTACATATATTTGAAGGAATCTTCGTTATTTGTACTTTCACAACACATATCCGTATTCTCTGCCATTGACTCAAGACAAGCTCTCCATGCCATTTCCATGCCATCAGGAAAAATGTCTACAAGTGGCAGAAATTATCGACGGACTCCGGAACCGGCATCAGCATTTAAATTAACCGCCCCTCCTGAAGTTTTAAAGATCCCCACAAGTCCCCTAAGACCTAATAATCCTCTAAAGTCTCCATAAACTTCTAAAGATCCACTCAAATCCTAAATATTCCCCTAATATCCCAATAAAACTATAGCGATCTCCTAAAGTCCAAAAAATCCCCTAAACTCCCACTAAAGCCCTAAAGTTCCCCTAAAGTCCCAAATCCTCTATAACACCACTAAAACCCTAAACGTCCCCTAAATCCTATAGATTCCCTGAAGTCCCTCTAACTCCTAAATATCCCCTAAAGTCCCCCAAATTCCCCCTAAAGTCCCCTAATTGTCCCTTAGTTTCCTTACATTCATACTCGAACCCTCGACGTAATTAAAGGGCAGAATCAGAATGAGTTCGTTCATACGATTGTTGGTGCGTCTTTCATTGTTCTTTGTGTGTTTGTCTGCGACATTCAGTCAGACAATACCAGATGAAAAATGGAGTTATGTCGCTGTTCGTGAAGATGCGTTTATGTTCTGGTGGTTTTATGGCGCTCAAGCAGTCAATCCAGATGAACGTTTGTCGAAACCTTTGGTCATGTGGATCCAAGGTGGCCCAGGTGCTTCGGGAACAGGTTTTGGAAACTTCGAGGAGTTTGGTCCAGTAGATATAAATGGAAACAAAAGAGAGTTTACATGGTTAAAGGCAGCTAATATCTTGTTTGTAGATAATCCAGTTGGTTCTGGCTTTAGTTATGTCACAAATGAAAATGCTTACACAACCAATGTCACAGGTTGGTCACGCGACTAGAAATATAGAGCCAAGGGCGTGGCCCAGAGGGACGGGTCGTCAGGTGGGCACCCACCCTCTACCCGAGGCTGGAAGTGGCCAGCAAAAAGAAGCTAAATACAGACACACAAGAACTTTGGGAGGGGGCTTTATCAACACCAAATTTTCGGACAAACAAACTCGGACCATATCCTTATGGTATTTTCTTTGGTCATTTGTTATTAAATACCTGACTATCAATGATATGCCAGCCATTGCTACCCAATAACAACAAACAAATTTTGGAAATCTGTTAATATTTTTGTTTTATGCAGGATTTTTTCTCCCCTGTAGGTATTGCAATAGATTTGCTGACTATGTTTACAGCCTTTCTGGATGACATGCCAGTGTTTCAGACCATACCATTTTATATCTTCTGTGAGTCTTATGGTGGGAAAATGACTTCAGCATTTGGAGTTGCTCTTTATCAAGCGATTCAGAAAGGAAAGATTGAGTGCAACTTGAAAGGAGTAGCTCTCGGAGACTCTTGGATATCTCCAGTAGATACGGTATTGACATGGGGACCATATCTCTATTCACTATCACTTTTGGATAAGAATGATTTACAAATAGTTAACCAAGTAGCAAACAAAACAGCAGAAGCATTTTATGATGGTGATTATGAAGAGTCAACAGAACTGTGGAGTTCACTTGAGGATACTATTGCTAGCAGAACTGATAATGTTAATGTTTATAATGTACTGCAGCATAACGTAGCTTCACCATTTAAGAAAAACTTATTCACATCTTTGGGAAAGGATTATCTTAACAATTTATATTGGCAGCATGTTGGAAGACTCCAACAACAAAGTCTTTCAGAATTTATGAATGGACCAATCAGGAAAAAGCTTGGGATTATTCCTAACAATGTCACTTGGGGTGGGCAATCTGCGTATGTTTTTACAAAACAAAGGGTTGATTTTATGAAACCAGTTATCAAAGATGTTTCACAGCTTTTGAATTATGGTCTACAAGTGGTTGTTTACGAAGGACAGTTGGACATGATATGTGATACTATAGGAGCTGAAGTGTGGGTTAACAAACTAACATGGCCAGGGATAAAAACATTTGGTACAAAGACAAAAACCCCACTTTATGCCCCATCACAACAAGAAAGAAAACAAACAGGAGCATTCGTAAAAGAGTTTAAAAATTTCCAGTTTTACTACATCCTCAAAGCAGGTCATATGGTGCCATTAGATGCCCCTGAAATGGCTCTTTCCATGGTAGAAAGAATCTTGGGAACTACAGAACTGAATAATCAAGTTTAAACTCTGTGTGTGTAGTTTTAAATACGTTGAATCCAGAAAAATGAAAGTGTTAAGATTTTTGTACTGTCTGTAAGATTTGAATATTTTTGTAGTACTGTACAACAGGCTAGTTGTGATTCTTTATTAAAAACAAAGTACTAGATACTACAATATTTATATCAATAATTAGTCAAGTACAGCTAGTGACATTCATTTTATAAGGTAAGTCCTACAGATATACAGAGACCTCATGCCATAAAAGCACCTTTACATTTTTCTGTAGTACAGTGATTATTTTCACTTAATGCAGTCAACTGTGGCCAGGTCATTCCATCACCATTAGGAAGATGAGATGATGGGAAAATTATTGTCCAAAGCCCTCTGTAAATAAGAAGAATGTATGACGTTAAGATCGACATCTGAGTTTTGTAACACTTTTCAGGGGATAATTAATTTATAATAATGGGATGACTATACTGTACAACTCCACTCTAGCATTTACTGGCATGACAATGTCTTTTTTTTAAAGTTTATAATAATTCTTGTACCTTCCATGACCAAGTCCTAGTAACATTCTCCAGTTTTTTATGAAGCCATAATCGTAGGGATTAATAAATTTCTAAAAAAGACACCAGCATATAATAATTGTACATGAGGACAAAACACAACTTAAGATTGATGTTTACAAGATATATTATGACTTGTGTGAATAGCTCAGTGCTTAAGTTCAATTTCTAGATCAAAATGCCACACCAAGCCTCCCTCTAAATAAATTAATGCCTCTTAATATTGCCTCTGTTTTTATGCCAAGAACTTGTGACAAACTTACACAACCTTCCTTTTTCTTCTGCTGTTTTTCACTTTTATTAATGTATGTCTCAACTGATGTTTCACCTCTGCTTATCAATATAGCATGCCACAAAGCCAATCCTCCAACAGCTACAGACACACAGGAACACAGCATAAACTCAAATATAACAACGTTGTGTATACTGTCCATGCTTTTATCAACTAGTACCTAAAAAACAATAAACAAAACAGCACCATTGAGACATGCATGGTATAAATTCATTCTTACTCATCACATAGCATGATTTATTGCTTGGCAGTATTTTGTCTATCTAGTACGCAATAACAGAAAAAAATTCCTCAAAATAATGAAACCTCACAACTAATAAAACAAACCCCACTGTGGGTCAGCACTTACATCAGAATTAAACAAAGATTTAGTTCTGCCAGCAGTAGGAACAAAATAATCTTTTAAAAAATTCTAAAGAAAAATTACATTAATTTGCATGTAGTAATTAATTATAACAGAATAAAATATCTCAATTATTTATTATATAACTGTGCATATAAAGAGCATGTACAGATTACTTACTTTAGAATTTAACAAATATTTAGATCTGCCTGAAGTAGGTGCGACAAAATAATAGTCTTTAAATATCTATTAAAGAGGATTGAAATAGATAACATACATGTAGATGTGCATTAATTTAAAATAACATAAATAAATAATTTAATAACTCTCAATGTCTTACATTTTTTGCATGAAAACCTAAATGTTCTAAGATTTTTGGAAATGTTGTCACAGAAACATAAACTGTTCCAAGAAACATATATACACAAAACAAGAAGAAATATCTGTGATTGAAGTGCCCAATACAATTATTGACCCAAGCTGACACAAGTTAAAGAATAATTTTCAAAAAAACACTCTGCATTACAGTAGTTAAAACTTTACAACAATACACTGTCACACTAATAATACTTGTAATTATATATATATTATTAATGTGTACAATTATAATTACTCATAAAAAAGACTGTCACTACATTTCAATCACAATGAATAAGGATACGGCAATGGTGATCCATTTTTAAAATACAACTGCAAAAAAATATACATAGTCTAATTAATTAATAATTTAATTAATTATTTAATTAATTAATACCAGAAGCCTAATGGGATATCTTGTTGACAGATCTGATCACAACAGTATAAATATGGGACCTGCTCACAATGCTCACCTCTGATGAAGGCATTATAATTTTGTTCATGTTTCAAGTCTTAATTAACTCTTAATTGTTTAACCTACTACATGTAATTTGATTATCAAATTTTATTCACAAAATACATTATAAGTTAGAGTACTCTTCCCATACTTATTACAAACACTGCAGTGATGAGTTCTTAATGGCTTTGGTTGAATACCTTAAAAACATTAAAAAAATATTATATTACTGTAGCTAACACTTTTAAATAGTACATGTAACTGAAACTGTTGGGATACCTACATTTTGTACAAACTTGAAAATTCTTAACAGCAAGTGCTTGTTTCCCCTGAAAAGTAACATGGTTGTCCAAATTTCAGAAAAATTACTTGCAAGCTACAGTACATATTTGTAGTTTTTCAGGCTGAGGTGTTGTTCTTTTTTTTAATAAATTTTAAAAAATATAGGCTGCACATTTGTCCCTGGGCAACCAAGAATAACTAATGATTACTAGTAATCTAATTTATCTGATGACAAAAACATACCGAGGGTGGATGACCAGGGCTTGTTGAAACTGCTTTATAATAATGAAATGCAATATTCCATAAGAGCCAATGACCACAGAGTAAATGACACACCATAAGCCAGAAATTGTATTCAAGAACAATTGGCAAAACAAATATATAAAAAATCACGACGACGGTACTTGTAAGACAAACTACTAAAACAACAAGTACCTAAATAAATACACAAGTTAAAATTATAACAGTCTTCATTTTACTAGGTGTCCACAGGTAGATTAACACTGTACTTGCAAGCTACATTTACCCTCGACTCTCCCAGCTACATTATCAAGGCTGCATTAGCTGGCCATTTTCTAGCTTGCAGCATTTATTAGGGGGGGGGGGGGGGGAGGTGGTATGCCACACCACACCCACACACCCCAACAACCACCTGCCCCAAACCCCAAATTACTGTCAGATATGCAAGCACACTGACCGGTAGGCTGGTACTCCATTATTTATTTATTTTACTACTGAATATTAAATATTAAATAATAACTGCCAAAATAGCAAACTTAAATATAATTCTTTGTATTACATATTATGTATATATATGAAAAGAAAAAGGAAACAAGTGTATGTAGTCAAACATTAAAAAAACTACTTACACGTCCTATAACTCCAGCAAAATGATCTACAATCCAGAATACTGGTTCAAATGCACAGTCAGTGATGGGAGAACGTGATTTAAAAGCATTGTAAGTCAACGTATATATTGTAAACATTATTGCTTTGGGATACATCCACAGCCGTCTTATAAACTGAACCATTATTGTACTAAGACAATCAGTTGACTAGAACAGAATTAACATCATCTACGACGAAATATAAACAGTTAAACTTGAACTACTGTATATATAAAAAAACACAACTTCCTTGGCATGAAAAAATTAACATTCTGGGGACAAGACACAGGCAACCCAAACTACACACTTCTGCCCAATCTTTCCAAGAAATTACTTATTATTCCAAGATTTAGAATCTGTTTTCAATCCCTAGATAATTGCTCACAATAAAAAGCTACAATCAACTGACTTGCAATATATACAAAAATAAAAAATAAATAGATGTGCAAAGCCTGTAAATTATTTTAATTTCTGTGAATAAATAAATTTACTTCCGGTAATACGTAGACGCCATTTTGTTTTGAATTTCTTGGTTGCTCTTACAGAAAACTGGTGAATTACTGCGGCCTTCATCTCGTGGTATAATTGTCGTAGTTTAATAATGTCTTATTGCTCATGGAATGGGAGTGAAAAATACAAAGATCATTTTGAAATTGGTACATAGTTTATAGTACTTTATGAAGGGACATTATAGTGGGCTACCCATTTCATGTTCACACCTACCCCCACCTCCACCACCACCACCCATAGGCTCTCTATGGATACCACCACCACCCATAGGCTCTCTATGGATACCACCACCACCCATAGGCTCTCTATGGATAAGATCCAGAGGGGAACTGAAGGGGTCTCCTTGTATCTCAATTTATCCTGAGGGATATCCAGCTAGGAGGAAGGAAGATATTCTAGGTGCAAAAAACGTTTTCCCTCAACAAGGTGTGCAAATAATTATTACACTATAACTCACTACAAACCATTGTACAACTACTAGAGATGGTAGCTGTAGAAAAGTACACAAAAAAGAAAGCTGAATAAATGAAAAAAGTTTTTTCAGGTGCCACATGGTTGCCATGGTGATGTCCTGTGGTAATCTCGCATTGCGTGTCATGCAATATTAATTTCTTTAGTAGTTATTTCTCATTTATACAATGTATTATTCTTACAAACTCTAGGTGTTTACAAATGTGTAAAATGTGGCAATGAATTATTTAATGCCAAAAGTAAATATGCCCACAACACACCATGGCCAGCATTTACGGAAACAATTCACAAAGACAGTGTAAGGAAAGAAATTGAGACAGAACCACAACAAAGCAGTGATGCTACTGCAATGAAGGTAAGTTGAGTAATAACTAACTTACCTCACCCACCACCCTCCCAAATTGATGCATAATGTTATTATTAATGTCTATTTTCTAAAACTTTTCAAGGTATTTTGTGGCAAATGTGGAAATGCTTTGGGTCATGAATTTCTTCGAGATGGTCCCAATGGTGCATCACGTTTTTGAATATTTTCCAGTGTTTTAGAGTTTGTGAAAAATACAGACTAAAAATACACTGTAGCTGTTTTGTCAAAGTTTAATGTATATATAGGCAAGTGTAAGTTCTACATGAAATATGATGAAATATTTAGTCTAAAACCAACAAAATTGGAGGACTTTATATTGATGAAGCAAAGTATTATTTCATTTAATTTATGTTAATAAATTAATTTTTGAAACTGAATGCAATGTTTTTGTAATCACTGGATCAAGGCATTAATATACATGGCCTGATTCTTTAAATTACTCAAATTAAAAAAGATGAATCAATAGAGAGACCTATAAAATAAAGAAAAATTTAATTATAATTAGTGTGCAATTTTTTGAATGCTGTTAAAAATCAAATATGGAAAGAACACAGTTTAATACATACAGTTACTATAAATCCATATTATGCATATACAAAAATCAAAATCTTGCTTGCTTTTTTTCATCATTTCTGGGTGACTGAATCTCGCCTTAAATATTAGTAATATAATCTACAAGGTAAATTTAATGAAACTAGAATTAAAACAATTGAAAACTTTGACTTACTTTATGTATATAAAATATTATGACGCTGTTAGTGATTTGCACTTGGAATACTAAAATTAAGTATTGAAATAATTGCTTACTAAATATTTTGCTTGTCCTGCTCAAAATTGCAGTTTTAAAGGTAGCCATATGTCATGTCATCTTGAAAGCGTGCCACAGTTTCTGGATCAAACTTATACGACTACAAAAACAAATAGTATGTAAAGATGTTGCTACACTGTGCAATGTTTCTTGGAATTTGTTGAGCAAACAAGATGACAACAGGCATGAGTGGAATGTACTAACCCTTTTAAACCACCTAATAGCTTCATCTTCATTTTTCTCTACACCATGTCCTTTGTAAAGGCACCTGCCATACACAAAACAACCCAATGCTATGCCCTTGGCAACATAGAGGGTCAAACATCCTGTGACTTGAGCAATCTTGTTCACATCTTCAAGTTCACCAACACTAAATTAACAATTATAAAACTCAGAACCAACCTATTGCATAGTTGAGGCAATCGATCACCATAGGCTAAAGAATTTTCATTTTTTGAAGGTATGGATGTTTGGATAGCTAACAGCTAGCTTAATACCTTCTTGCTATTTCACATGCTTGATTATACAGTTTTTGATGGTAATAGTGCATTGCTAAGTTGCCTTGTGCATACACATTGCCTTTCTTAGAAGCTCCTTTAAGACATTCAAATGCAGCTTGCACATCACGCTCAACTCCTATGCCAAATTCAAACATTACACCCAGAGCACCTGAAAAACAAATTAATAAACAACTATTAATCATTTCACACAGTCCTATAATTATAATCATTGCAGCACAACAGTTACTATGTTGAATGGTTCCAGCACTGTAAACGTGTTTTACCTTGTGATTCAAAATTTCCATTTCCAGCAGCTTCTTGATGCCAGTAGTAAGACTGTAAAATAAAAAATGCTGTCCTTAAAAGTCTGAAATATAAATTGTAATTAAACCCTTCTTGAAAGCAAGAAAAAAATAGCCCTTTTCTTTTTTTACTGTCCACCAGAATATTTTATTATTTTGTCAAAGAGAGAACCAGCTCATGCAGACACGAGTGTCACACACCCTACAATCATTTTCAAAAGTCTTGGGATATTTGCGTCCTTTTTCGGTTTTCCAACTTCCCCAGCCCCCTGTTGTATACCATGTTTATGGTGAAATTTTGAATTTAATTAGACAACATTGTAAAGGGAGGGAGAGGGAGAGATTGTGTACATATCGCAAAATAGACGATGTTGAACGAGTATATTTAGAAAAGCTCAAGTGTCCCAACTACTTTTGAAATTGATTGTAGGTAGCAATGGGTTAATATATATACATTTTGGTCACATGGTCAAACTGCAATTATGCAAAGACAAAAGATTAATAATAATATCGTTGAACCTTTTTCAGATCATAACTCTGCTCTCCTTGTCTTGAGTAAAACATTCCAAGGATACTTTGTGCTTTAATTGAACCATTCAGATCACCATCTTTAGCAGCTAACAACCAATAATATTCTGCAGTGTCATCATTTTGTTTCACACCTTTCCCTTCGTAATATGCTCGACCAAGGTTATATTGAGCAAACGGCACTAAGGGGATAGCTTGCTTCTTTTTACAGCTACAAATACTTTCCATAATTTGAAATCCTTTTGTCTAATAATAAAGAGAAATCTTTTTATTTTGTCTGTTTATATTTGAAGTTGTTGAAGTTTCAGTACATGTATTAAAAAAGAAAAATATTTTACTAAATCATTTTAAAAAAAAAAAAGAAATCCTTAGAGGGCACCAATAGTATTCTTAAGAATAAAATAATAATTCTAATTTATTCATTTCATTAATATTTATATCTTATTAGATGTTTTGGTGTGTAGTATTGCTGTATATTTTTGAGTTGTGCTGTATTTTGACGAGCCCACAGGGCAAGTTAAAATACAAACAATGAGTAAAAATATATATATATTTACCGGCTGGGAGGTCTGTATAGAGAAATATTTTCCGAGGTCTCAAAAACTGCCCGAGGCCGCAGGCCGAGGGTCATTTTTGAGACCAAGGGAAATATTTCTCTATGCGGACTGACCAAAACGGTAAATCATTTATTTATTTTTTTTAATTATCTTCGCTTGGTTCTTTTGGTCTTCATCAGTGTTTAGAGTGAATAAAAAAGGGAAGTTTCTGCTGTTTCTTTCGTAAAAGAAAATTAAATTTTAGGTCTCTTTCATGGATGAAAAACTCGATTTCAAAATTTTTGATTTCGTTTAAGTTTATTTTCAAACGTTTTAAGAATATTTTACGGCCTATAAAACACATTTAAAAAAAAATTATTTTGAGCGGTCCGTACGGGCTCATACAGACCACTCATTAGCCAATCAGAAAGCAGGATTTGGTAAAATACGGTCCGAAAAAAACAAAACAGCGATACTAAACACCAAAACATCTTACAAGAGATTTATTATACAACTGCTCTGATCAACAAACTTTTATGGAAAAAGAAAACTAAAGGGCAGAGAAGTAGCGTGACTAAGTGACTTGCACCAGGATAAAACCAAGACAAAATAATACGCATACATGAAGTAGTTCCCGAGTGATAAATTTGATTGGCTAACAAAATCTGTCAAACCAGTTTTCTACTATCCAAATAACTAACTGTCCAAATAACTAACTATCCAAATATCGCTGTATATTGAGGCCCTGTTAGGGTAAATTCCGACAGCCGACATTGCGTTAAATCAGCGACATGCGAGAGCTGAAATGGCGACAAACGAAACCAAAGTTGACTAAAATTGCGACAGCGAATGGAGAGTAGTAAAAAAATGAAGCCGAAATAACGACAGGGACATGACCAAGTCCTAAAATGACCTAAAATTGCGACACGACAAGTTTTGAAGTTCAGACTGGCGACATGTGCACCCCCCTAACAGGGCCTCTATATTTGTACTCATTTTTAGAGTTATTTGGACAGTTTTTAATGCAGTTGTATAAAAAGATTACATCAGTACATGTACATTATGTATTTTTCAAATTATATTTCTTAAACGGTACTTACAGCATCTTCAGTAACTCCCAGTCCATCATAAAACATCACACCTAGCTGGTATTTAGCTTGAATATTTGTTTCTTTTAGTTTATCAAATTCTTTAAAAGCTTTCTCGTACATTTCTCTCTCAAAATAAAACTGTCCTAGTTGAAATTTCGATACATTATCATCATCATCACGTGTTATTCGTTGTAAAAGTAATTCTTCTAAACGGTCATCACTCAGTATTCCATCATTATCACCTTCTAATGAAGACTTAGAACTATGAAGAGATTCTGGAAGTAATTCTTTATGAAGACTTCGTGAGTTTACTTGTATAGAATCATTATTATTTTCTGCTTTGAAATCAATCTTGTCCATCAGAGACAAATCAGCCGCCATGTTTGATTTACCAATCGCGTTGTAGCCATGGTAACATAGCTTAGCCCCAGTCTTCTTGGATGAAATAAATCAGCGTCGTTCTCAAGCTTTGCGCGCGCTCCGCATTTTTGCGCGGCATTAAGGCGGATTTCCATTCAGCTTTTTTTGTCGAGCGAACGACTTTTTGCGATCGCTTTCTTTGTCTCATGAGCCCTCGTGGAACGGATCCAGTCGAGAGCCCACAAGACAAAAGAAAGCGATCACAAAATGTCGATCGCGCGATATGTCATACATACATGG
The DNA here is from genome assembly GCA_964035015.1 of Corallium rubrum. Taxonomy (NCBI): domain Eukaryota; kingdom Metazoa; phylum Cnidaria; class Anthozoa; order Scleralcyonacea; family Coralliidae; genus Corallium; species Corallium rubrum. Next base: position 6,839,954 of record OZ036007.1, on the reverse strand, counting down.
TAGTGAACAGCTCAACAGCAACAGCAACAACAACAACAACAACAACAACAACAACCACAACAACAACAACAACAACAACAACAACAACAACAACAACAACAACAACAACAACAACAAGTAATTTATTTATTTGCTTTGCCACAACAAGTAACATAGTGGCTGGGAGACAGGACTATCGCCCAATTGACATTTCCCCCCAAACAAGTTGAGAAGCGGCAATATACAGTGCTGGAATACAATTAGAAAGTTATAAATTTAAGAAAATAATTAAAGAAAAAAGAAAAAATTAAAAGAAAAGCTAAAAAAAAGAAAAGAAAAGTTGACTATGGCGGCTGGTAAGTTGAGAGAGCTTATCCTTATAGTGACATTTTAACTTTCACTTGAACTGACTAATACACTGCAGCATTTGATAGACAAGCTATTCCAAAGGCTGATGGTTCTCGGAAAGAAAGAACATCAAAATAATTTTGTTTGGTGGCCAAAGGACGGTAATTATTAGGATAAAGTTCTTAGTATTGTGAGAAGGACAAGCAGGTGTAAAGTATTTCTCAAAGTTAACATTAATAAGACCATCCTTATACTTAAAAAGTAGTGAAACGTCAGACAGTTCGCGTCTAAATTGAAGCGGTAGCAAATCAAGTGAGACGAGTCTTTCCTTGTAGCTTAACTCCTCGTAGGGATCGTCGAGAATAAACTTTGTAGCTCGTTACTAAATTCTCTTTGTTTAGAAAAGGCTTCGTCTTTAAACATTGGGTCTATCTGATCATAGTCTATTGAGAGATGGTCTTTTGCTCACGTTTATACAAACTTCTGCACGGTAAAGACAATGTCAAGTCACATGCATTAGTATAGAAATGTTCATACATTTACAAAATGATGCATGTTTAACCTCTTTCACAAATAACCTCGACAACCTAAACAAGTAAAGAAAATTATTCTGGTCAATTGAAATAGATAAAAAATGTGGTTGCTCATAGCCTGGATAAGTTATTTTTATGCCTATTATTCGTGCAACGTAACTTATTCTTTGTAAGATTTATGCGTTAATAAGTCGAAGGTAAGAAGGTAAGATTAGATTCAGACTTACACTGGTCTCCATCATATCTGGCTCGACACAACGATGAACAGTGCTATTGACAACTTCATCCAACATGACATAGACCAATCTAGAAAGACAGACCAGAAATGAACTTCAAATAGATCTGCCTCTACTTCCTTCCTCCTTCCTTCCTTCCTTCCTTCCTTCCTTCCTTCCTTCCTTCCTTCCTTCCTTCCTTCCTTCCTTCCTTCCTTCCTTCCTTCCTTCCTCCCTCCGTCCCTCCCCTCCCCTCCCCTCCCCTCCCCTCCCCTCCCTCCCTCCCTCCCTCCCTCCCTCCCTATCTCCCTCCCTCCCTCCCTCCCTCCCTCCCTCCGTCCCTCCCTCTCTCCCTCCCTCCCATACTCCCTCCCTCCCTCCCTCCCTCCCTCCCTCCCTCCCTCCCGCCCTCCCTCCCTCCCTGCCTGCCTGCCTCCCTGCCTGCCTGCCTGCCTCCCTCCCTCCCTCCCTCCCTCCCTCCCTCCCTCCCTCCCTCCCTCCCTCCCTCCCTCCCTCCCTCCCTCCCTCCCTCCCTCCCTTTGAGAGCACAGAAAATGAATCTATAGTTCCCAGAAACACTTCTTACTTTTCATCAGAAACAAATCTCCACAGATATAAATGAAGATAATGTGTATCAACTTGAATCTGCTGCAGACCAAATTTACTAAAAATCCGCAGCCTCACACATTCCAGCAATGTCTATAAAAAAACAACACCCTGGTTGAAATAATCATGTTCACACGTGTAGCAAACGCTAGAAACTCTTCAGAAGATGCTCCCTATACCTTCAGCGTGATTTTTACAATCCCAGTTAAAATGGAAACTTTGGAGAATTCTACTGCACTAAAAATCTCGATCTTTTCTGAGAAAAGCTTCTGAATGTTGCTCATGAGGCTTTGGTCGAAACCAGTGCTAAGATGAAAGATAAAACATGATTTTAACATACATTAACTCATTCCTGTCCGGGGGCTTCCCCAGAGGTGAATAAAATCGTCTGGCGTTAGCCAGAATAAAATACTAAAGACCAATTCGGACAAGAAAGAGTTAAAGAGATAGTTTATAACTCATTCCTGTCCGGGGGCTTCCCCAGAGGTGAATAAAATCGTCTGGCGTTAGCCAGAATAAAATACTAAAGACCAATTCGGACAAGAAAGAGTTAAAGAACATCTTTAAGTAACGTAAACCTTTTTTGGACAAATATCTTTTGTGGCGATTGTCAGGATTGTTACATTAGTTTTTAAGAAGAGAGATTTGCAAAAGTAATCAATGTATATCTGTGACACAAACCTTGGCGTAAAGCTCCACTGAGCTCTTTGTTGGCCTCGTTGTTGATTGTATGTCCATTTACTGGAGTCTGCGTAAGAGAGAGAGACAAACACACGAGTTGCTTAATTATTGCTACATACTGTATACTGATGGTTACCCACTAGTTTCCGTGATAACAGATTGTGAAGTATAGTCGTTATTTTCAGAAATTATGTGATATGGAAATAGAAGGCAATAAATACGTCTAAATGATGCACAATAAAATTATAAATTATTACCAGAACTATGTGCTTTTCTGGATCCTTCTTCATACAGTAAACCAACTTCTGTATCTATAGCAGTCATATCTTCCACAACACGTTTCATCACAGCACGGACATTACGAGGTTCAATTGTACTCAGCCAATCACGAGTTTCCACGCTTTTGCGAATCATCTGAGAAAGTCGTGTCAAAATTGAATAAAAAGTGAACACATTGAGTGTTTCAAATAACATATTGTTTATCACATAGCTTGCTGGTCTGCAGCAGAAAAAATTTATATTCGTGATTTACCTGCGACACAGTGAGGCCTTGGATTCGGACAAAATGATTTATAAGGAGCTGATGATAAAAGATTAAAAAAGCAAAGTGAACAATATATACGGTAGATATACGGGTGAAATGCACGTGCGCAATAACCAAAGTCAGTAGCAATTTGTCGTAAAAAAGTCATAAAACCCGCAGGTATATATAGTTCCTTTACCTGCGACACATTCTTGGCGTTGTTGCTTAGTTGTGAAGCAGATGTAACGACACAACCTTTGCTCATTTCTTCATCCACAGGAAACTGTTGATCAGTCAATGACAACTACGAACAAGAATAAGAAAATACCAAGTAATGCTGACACGTGACACCTTCAGACATGAAGCCTCAGGCAGTAATTCCTGAAGTGACACTTTTCAAGACCAAACCAACCTTTTCACTTTGACACAAAGAATTAACGCAAAGTAGAAACGCAAAGTAGAAACGCAAAGTAGAAACGCAAAGTAGAATTGCAAAGTAGAAACGCAAAGTAGAAACGCAAAGTAGAATTGCAAAGTAGAAACGCAAAGTAGAAACGCAAAGTAGAAATGCAAAGTAGAAACGCAAAGTAGAAACGCAAAGTAGAAACGCAAAGTAGAAACGCAAAGTAGAAACGCAAAGTAGAATTGCAACGTAGAAACGCAAAGTAGAATTGCAAAGTAGAAACGCAAAGTAGAAACGCAAAGTAGAAACGCAAAGTAGAATTGCAAAGTAGAAACGCAAAGTAGAAACGCAAAGTAGAAATGCAAAGTAGAAACGCAAAGTAGAAACGCAAAGCAGAAACGCAAAGCAGAAACGCAAAGCAGAAACGCAAAGTAGAAACGCAAAGTAGAAACGCAAAGTAGAAATGCAAAGTAGAAACGCAAAGTAGAAACGCAAAGTAGAAACGCAAAGTAGAAACCCAAAACGTGGAAAGAAAACCCTCTTATTTAAATCAACAGTCCCTAGGTAGAAGAGGAGGCACTGCATGGCCAACTTATATACTAGGCTTACCAAGTAGTCAATTGTAGATTCGTGAAAATCCAAACACAGCCTTGACAATAACAAAATAAGAGAAGGAGGAGCATGAGTTGTCTTTTCCCGAACATTATCGCAAAACTCCTGAACAAAATTAGAACAGTGAGAAAACACAAAAAAATACTTAATACCAGGCTTACATGACTGCATGGAGAATACGGATTACAACTGTTTTAAACAGTTTTTCTTCTTCAGGACTAACATTATAACTAAATCATCGTGAAAAATATTTGACGTGTGACTTACTTGAGCAGAGTTAAGAACATGAACAATGTGTTCCACTACTAAAGCTTGTCGAATATCATCAGAACAAAACGGTCCACGAAAATATGGACGAACAGCAAATGTGACATCTGGACCAATAAAAGACTGCAGCAGCAAAGAAAGTTATTTGATCCCCGAGCCGGGCAACGGGCCGAAGGCCCGGAGCCCGGTGAGGGTGCTAATCTCGACACGCGTGGAGTTCATTTTACACGCGTGTAGAAAAAGCAAGGCAGACGAAAATCTGGAAGCTGTTTATATATATATATATATATATATATATATATATATATATATATATATATATATATATATGTTGCATTTTTCGCAACTGCTCCCGGTTTGGTCTTAAAATGTATATATTCTACACTCGAATTTTCCTTCACCCTAAATCCTTAGAACATGCTATGTAATCGAGTGAAATGCCCAATATCATTTATAATATACCCAATTCTCTCCTGGCATTACCACCTCATTATATATACAGAACTCGCGATCAAGCTCTCGGCAACGGCCTCCGTGGCTCAGTGGTCAGAGCATTGCACTAGAATCGCAAGGTCGTGGGTTCAATTCCTGCCGGAGGGCCTCTGTAGTTGCATTTTTCGCAACTGCTCCCGGTTTGGTCTTAAAATGTATATATTCTACACTCGAATTTTCCTTCACCCTAAATCCTTAGAACATGCTATGTAATCGAGTGAAATGCCCAATATCATTTATATATATATATATATATATATATATATATATATATATATATATATATATATATATATATATATATATATATATATACGTCGTAGGGTGTCGTGCGGTAAGAATTGTTGTACTGGGCGTGGTGACTGACAATGAAGCACCACAAAATTTTAAACTAAATCTATGGCTATATTTTGCGAAACGAAAGAAACGAAATAGAGCCCGCTCTACTAAAACAACAAACGGCGGTTTAATATATCTTGAAGAGAAACCAGAAAACCTGAAGATACTAAAGACACTAAACGCTTTATGGTAAACAAAAAGTCGATCTGAATTGGCAGTGTTTGTGGTAACTCAGGTAGGGGATTTGTATATTTATTTTGCTGATTGGATTCATTGTATTAAGTTCCAAGACCGGCAATACGTTTAAATAAAAGCCCTTTTATAGTCACTCGTCCGTTAAACTTAATCTAGCATCTATTATATAAAGTTTAATACATTGTGTTGTTTTCATGTTTTCGCTTAAACCTAAATGATATACAACTCCACTTATATTCGTGCTTACCTTTTTAAAAACTTATCTGGACGTGGTGTTTTTCATTGACTGTGTATATGCACTTCTTATTATTTATAATACTCATGGGCCGACTTTGCCGATTTTCTAGGCAAGTATTTCCAAATTTTCGCCAGAAACGTTGTCTGTTTAATATTTCTTTCTGGAATCCGATTCTACTGAGTTGTTTTTATCTCAGACTTTATATTATAAATGTAGTTTTGGAGCTGTTAACTTTTAATTGTGCCTTTGCAAAACATGTATGCAGAACAGCAGAGGGAAGCCATTTAAAGACTTGCTAAAAATAATTCCCTTGGAAACCTATAAACAATGAATATATGTTTTACAGCTATAGTTCAATTAAGGAAACCTAAGTTTTGCTTTCAAATGTTCAATTTTCAAATCAGAAATCTTAAAGTAAACAGTTAGTCACCCTATAAATGCATACCAGGAGGGCTTTAATATTTTAATCAGGGGGTGTGTGTTTCAAAAATACATATAAAATTTAAAGATGATCTGTGTGTCATTAATACAACAAAAACAGAAATTAGGGGAGGGGGGAGGGGGGGAGTGGGGTTAAAAAATGCATATAAAGCAGGCGAGGGGTGTTGCATTCATGTATTTCTAGTATAAGAAATAAATCACTAAATCAACGAATACAATTTATAATCATAGAAACTATTTGAAATGGACTTTTTTAACGTAAACTATTGTATCTGTATATTATCATACCAGAAACTTGACGCAGTTTATAAATCAATTATACTATATATAGAAGTGTACCTTGAGATTAGTTAAAGCAGTTTTGATCTGACCAACTATGGCTGAATGAAGATTAGAGCGGAGCTCAGCCAAGGAAAGTGTTTTGTCGTGAGCTTGATGTTTAGGAGCAGCCAACGTTTGTCTGATGTCAGTTAATGAAACTGTAAAGAATAATAAAAAATATATTATTAAAATGATTTAGTTTTACTTTAGTATAGTGTAGTGTACAGGTAAAGAAAAGTAATTTACCAGCAAATTGTTGATGAAGTCGTTGAGCATAAAACTTCACTCGATTATGAGCAGCTCTCGTAACAATGTTTCCACCAGATCTACAAAGGAAAATAAACAACTTGGCTATATATCTGACAATAGATGAAACTTTTACACCAATTAGGCCATTCTATACCGACCTTAAAACTCCTAATTCAGGCAACAATTTTTCCACTGCTTGAAGACGTCGATGAAAACGATCTAAAGATCTCACCAAAATCATATCATCACCGTGCGCAGTCTAAAAACATGAATTGGGAAGTCAGGTAATGGAAGGAAAGAAGGAAGGATAGGAAGGAAGGAAAGAAGGAAGGAAGGAGGGAAGGAAGGAAGGAAGGAAGGAAGGAAGGAAGGAAGGAAGGAAGGAAGGAGGGAAGGAAGGAAGGAAGGAAGGAAGGAAGGAAGGAAGGAAGGAAGGAAGGAAGGAAGGAAGGAAGGAAGGAAGGAAGGAAGGAAGGAAGGAAGGAAGGAAGGAAGGAAGGAAGGAAGGAAGGAAGGAAGGAAGGAAGGAAGGAAGGAAGGAAGGAAGGAAGGGATGGATAGATAGATTAGTATTTTTATTAAGCACACACCTCCAATTCTAATCTTTCCTCTACACTTTGAAAATACTCTCCCATCAAAGATAAGACAAACTTCGAAATTTTTTCTCGGGCCATGGAATCTAAATTTTCTTTGTCTTCTTCGCTGCAAGATGGATCACAAAAAAACACTAAATACGTTTTATATGGCCATTTTCTAATTCTCAATTGACCACAAATAAAAAACATTTAAACTTACTGTGTAATATTGCGGTTGATAAACAATTCATTATAAGAGGCAATCACAAGAGAAACATTGCTTAGATAATTATTACATCCATGGTCAATAAATTCGAGAATATCCTAAATGAAAAAAGAAGTTTGATAATACGCAGTATTCAGTATTCTGAAACCCGTTGCAAAACCTAGTAGATTAGTTGCTATATAAAGGAACAGACATGAATTACCATTGGTCCTTGAACATTTGAGTTTGGCTCCAAATTTTTCTCATCTAGAATGCAAAGTCCAAAAGGAAAATATAAAAAATAATAGATGACTTAGTTTAAAAAGGAAGTCGGCCAGCACAACACACACAGGGATTACACTATTAAAAAATTAGGGGTTTTACCATCCTTTAATGCGTTTCCATGTTTGTCTCTTTTTAAAATAATCTTTTGCAAAAAAAAGAAATGATTAATATAAATTAAAATCAGTGACACAACAACACCGTGATATATACCATGCATACAGCAATGCAACTACGTATACAGATCATTTTTTTATCTGTTGTTTACCTGATGTTTTAATTCAAGAAGATTCTCATCAAGTCTTTCCTTGGCACTGTTGCAACAAAAACAATACAAGAACTATATACATACAGTACAAATGACAAGGGTCTTTCATCCTGACCTTCACTTCTCTCAGTCACTGCAACACAAGACCCTCGGGATGGAGCATGAGCTCTTATTCACACCTGACTTTTGCTTTTCTTACGGTCTTTACCCCCGAAACAACTACACATTCTATCACTATTATCCACAAAAGGATTTTAACACCTTTATAATTGTGCTTTTATGACTTATTTAACAAATCAAACATAAAGCTCCGTGCATGTGTACTCTTATGAAGGCACAATTACGTATATGTACTTGTTCAAATATGTTCAAATACGTATGTGTACTCTTATGAAGGCACGTTTGACGTCATTTGAACACGAAACAAGTTGAGTAGAGGCACGAGTGACGAGGCAATAACCCTTACACCTTTTTCGTCTTCCAATCACGTCAAATGTACCTTTATAAATGTATATATGTATACAGGATATAAATGTATATATGTATACAGGAGTGGTATATTTTATTTGTTTTATAAAATAATAATAAGAAAAATCAAGCTGAAAGTGAGGTGGTTTTGGAACTTGGTGGGCTTTTCCGGCCAGCTGACGCCATTCTACGCCACCGGCCACCCTACGCCATTTTACGTCATTCATGTCGTCTGTTCTCTTATAAATGCACGGAGCCCAGTCAATCAAAGCGTGCGTAGAGGTCATCTTATTTCATAATACTACAGTATATAATTATACTGCATTAACTATTATAAAATAAGGTGTCCTCTCCGCACGTTCCGATTGACTGGGCTCCGTGCATTTATAAGAGTATGAAGATCAGTGAATGACGTAAAATGGCGTGGAGTGGCGTAGGATGGCGTCACCTGGCGGAAAATCTAGCGAACTTTCAAAACTATCCCACTTTTAGCTTGTTTTTTCTTATTATTATTTTATAAAACAAATAAAACATACCGCTCCTGTGCATATGTACTCTTATAAAGGGTTCGTTTGACGTCATTTGAACACGAAAGAAGTGTAAAGGCCTCGTGCCTGACTACTCAACTACTTTCGTGTTCGAATGACGTCAAACGAACCTTAGTTTATAAGAGTACATATGCACGGAGCTTTATGTTTTATTTGTTAAATAAATAGAAAATTGAGTTAATAGAAGACTCACTGGGCCAGGTACTCGTCACAGAGGTCATTTGGAGGTTCTTTGAGTTGCAAAAGTAAATCAACACACTCTGTCAATTGTTTGGGAGAAGACTAAAAACAAGAGAGTTATTTTTAACATGTAAAAATGAAATTGTTTTCTTCTGCTGAACACAAATCAGGTTTGTATATTTCCAATCTAATATCCCAGGTTACCTACACCCAACTTTACAGCATAATTAATTACATTAATTATTACAAGCATCCCAGTTTAACATAATTAACATGTTAATTCTGAGAATATGTACCTTTGGATCTCTAAAATGATCTTTTAAACAATCTCGTAGTTCCTTTACAATAATTTCACAATCTTGCTGGATATCACGGAAGGAAGACATGTGTTGATATTGATGAAGAACATCACGAGCCTTAGTGTAATACCTACAGTAGATATACAATTACATGAAGTACACCGAGCATTGTACATTGTTTGCTTATTATTAAAAAATGGTAGTTGAATTAAAATTATATATATACACATATAAATTAGCCCTTATGAACTCGTTTTCATGAGGGAAATTGAAAAGAATTTTTACTTTAAAATGAGGTAAATAAGCCAGGCCTAATTTATATGTTATGTACATAAAATAATTCTAATTCAGTGGCCATTTTTGAATAAGGTTTATAGCAACATGTAATGTTGTAGTCATTAAAATGAAGTGAATCAGTGCACCAACCTAACCGCCAGTGAATATTGCTTCATTTCCACACATTTCTTAAGTCTGGATGGAAGCTCAAATAGAAATTGTAACTAAAAATTACAAACAAAAAATAAATTAAACATACAGTGATTACACAAGCTGCAAGTACAGTACTTAACAATGGGAAAATCATGGTCTAGGTATTACTTTATGTCTTTGTGCTATCCTACCTTACGAAGTAAAGCATGGACACCAGACAACTTGGTAATTTGAAGTCTTTTATCTTGCAGAGTGTGGCTTATTTTGTCATTGAATTTGGTAATAGCCAACATATTCACTGACAATTTATCCATTTCTTCCTCCATCTTTTTAAAATCATTTTTCATCTTTAAAAATAAACATCTTTTTATTATCACCACTTTTATTATCGTTTATATACCATATGTTAATACACACTGTCACACAACTACAGACTAAAAACTAATCTTATTTATCCCGGATAGCTCTATCAGTTAAAAGCTAACTGTTCTCCCTAGAGGTCCGGTAAGGGCCATCCCTCATTGGTCCAGTGTTACTACAGGAGGAAACCAGAGTACCCAGAGGAAACCTGTGGTGTTTGGTAGAGGTGAAATTTTCAATCAGATAACTGTTGAGAGCAGGAATCGAACCCGGGTCGCAGAGGTGAAAGGCATGTGCACTAGCCACTGTGCCACCAACACCCCACATGTGCTGGATTAACCATCAATGGCAAAAGCAGCATATGCTGTGGGCTCTGTGCTTTCAGGGGGCGCTGTGCTTTCAGGGGGCTCTGTGCTTTCAGGGGGCCATGTGCTTACAGGGGGCGCTGTGCTTACAGGGGGCCCTGTGCTTTCAGGGGGCGCTGTGCTTTCAGGGGGCTCTGTGCTTTCAGGGGGTGCTGTGCTTTCAGGGGGCCATGTGCTTACAGGGGGCGCTGTGCTTTCAGGGGGTGCTGTGCTTTCAGGGGGCGCTGTGCTTTCAGGGGGTGCTGTGCTTTCAGGGGGCGCTGTGCTTTCAGGGGGCTCTGTGCTTTCAGGGGGCGCTGTGCTTTCAGGGGGCTCTGTGCTTACAGGGGGCCCTGTGTTTTCAGGGGAGCCTGTGTTTTCAGGGGGCACTGTGCTTTCAGGGGGCCCTGTACTTTCAGGGGGCCCTGTGCTTTCAGGGGGCACTGTGCTTTCAGGGGGCCCTGTGCTTTCAGGGGGCACTGTGCTTTCAGGGGGCACTGTGCTTTCAGGGGGCACTGTGCTTTTGGGGGGCCCTGTGCTTTCAGGGGGCGCTGTGCTTTCAGGGGAGCCTGTGTTTTCAGGGGGCACTGTGCTTTCAGGGGGCCCTGTGCTTTCAGGGGGTCCTGTGCTTTCAGGGGGCCCTGTGCTTTCAGGGGGTCCTGTAGTTTCTGACTGCACAATTTTTTGTTCTGCACTTCCTTTCTAAAAGCATTGGGCCCCAGGGCTCAGGGAGGGGGGGGTTAAGAGGCCTCACATCTAAAAATATGCTGTGGGGCCTGCTCAACCCTAATCCAGCCCTGCTACAGACACATACTAGTAATGTCATTTCTCACTGATCAGTTATGGTTATGAGTAAAAAAATTCAGACATTTATAAAACACTATTAAATCCAATGTAAATTCTTACATATTAAAATCAACTAACCTTGCGTATGGTGTCTGTGGCACTTATAAATTTGTTGTAATTCTCATAAACAAGAGTTTGCATATCACTATCCAAAGATTTTATTTCTAAATTAAACAAAACATTATCAAGAAGATAAACTACAAATAAATCAACTTAGTATTCTCGATATGTTTGGTTCAACTCTAACCTGCAAATACAGCTTCCGCACCTCATTTAGTCATTTAGGAGATACAGTATATACATCTCTCTCTCCAAAGTGTCCCTCCCAAATGTTTTATTATAGATGAGTGTCCCTCCCAAATGTTTTGTTTTGAGGTGAAATGGCTGTATTTGCAGGCTAGTTCAACTCTTACGCTTAGTTATGTCAGTTTCTTTATCCATAAGTTCTGTTAAACTTTTCTCTTTCAATAATTTCTCCATGTAAGCATCAGGTTTAAAATGAGCACCATTAATATCACAAGGATTAATGACAGTGGCATCTCCAGCTTCATCTCCAACACCATAATATAGTTTTAGCAGACCTCGTTTTTGACGATGACGAGCGCGAGCAACGCTATTCTCTGGATCACCATCTGACATTAAAGTACAAGAATTTGATGAGAAACTAATTTTCCACCTCACTCTTCTTCATTCATATAAAAATTCACTCTCCTGTCCTTCAAAAAATGTTTAATCCATTTTTCGAAAATTCTACAACCCCCCCCCCCAACATTTTTATACCCTGGGGGCCCTGGGCCCCATTGTATTTCTATAAATATACACCCTGTATCCAGGATAAATTTAGCAATAGGTAAATATCCAATGGTTAACTTTACGTATATGTAGGATACACTTACATGTATCATAATTTATTTAATCTATCCTGTACATATTAAAAAGTATTTCAGGGCCATCATTAAACTTGCCGCCATCTTACACCCTCCACTTCTAAAGCCTAGAGGTCTCCGCTATGAATGAGTAAACTACTCAGACATTTATTATACTGCAGAGCTAATTCGATATTGAAGTGGTTTATAAGGAAAAACTGGCTTGAGCTAGGAACCTAAAAGGCATGTTGACGTGAATGACGTCGATATATTTCTATTGCTGACCTGCCATTGTCCTCGCGAATACTGTTGTCAGTTGATGTATTCCACTTGTGTTAGTAAATGTCTCTCATTCTCCAAAGAATCATCAAAACACAGTATACGAAACATACAGAACGATTACTCGCTTTAAAACCTCTCAAAATGACTCCAACAACTAGGCCAACATGGACGCCATCTTGGTTTAAATGCCAAGCCATCCTTTCTATCCCTATTCATACTTGTTATCCCTATCTATCTATCCTTGTTATCCCTATATCTCCTTGTTACCCCTAAGTATCAATGTTATCCTTATCTATCCTCGTTATCCCTATAAATCCTTGGTATCCCTATATAACCTGGTTATCCCTCTCTATCCTTCTTTTCCCTATCCATCCCTCTCTATCCTTCTTTTCCCTATCCATCTCCCTATCTATCCTTGTTATCCTCATCCATCCTTGTTATCCCTATCGAACCTAATTATCCTTGTCAATCCTATCTTGGTTTTTTTTATATATATATATATATATATATATATATATATATATATATATATATATATATATATATACTTCGCCGTTTAAAAACACGACTTTTTTAAAAGCTACGGCTAGAGATGTCGTCTAAACGTAACAACAGTTAAGAACGAAACTTTCTTTTTATGTGGACGGCAAAAACGATTCGAAAACAGGAAAAAACCCGCGCTGGTTTTTTAAACGAAAACGTAATCCTCAGGCGGCAAATTTTTATTGATATTGCGAGAAAATTGGACTGTCTGAACAAGTTACAAGTGATTTGTTTGCATTCTTGCCGTCTGGTAATGTTTTTCATTGCCTCAATCGTTCATATAATTTTTTTTAACAAATGAAATCACGTTTAATTAAATCAATTTGTTTTGAGTTTGTTGATTCTAGCGCGCACGAGGCACCTGCTGCCGAAATAAACAAATTTTACGATGCTCTGCCCGGCAATGACAGGAGAAGTCATAAAGTACAAGCTCTTACCAGCTGAGGAAAGTCCTTAATAATTCATCAAGTTTTTATAAGTATTCACTGCTTCCTAATTTGCCACTGGAATATTTTAAATCCATTGTCAAGGAGTAATAAAACGGTAAATTAAATCCAAGTTTAGAGCCCGGCAGATTATAAAAGAGTAGTGAAGTGACTCAGATTTGAACGTTAAATGGAGGGAGATGTTTGCGAATTCAAGGATGACAACGCGTTTCAGGAGTCCTTCAAAAGAATCTGGGACTTTCGAAGAGAAATGATATTTAGCGATATTATAATCTGTTCAGACGACGAGCGTGATTTTCACTGCCACAAAGTTATCTTGGCCTCTGCCAGTCCATATTTCCGCGCCATGTTTTTAGCTGACATGAAAGAAAGTCAACAGACAAAGATTAAGATCAAAGGATTAGACTCAGGAGTATTGGAACAACTGCTTGAGTTTTGTTATAGTTCAAAGATAATTATCAACTTAAAAAATGTCCAGCAACTTCTCGTCGCATCCGGAATGCTTCAGTTTCCAAAAATTCAAGATTCGTGCATGGAATTTCTTCTAAACAATGTAGACGAAACAAATTGCATTGGGATCTGGAAGTTGGCTGAGCTTATACAAAGAACAAGAGATACAACTGAAAAACTAGAATGCTATATAAAAACAAACTTTTCCTTCGTAGCAAAGCACGAAGAATTCCTAGACTTAACAGCTGAACAATTGGTGAAATTTCTTGAGAGCGATGATTTAAATATCGACACAGAAAACGACATCAGCTCAGCAGTAATTCGTTGGGTAAGATTTGATCCCGAAAGCCGTGGATTACATCTTCCAAATTTGATGAAGAATGTGCGCTTTTCGCTGATAACTCGGCGCTATTTAATGGATGTCATTTTAAACGAAGAACTTCTTATAGATGATCCGTTTTGTCGTCAGTTAATTTTTGACGCCATTCGCTACCATCTTGTACCTGAAACTCGACAAGGGAAGTCAAGCTACATGCAATGTCGAACTAGAGAAAAAACAACCAGGTTCATCTACTTACTTGGCGGAGAAGGTGAGAATAGAGCATCCGTTTCCAACCATGATCTCCAATCCAACCATTTATACCAATCCGTCTATTCATGCATCCATTTGTTTCAAGTCTGTCTGTCTGTCTGTCTGTCTGTCTGTCTGTCTGTCTGTCTGTCTGTCTGTCTGTCTGTCTGTCTGTCTGTCTGTCTGTCTGTCTGTCTGTCTGTCTGTCTGTCTGTCTGTCTGTCTGTCTGTCTGTCTGTCATTGCATTCGTTCATTAAGCAGTAAAGTAAAGTTAGAACTATTAACATCAGGTTAACGACATATTTTCTTTCTAGAATGTGGCAGCATCGTAAACAATGTGGAGTGCTTTGACTGCGTTTCTAAAAAGTGGCATGACCTTCCTCCCATGATAGTACCAAGGAAATTCATTGGGACTGCAGTACTTGATGACCAGCTGTATGCTGTTGGAGGAATCAATGAGCAGTATGGTGACCTCGTGACAGCAGAGGCATGCAACCTTTCCACCAATCAATGGATGTCTTTGGCGTCTCTTGAAGAATGCAAAGGTGATTTCACTTACACGCGCCTTACTTACCCAGCAGCCACCCTAACTTCATCATCATCATTATCATTATCATTATACATAATACGCTGATTTACTATAAACTGCTAATTCTTTTCGTAATAGGAGCAATTGCGGTAGCTGTCCTGGACGGCTGGCTTTACGTTGCTGGAGGTTCTCACAACGGGACAGCTCTGAAGTCAGTTGAACGTTACGACTCACAAGAAAACAAATGGATTGCAGTCCCGAATATGAATTTACCCAGGAGTCATTTTGGCCTTCAACAACTTGGCGGGAAAATTTACGCAATTGGAGGTTACTGCGGCACGTGCGCCATTCCACATGTCGAATACTACGACCCACTGGCAAACACGTGGACAGAAGTTGCGTCATTGAATAAACCCAGAATGAATCATGGGAACACGTGTTCTTCTGAGAAAATTTATGTGGTTGGTGGAACGAACAACTGTGGCGTATTGAATTCAATAGAGGTGTTCGACCCGACAGTCAATCATTGGAGTTTTGTACGAAATAGATTTAATCCACGAAGCGGAGCTTGTCTTGCAGTCGTGAGGACGCGACAGGATAGCGGGAGTTGTTTGTGGATAGTTGGAGGACATGATCACAAAAATCGTGATTTTAAAATGGCGTTGATGTTAAGGATGTGTGACCTTAGCTTTCAAGGAGAAATTTCTCTGCCAAGGACATGCGTGTTTGCTGGTCATGCATCTGTTTGATAATAGTGAGCCGCGTGGGGTTTGGGAGAGAGAAAATCAGAACACTGACAGAAAAACGAAAGCAGACAACAATATCCCGAACTCTCTCTTTTTAATATATTAAACTCTTCAATAATTTCAACAGCATTTTACTAAACTAAAGCAGTCTTTCCTTGCATTTAAAAAACTAAGTTGCAAAGGCTAACAGAAGAAAATCGCAAAAGATGTCAACTTTACGTCTAATTGATGTCAAGTAAATCATTCATTGTAGCCTCGAGCTCCTCTTTGGTCGTCTCGATTTTCTTATTTTCAAGTTCGATGCTTCCTACAGTAAACGAAATGATTAACACTGGTCAATATCACGAGGAATTTGGCTCGTCTTTTCTTAAAGCTAGTACGACTGGAAATTATGAATGCGTCGCCATGACAAGGAAAGTGGGGAGACAAGTCCCGTTCATTTTATCAAGACAAGTTCTATTAAACTCGGGTGAAAAAACTGAAGGAGGAGATGTACCAATTCCATAGCACAATTACTTCATAATGTTCGCAATCTGACTAGCGTCCAAGCCCCAATAGTTGCCAGTTAGAAGTGCACGACAATTTAAGAATGAAATACTGATAAACTCTCTGATTCTAATGAAGAACTCGTCTCGAAACGTCAATATTTCGCTATACTATGTCCAAGACACTGCCTATATTGTAGTAATCTCGATAGTTGAGTTACATTGCATACTTAGCCCCCTCTAGTTCAGTGTTCAAATTCCAACTTACCTTTAATAGTATCTCTCAACCTTTCAAGTTTGGCAACTTGTCGTTCAGCATGATCAGCTCGCTGATCAGTCTCCTTTTGTTGATTATCAAGAAAGCGCAATTGGTCTTCCAATGACGTCTCTCTTTCACTGGCCTCTTCATCTCGAGTTTCCAGATCTTTGAGATCGGTGTTTACTTGTTTCGCTTCACTATCTAATGCCTCAACTTTACCTTGTGCAACCGTCAAGCGCTCGTATGTTCGCTCCAGGTCACCCTCGAGAACTTTTAATTTGTTCACAGCGTCGTCGTATTTCTGTGTGTTCTCAGTGGCCAAGACCTTGGTATCTTTCATCGTCTGCTCCGTCAACACGAGATCTTGATCGTTGTCAGTTTCACGACCTTCCAAATCTTTTCTCACTGTGTCATTCTCCTGAGTACGACCATCAGCGTTATCCAACTTTGCCGTTTGTTCCTCCAGTCTTTTGTTGACTCGGTCGATCTCAGTTTGGATTTGGTAAATTCTGTTTTTCAAAGATGTTGCTTCGCTTTCTGCTGACAATCCACGAGCATCAGCTTCTCGTTTCAGTTGCTCCGCTTCTTTCGTGCGGATTTCGGATTCGTCGATGCCATCACGCATCTCCGCCATGCGCTTCTTCACCAAACTTATGGCACTCATTTTCGTTTCTAGGTGAAAAGGTTTCGTGTAAATTTATTTAGTTGCCTGAATGGCGCCGTTTCATTATTTTACTACCAACAGCACTAATTCAGCAACGTGGAGGAAAATGGCCAAGATCCTGGGTACGAAATTGCATCAGTAGCAACATCGCCACAACAAACGAACAAAGACAGACAGACAGACAGACAGACAGACAGACAGACAGACAGACAGACAGACAGACAGACAGACAGACAGACAGACAGACAGACAGACAAATAGCACCATAATCACTAACATTGCTGCACATCAATGCACCATAACGCCCCTCACCACCACCACCACAACTACCACCATTACCACCACTGCTATCACCACCATTACCACCACCACTCCTATCACCACAATTACCACCACCACTGCTATCACCACCACTGATATCACCACCATTACCACCACCACTGCTATCACCACCATTACCACCACCACTGCTATCACCACCATTACCACCACCACTGCTATCACCACCATTACCACCACCACTGCTATCACCACCATTACCACCACCACTGCTATCACCACCATTACTACCACCACTGCTATCACCACCATTACTACCACCATTACTACCACCACTGCTATCACCACCATTACCACCACCACTGCTATCACCACCATTACCACCACCACCACCACTGTTATCACCACCATTACCACCACCACTGCTATCACCACCATTACCACCACCACTGCTATCACCACCATTACCACCACCACTGCTATCACCACCATTACCACCACCACTGCTATCACCACCATTACCACCACCACTGCTATCACCACCATTACCACCACTGTTATCACCACCATTACCACCACCACCACCACTGCTATCACCACCATTACCACCACCACTGCTATCACCACCATTACCACCACCACTCCCATCACCACCATTACCACCACCACTCCTATCACCACCATTACCACCACCACTCCTATCACCACCATTACCACCACCATTCCTATCACCACCATTACCACCACCACTCCCATCACCACCATTACCACCACCACTCCTATCACCACCATTACCACCACCACTCCTATCACCACCATTACCACCACCACTGCTATCACCACTATTACCACCACCACTGCTATCACCACCATTACCACCACCACTGCTATCACCACCATTACCACCACCACTGCTATCACCACCATTACCACCACCACTGCTATCACCACCATTACCACCACCACTGCTATCACCACCATTACCACCACCACTCCCATCACCACCATTACCACCACCACTGCTATCACCACCATTACCACCACCACTCCTATCACCACCATTACTACCACCACTCCTATCACCACCATTACCACCACCACTCCCATCACCACCATTACCACCACCACTCCTATCACCACCATTACCACCACCACTCCCATCACCTCCATTACCACCACCACTCCTATCACCACCATTACCACCACCACTCCCATCACCACCATCACTCCTATCACCACCATTACCACCACTCCTATCACCACCATTACCACCACCACTCCTATCACCACCATTACCACCACTCCTATCACCACCATTACCACCACCACTCCTATCACCACCATTACTACCAGCACTACCATCACAAACAAAAAAGGTTACTTTTTACTTTTATATATTATGTGAGTATTATGTGTACGGTTCACGGAAACACCGCCATATTTACCCGCCAAAATATTCCGTAAAAATTAATCCCGAAAAATTTATCGCGACATTCTCGCTCAGTGAGCAGATGTTAAATGACTGTCATAGTGACAATTGATACCAAATGAAGTTAATCGAAATGGAATGGTGTGGCGAAAGGCTTACCTAAATTAAAATAGCCCTTCAAATAACGGCACTTTGGGCAGGCTCAGCTAAACGTTAGGATATTATCGTTTGCGTCTTTTATTAATGTCTGCAACATTGTAGTATAGCGACAAGCGTGGCGCAAACTTGGTTTCAGTTAGTTCTTTCTTCCGTTTGGGTTTTTGTAATTAAACGGGAGTAAATAAGAAGTTTCTTTGTTTCTTGACACATGCTTTTATCGTTTTGCAAGTAAATGAAACGGATTTTTAGCCAAATAGGGCATCAATTTACTTCCAAATTAATCGTGCAAAAATTCCAGCTATGCAATTTGATAGCAGCATTTGATAGTATCAGTTATCACCCAATAATATGGACATACGACAGTCTTTTGAAGAAAGAAAAACAACTCCAGAAAACATGGCCTTATCGTAAAAACTCCATCGTAAAAGATTCTCCAACTACAATATGAAACGTCAAAGAAACTAGGTAGCAAACGAAAGAACAGACATCAGTTGTCAGAAATGGGATTTTTAAAAACAGAGATGCGTCTGCGTCTTTATACAAGTTCGGTTTTCGAAATTCAATATCACCCAAAACTCAGAATAATTATTAAACTATGGAAAACAGTTTACTAGAACAAGCCTTGCGTGTATTAGAAAGCGGACTGGACCTATGATGAATGTACTAACTTTTGAGATCTAGCAAGTATTCGCGTGTCGGCTAAAGTTTAAATGCCCAAACAACAACAATAATAACACAATGAAATATTTGACAGTTGACACATTCTGTATGTGTCCCGGACATACATGCAAAACTTAATTTGTATCAATAAATAACTCTGCCTGGCCCAGATAAACAAGACAAAGAGATAAAACAATTACGAATTAAAGCACAAAAAGCGATATCCAAGAGATTTGACGATACATACAATATTATTACTCCATTTCGATTATTATTTTGCAAGCTTGAAATATACGCCATTGAGCCCCATGACTGTGGACATTTGGGCACGAAAATAACTTGTCAATTTGCAAGCAAAAACTATCGAAACCTGTCTGTTGATATTATTGTAATGTTTTCTTCTTAGAGACACCTTCAACTGTTTACATTACGAAGAGATTGTTAGATATCTATTCAACAGATGTTCGTCTGGGGTTTATCACTACATTGTTCATGAATAGAAAAATATTGCGTAGCGCGACTTGAATACAGGACAGAGCTGGTGTGAAAAATATGAGCATGAAACGATAAAGCATTTGAATCATAAGAAACACAAAGCAGTTTGCTAGCATGACTAAATATTTCTTGTTCTTTATATTAAATATACACACGCGTACCAGTAGAAAGCATAATAATATATATTGTAATAAATATTTAATGCTAAAAACTGCAGTTTATAAACAGCAAAAGCAAGAATCATTCTGGAGTCGCTTACTCAGTTGTGTACTATTCATACAAATAAGCAGTTTGAACAATGTCTGGCAGTGACTGCGATGTGAAGTAGAGGGAGTTATAAAGCAATTCTGATCGATTCCTTCAGTATCGTCTGAATCTGATCATATTAAGCAATAAAACAATAAAGATAGTAACTTACCTTTTCAATGAAAACCCGAAGAAAAAACACAGCAAAAGCACTGAGAGTCCCTAAGACTACAAAGTTGAAAGAACAAAGGCGTTGGTGAGCTAGACTGGCAGAGAAAGCTGAGAAGGATGAACTTAAATATAGTCTTTTCTTTCACAATTTAAATTCCTTCTCAAATTTCCCTCAACGGAAGTCCGAACATTCATCATCACGTGCATGACCATATTAGGAAGTCCTTGCGCGCAAACTTATTATTTGGCGACGCACAAACTATTCATAAATTGCGTCGTATGCTGGCGGAATGCGCTATTAATTCATTCCTGTCCGAGGGCTTCCCCACAGGTGAATAAAATCGTCTGGCGTTAGCCAGAATAAAATACTGAAGACCAATTCGGACAGGAATTGAAAGAGTTATGAAGTACCGTTGAATTTTCAACATTCTGGTAAATTTAATAATATATAAATGTATGTTTCTTTTTAGGAGGGCAGCAAAAAACCTCATTTATAGTGTCAAATATAGCGTCCCTATTTTCACAGATTAATGTTATGATGTGCATTTGACTTACTGTCTTTCATCAATATATTGTTTTGATCGCATGATTAAGTATATACCAAGACTTTTGGTTCGGTATTTTTCAGCAAATGATCTTGATCTTTCAATTATTGTTGTTATCGCTATAATTATTATTTATCCTGTGGGCTCTTTAAAGTTATTGAGAATAGGAACTAGTCTGTGATCTTTTCAAGAATTAGTAATTTATATCTATAGATAGATAGTAGTTTTACGTCACTCGTCATGACTAGCCACGAGCTAGCATGTGTTAGATTATTCGTTTTGTTTCGTCACCAGTTGGTAAAAGGAGAAAAAAATAAGACAAGCAAAGCCAGGAAGTAATTTGTTGACAAGATTGTTTATAACAGTTACAGCAACGACGGCAACGACAACAGAAACTAAAAATAACAATTTAACAACGAACAGCCAATTAATTACAATTCCTATGTTACTATGTACAGTCAACCGATCTAGAAGCAAGAAGACAAAACAAGGCCCCTATATATGATGCTTTATTGTTATTAAATTGTTTTTCATATCAATGTTAACATATTCAATTCTTTATAATTATGGGTTTTCTCTATCATTATTAAATGAAATAAACAGACGTCAGTATTTTGTTAAACATTCATAAAAACTTAACCTGCAATCCAAATAGATCGCTACGTTTTGCTTTCCTTAGTAGTGATAGCTGAAATTTCTCAGAACAAAAGACTTTTTTAAATTTGTACAATGTCAGTAAAAGAAATATCTAAATTCCATCTCCGAGGGCAAAACACCATCTGCTATTCTACTCGCTAGTGTGGTATAAAGCTAAGATATAATTTAGGAGGTAAACTGACTAGCCTTAATCTTTTTTTCCAGTCATACTGTACATCACAGGACACTGTACTTGCAACTAATTAAAAAGAACTCACAGGGTTTGTTTCTTCACTCCGACTTCTCTTTTAGATTTATAAGTACGCGCAACTCACTGCGGCGAGCTAGCTTCTGCGGTGACTGGAAACGAGGATTTAGGCGTTTTGCTTAGATGAGCTAACCATAAAAATTCACCAACCAAGTCTTACGCTAACCGGACCTTTACTTAAAATAAGCAGTGCTGTAATAGTTACATAATTTTTGTAAGTAGTTACAGTTACAGTTACAATTACATTATCAGAAAAGTAACTATATAGTTACTGATACAAGTTACAATGAAAACAAGTAACTAGTTACAATTACAAAGTTACTTTAAAAATTTCATAACTAGTTACAATGTGAATTGCAAAGTTACACCTATTCTTTCGTTCGGCTATTTAAAATCGAGAAACAAAACTATATTGTTTAATTTGACCAGAAGAGAATTTTCATAATTACGATCAGTCATTGAGCAACGATGTGGCCTGAAAATTAATCCTGCGCAGCTGAACAGTCTTTCACATGCTGCACTTGCAAGCACCGGTGTCCAGAATGCATTGCAGCGGCGTGTGACGAAGATTCGAGCCTGGATGTGACGAAGATTCGAGCCTGGATACGACGTTGAACGACGACTCGGCGAGTATTATGGATATCGCAAAGCAACAAAAAGTAACGGCGCTCTCGACGGCAGATGTAACTAGTTATCGTTACTTTTTATTCCTACTTTTTGTAACTAGTTACAGTTACAGTTACCTTCTGAAAAAAAGTAACTAGTTACCGGTAAAGTTACTCAAAAAAGTAACGATTACATGTAACTAGTTACTTGTAACGAAGTTACTCACAGCACTTAAAATAAGTTCCATATATAACTGTTCCATATATTAAGTTACATAGTGGATGTATTTTTAGAGCAAGAAATACAAGATAGCAATGATTTTTAATACGTTCTGACACAAGTATGGTTATTACAACAAACAAATTTGTAAAACAATGACTAATATCTTATAAATATCAGTCGCTATGATTAGAACAGTCTGTTTTATTCAATGCCACACAAGGCATAATAAACAATGCAAATCTTTCATTCATTTTGGCCTTTCAATTTTGGATTCATTCATTTTGGTCTCCTGCAAGGACCTTTATATCGCATCTGAAGTCGTTGACATTTATTTCTTTTATTGCATTGCTCAATTTGTAAATGACAAATACTTGCGTAGTTTCTACCATCTGATCCACACACCATGAACTGCCTTTTCACTTTCGGGATTACTTTCTTGCCTTTCTTGCCTTTGCTTTTAGTTTTTTTCATCGTCTTTTTCTTGCCAGTCTTGGACACAGGCCTCGACCTGCCGACGCGTTGTGCTCCTGATTTCGCTTTTGCTAATAACTGATCACAGAGTTTAAACGAAGGACACTTCTGTTGCCAAAGAGATGAACATTTCTTCGAGCGACCACAGACACCACAGTACTGTAGGGTTAATTTTCTGGCCTTCCGGCCACGAAGAATTGCTTTGCCTTTGATATTGCAGTTTCTGGTCTTTAGATGACAAATGTTTTTGTAAGTTTTATTGTCTGACCCACAAACTGGTCTTCTAACCTTGGGACAAGTACTCAATCTTCGACATAATTTGGATTTTGCCGTTGGTTTCATTCTTGGGCACGGACCTCCTGGATAAAAAAATATTAATACATAAATTATTTTATTTAATTAAGTAATAAATTAAAGAGCATGTCAATCCATAGTCAATCAAGATATGGTCTGGAAACTCAGCTAAAGTCTTTGGTCTACGGTGCACGGTCACTGAACACATTGTATTTTAGTATAATGAACGAATTGTCCAATAGCAACGTTTCAGTTCAATCACTCAACCGTGCTATTTAAATATTAATAAACCTAAAACAAAGGATGTGCACGGTGTAAGGTACCATTTAACATAAAATCAAAGCTCATTATAGTAGCTTTGAAGTTTGCCGAGTTTCCAGACCATATCTCGATTGACTATGATCAATCGGACCACATTATTATAAAATAATCCGTTCTTATTAAAAAATATAATAAAAATAAACCGTTATTATTTTATTTATTATTATCAAATTTATTAATAAATCATAAGGAAAATTCAAAAGAAATGAATGTTTAATCAGGTGTTTGTAAATACTGTTAAAACATTGATTAATAAAACATCAATGTTTTATCAAAGTTATTAGACACTAGCGGGTTTTTCTGAGTTAAAATGATCTTATTTAACGTTTCTTACAACTCTTAAACAAGGTATTCATCATGTAATTGATAAGTAAGTTAAAATATTCGCGTCCGATCAGTTTATGGGCATCTACACTGGCCCGCCTTCGGTTCGCCATTGTAAATGCTCCGTATAAAGATTGGGCACTCATAGTTTAACTACGGTTTAATTACTGCATGATCTATATATAAAAACTGGTAATGAGAAGACAAGATTCATGTTTAAAGAAAGATCAACTTTCAAGGTTCCCACTCTAATCAACGAACATATAATAAAATGGCTTTCTTCAGTAAAGGACATTATTAGCGAAATTAAAAGACGCACATGTTCAATAAATACAAAGTTTGTCCTATACATAACATTTAGGTTAAAATTGAACTATCAAACTCAAAGATTTTCCAAAACTTTCAAAAGTTGTAGGGATCCTGTATTTCGAATATATAAAGACCAAATCAAAAACTTTAAAACACGTTTGAACTACACAAAAAAAACGATTGTCTGTATTCACTGTAAAATTAAATACATTTTATTATGTTGGCTAATGTGCAAGACACTTACTTCTGCTCAATACTGTAATAGCAGGCAGTTTCTTTTTCCTCTTTTCACATTTGGCTTTTTTGAAGAGACAAAGATTCTTGTAGGTCAAGTTATCGCTGCCACAGAGTGGCTGCCTTCTAGCTGTGCAATTCAAAGCACACGTGCTTAGTGGTTTAGAAGAACGACAAAAACCTTTGCTTTTAACATAGATAATCTGACCAATCTTCCTGGCCTGGCATCTAGAAACACTGAGATGACATTGTGTGGAGTAATTTCGTCCATCATTGCCACATACTGGACCACTCTTTACACGACAAGGTTTATAACATGTATCATTCAATTTCTTCTCACCATTACATCCAATGATCAAAACTAAAATAATCCAATCAGATATTAAGATTAATTAACAAAATGCTAATTAGAGCAGCAGCGAGTTATAAGTCGTGATTATGTTCTGACATTCTATTACTGTATGAGATAATAGTCACTAGTCTTTTTTCAGAGCCTTATTTTCTAGGCATATATTCAGGAAAGGCTTATCTTTTTTATGGTAAGGATTGGGCAGATATTTTGTTTCAATGAGATTATTTATGAATATATTAAATTTATAGACAGTGGTATTCATTTAAAATTATATATTAATCATATATTTAACATAGCTTGAATTGACCAATCAATGATAAATGCATGTGGACTAATTATATATTTAACGTTTGAGGTGGGAACTGTTCCAAGGTCAGACCATGGTGTTACGAGTCCTCAGGAATAAGACACCCCGTAAGGTGATGTGTCTATGAAACGCCGACGTAAACTACAAATATTAAAGATGATTGAGGTTTGAAGTGTTGCCAAAAGACACGGCCCTTATGAAACAACGATCGACGTGTAACTAAGAAATGTTCACCTATTAATAGTCGATAAATTCTTGACGAAATACTGTGCTTGTATTTATGAACGTTCTTTGTGGAGTGATACTAAAATGTTTCTGCATCCAACAAAATGCTCTCAGTAAATAGTTCTTCATAGCTGTGCTATCAACCAGCTGTCTTTTGTAGGAGTTACTCACTCTCTAAAGGTGATGAGACCTTGGAAATATACCTCAGTTAATTGCTCCAACAAATTTCGATTCACGCCTGCGATACTTAGTAAAATATCTCAGCGAAATATTCATCACATCTTAACTACAATACATACACACGCGCACGAACCATTTTAATTTGTAGACGACTTCCTGTCTGGCCAGCTCTGTATAGTAGCTTAGCATTTACATGTTCCGAGTACCATAAGATGAACCTCTTCCAACGTAAATCTAATGCAACCCAGCATGCTCTTCACTTCAGCAGCAATTAGCGTTCAACCATGACTAGTCTACTCAGCCGCATTACTAACTCTAAGTGCTATTTATGCGACATATAGTTCAGGGGAGGTTAACGTTGAGTTTCATCAAATGTGATACATATACAAATATAATATTATATATATATATATATATATATATATATATATATATATATATATATATATATATATCAGTACATATCAGTATATTATATAATGGTATATGCAAGTAGCTCAATGGTTAGAGCCGATCTCACTGGTGAATTCAGTAGGTTCGAGTCCTCATACACAGTATAGTGTAGTAGATATGTTGAGCAGAGAAGACACACCCAGATATGTTTCGTATCTTGTGCATACTGAAAAATGCAGACAACTAAATGCTTTAAAAAGCACTTGTAGTTGTATTAAAAAGTTTAATTAACGTAGGAGAGCATAGTCAATCGAGATATGGTCTGGAAACTCGGCAAACTTCAAAGCTCCTATAATGAGCTGTGATTTTATGTTGAACCGTACCTTACACCGTGCACATCCTTTGTTTTAGGTTTATTAATATTTAAATAGCACGGTTGAGTGATTGAACTGAAACGTTGCCATTGGACAATTCGTTCATTATACTAAAATACAATGTGTTCAGTGACCGTGCACCGTACACAAAAATGCATAAAGGCGAACAAAAAGATAGACCAAAGACTTTAGCTGAGTTTCCAGACCATATCTCGATTGACTATGAGGAGAGCCACGTTCAAGTGCCACTAATTGATACACAAATATGTAGCCAAAATAAACAAACGGAATAAGAAATAAAGTTTTCAATCTGACTGGTTTAGTTTTGCTTCAGAAAGCTTTATTTATTGCGAACTGCTTCAGTTTAGAACGAAAAATGAGTAAAATACTAAAAAATTATTTTCCGTGACATTTTGGGAACATGCGTGTCCAAAATAAACCAAGAGGTTTGAATTTGGTAAGAACACTTCGAGGAAAAATCATTTATCGAGCAGAATCGCAAACTATTTTGACACTAAGGCACTTTGAACTTAAATATATTCTGTACTTATTTTCAACATCATTTCTAAATTTGGTCTGACACTGCCAATATAATCCTTAGAACGATTAAGAAATATGTAGATTAACGATTATCATACAGGGTAAAATACAAAGTCTTTAAGTGTTATCAAAAAATGCCATTTTGCAATCTCAAGATATATATTTAAGATTTTAAGACTGCATGCTTATTGAGAACAGTGGACTTAAATCGACTCTCATCTTACCAGATTATCCTAAAATAGTTGTTTTAAACTGGCTCTGGCTTTAGAAGATTTGGCCAGTCTTAATTTTCTTTTAATTGAAAATACCAATGACAAGCCTATCGCTAGGGCGGGGTCGAGCAAAAGAGGTGTTGTGCTAATGTATCTATGTGTGTGTTTTGTATATTCACGTGAAGTATTCACTAACAATATTATAACACTAGTTGTGTTACAAGTTCATACAGTACAGTAAAGTATAGTACAGTACAGTACAGTACAGTACAGTACAGTACAGTACAGTACAGTGCACTAGTGCAGTACGGTACGTTAGTAGAGCAGAGAAGAGCGGAGTGGAGTGGAGTGGAGTGGAGTGGAGTGGAGTGGAGTGGAGTGGAGTGGAGTGGAGTGGAGTGGAGTAGAGCGGAGCGGAGCGGAGGAGCAGAGCAGAGCAGAGCAGAGCAGAGCAGAGCAGAGCAGAGCAGAGCAGAGCAGAGCAGAGCAGAGCAGAGTAGAGTAGAGTAGAGTAGAGTAGAGTAGAGTAGAGTAGAGTAGAGTAGAGTAGAGTAGAGTAGAGTAGAGTGGAGTGGAGTAGAGTGAAGTAGAGTGGAGTAGAGTAGAGCAGAGTAGAGTAGAGTAGAGTGGAGTAGAGTGGAGTAGAGTGGAGTAGAGTGGAGTAGAGTGGAGTAGAGTGGAGCTAGTACAGTACAGCACATGCAGTGCATATAGTAAAAACATAACTCAAACGTATTAATCTATAAAACAGAGTTCATCAACAAAATGCTTGTATTAAACGGGCAATAATTGCAGTGACTTGAAGGTGGACGTAAAATTAAAATTAAAAGCTTTATCAGTTTGGTTCGACATGGTTTTAGTTACAGTTCGGTTGTTCCGCGGATTTGCACACTAGATATCAGATAAGAAATCAATCCATCGCGTGATAATTTTGTACAAACTGTGTTAACTGGTGTTGTGTGTATTTTTTGGCAAGTTTCAGGACGTGCATCCTGTGAGCACCTCCCACCTCTTCCCCAGGAAGCCTAGAAGTGTCATTTTAATCCGCAGTGATAAAGGCTAGCAGACAATCAATGTCTGGTTTCTAAAGTGGATTTTGAAGACACTCAGACTCTACTGACATACAATCACAAGAGACAGTTCTATATTGACATCTTTTCCCTTCTTCCAAGCTTCATTAATTAGAATGTTTTGATGACTTGGAGCATATCTCCGAATTTTCTCACACTTTTAGACAGCTCTGATTGCGCTTATGTCATTACAAAGAGGTCCGCCATCTGCGCTGAGTATCAAAAGATCAAAATTTATGCCCATGAGTTTGACAATTAACACAGGTCTTCACAGGTCGTCTTTTGAATCCTTAATGCTCCATTCACAAGACACGATGCGACTCGAACCATCAACCTTAATCCCAGAGACCTACACGTCTTCTCACATCTGTGGGATAGCACATGAATGAAGTTTCAAATGAACAACTTATATTGGTTAATCTTAGAGTAAGTCTGTACTATACATCTGGTTTGTACTAATTCACAAACGTATGGCAGTGATTCCGCCGACAGACTGCACCCCTAAAGAAAAATGCGGGGGGCTAAACGTATTCACGTGGGTAAACAGACATAGTAATTAACCAAAACACAGCGATGCCAGTTTGTCTGCAAATACTCATTGCCCATTTAGACAAGATATTGTGCAGGTGACCCACCGGTGAAGCCGCCATTGGTGTGTTAACCTCATTTGTTTCAAGCTAGAACCAGATGGTGTTGAGGACACCTTGGATTGTTTACTTTTTCAAGCTTCGAAACTTTTTAACGCAAAATATCGACAGCTCCAAGCTTGACCATCTCTAGACCGTTCAGATCATGCAACAAACAAAAGAACAATATAGTTTCGCAAATAAAAAAAATATATCAGTGTATAATATAAGGTGTATTCGTTTGAGACTATAGTCCGCCAAATCATGTTCCGGAATGTTAATTTAGGGTTACAAAGGATAGTCAACATATTCCTTCCAAAAGAAACGGTTACTGGTAATAATTGTCTATATATTCTTATTCTGGACTACGGGTCCATGCCAAAGAATGCACCTCTCTTCAGATAAACATCTGATAAAAATAACAGTAACTCAGAAACTATACTGTTCTATGCTTCAATTATTTTATAAAGTCTTTGATTATAAATTCTTTGAAAGTTTTCATGGCGATAATGTAATATAAATAAGTTTTGTGGAAACACCACGTAAAATATTTCTTTGCTAAGCTTTCGGCCTGTTGACTCAGGCCTTCATTGCTCTGATGAAGGCCTGAGTCAACAGGCCCTTAGCAAGGAAATATTTTACGTGGTGTTTCTACAAAACTTATTTATATTAAGTTTTTGGTTGTTCGCCATTAATTAGTGAGTTATATTTTATAGACACTCAAAACTTTGACTGAAAACTATTTTGTGTTCGCATGCTCCAGTCTCTCTATCAGCCACCTCTAAAGGATTTCCAAAAGATGAAAGTTGTTTGAATGATTATCTTTGTCTTCAGATATATAATAACTATCGAGTGGAACTAATTAGAAATCGATACAATTAATTTACAAGAAAAGTCGTTTGCGTGACTTTTTTGCCAGTAGTTGGAAACCGCTCAAAGTATTAATTCTGGTCAGTGAATTACAATATTCGTTCAACACAACCCAAAAATGCGAAATCGTCCCAGTCATATCAAAATAAAGTGACGATGGCAGTTTTGCACAAAGCCGTTTTATGTGTCCCTGACATCAGAACTACATCACACCTTGTAACAACATTTGTCTGATCGTGTCAGTCACACCTCCTCCGTTCGAAGAGATTCAGTGATATTTAAAGGCCTGTAGTATGTATGCATGGTTATTTCACCAACATACTGAGTTCAACTCTATATATATATATAAGAACAGCATGATTGTTTTCCTCTGCCGCCAACACTGATAAAATAAACAAACGAATTCCAGTGTAATGCTACCATTATTTAATTTAGTGATCTTATCTATGTCGTTTAAGAGTATCTCGTTGCTCATTCACCGACCTTTCAACAAGATGCAGATCTGTACATTTATTGTACCCACGAGAATGGGATAAAAAAAAGCCATATCCCATACTAGACTAAACTTTTAATAAGCACCCTTGACCGTCGCTGCCGTATATACTTCACTTAGATACCCCGCTGAACTATGGAAAAACGCAAGAGATATTTTTACAGTATCCATCCATCAATGGACAAGTTGTCTCGTATTTAATATCGTTTCTAGGTGGCGGAGATTTTTGATGTTGATTTGAAGAGAGAGAAGTTTACTTTGGTTTTCAAAATGGAGTATAATTAAAACGAATTAGGATTTTGATTGTCGCATGTAAAGTACAGCTTAAAACGTCATAAAAACTGAGAATCATTTGTGCAAGTGTGATTAATCACGTGTAAAACGACTCAGTTATAAATGATACCAATATCGTTGTAAAAAAAAACCCACAGAAAGAAAGATGACTTGAGAGCAAAGTACGAAGTCCCATCTCGCGTTGCACATGTGGGAAGTCTACTAAAGAATTGCTATGTAAATAATGCTCTAGCAAGACACCTCGTTAAAAAGTACTATTTCTCTAAAGATAACTAGGTTATATACGTATACATATATTATCACCGTAAGACAATAACAGTTGCGTAGTGCTTAAAGTAGAAGCCCTTACTGTGAGTGAAAATTTGACTGATGGCATCTGACCGACTCACATCAAATAAACACAATATTAGAAAAAAAAGACGAGAAATTGAAGAACTTACCCAGGACGAGGCAGAGACAAACTGTAAAAACAGACGAACGCAGATCCATCGCTCCTTATCTGTAGATGACGACTTACTGGTCCCTTGGTAGCTTCCTCCTGCTTTTAACTGCTCAAATACGTTAAAAGACGATTGCCTTTAGTGCTAAGGTATTGACAGTTTGGATTTAAGGGTCATGCGCTATCGGTTTTCAAGAGAATTTAAACATTCCAAACATTCTCCCGCAGCGTCAAGTTGAACGGCTGTGTTTGAC
This sequence comes from Corallium rubrum, assembly GCA_964035015.1. Taxonomy (NCBI): domain Eukaryota; kingdom Metazoa; phylum Cnidaria; class Anthozoa; order Scleralcyonacea; family Coralliidae; genus Corallium; species Corallium rubrum. Next base: position 6,808,568 of record OZ036007.1, on the reverse strand, counting down.
CAACCTGAGACTGTTAATCAAAATTCCAGATGTAATTGAGAATAGGTTTGGCGACTCTTATCCGTGATCTTCATCATTTGAAGACAATGTGGTCCCTTGAAGATAAGATTAAAATAATGTATGAACACTGAGCTTACTGTAAAAATGTATGTTGATGCAACTAGCTGGTGGGTTCACTAACCCAGCAAGAACACACCGTTAAACAACAACTCTCATGATTACTCAATGTTCTCATACCTAAACACCCAGGTTTGGAAAACATTCATGTCTTGCCTTTTTTGAGCAATGGGAAAAAAGGTGGCTGCGTGGAAAAATCCCGAAGTGGGACCAAAAAACCCCCAACAAAACAAACTTTGTTTATGGATCATGGAACATTCCAAAGATCATTCCCGAAAGTCGTTAGTGGGTGGGGAAGCTAATTTAAATTCCAGTTGTGAGTTATTAAGTACTGAAATGAAATTAGATTAAATAAATTTATTTTATTAAACTGATTCCTAACTCTCAAGCTCTGTATTTATAGTCCTTTGCTTTCCCAACTTTGCACTGCTATATATTCTAACTGATAAAACTAACTTAAAATATGATAGCCAGGAGGCAAAAAAACATTTGAAGGTGTCATGAAAAAAAAATCAATCTTGGAAGTCGCAAAAAAACTTTGATAAAGCAAAAATGATGAGTCATGGTTTGATCTACTGCATGGCAGAGCTATACGTTTAGGCACGAAACTTGAATAAACACGCCAGCAATAAAGCTAAATGCCATCGGTAGACAATGTTACAAAAAAGAGTTGTGCGTAGGCAGTGTGTCAACAACACTATCATGATTATATATATATATATGTACCAGTTTAACCTTGTGTAGAGTTAAGCCATGTTTAAGGCCTGGTTACATTGTAGTAATGTGACGTCAGATTAATATTAATGCCACATAATATTTACAGACCTCCTTATTACGACCACTTTTTTCTGGCCTGAATACACTCTAAGTAGTGTAATACTCCCCCGTTATTACGACCACATTTTTTTGGCCCAACAGTGGTCGTACTAACGAGGTTCCACTGTACATTATAATCATCAAGCTTGGCCAACCGCGAATCTTATGAGATGATTCCTCTTGCTATATAGTTTTCGTCTCACTTTAATCAATTATTAAAAATTCCAACAACTATCCTGCATTTTAAAAATCAATATTTCTACGCACAGGATGACGGTATATTCAGTTACCTTAGACAGCTTACTAGACTTGCAAAAGGAACATTCTAAAATCCTCTTAGCAAATATCGTTTTTGGCACAATGCTAATGTTCGTCTAAAAAATGGATAAAAGCCGATACGGATAATCCTTCAGTCTGCATGTTTAATTGACAGTACAGAGAACCACAGATTAATATCTAAACCGAAATAGACTCAATTAAACTCGAAACACTTCTGATGCAACGAATATACACATATATACTAGATGACGGATGTATAAGATCATAGTCAATCAAGATATGGTCTGGAAACTCAGCTAAAGTCTTTGGTCTATCTTTTTGTTCGCCTTTATGCATTTTTGTGCACGGTGCACGGTCACTGAACACATTGTATTTTAGTATAATGAACGCATCGTCCAATAGCAACGTTTCAGTTCAATCACTCAACCGTGCTATTTAAATATTAATAAACCTAAAACAAAGGATGTGCACGGTGTAAGGTACGGTTCAACAAAATCCCAGCTCATTATAGGCGCTTTGAAGTTTGCTGGGTTTCCAGACCATATCTCGATTGACTATGATAAGATTTAACTACTTACTCTGATATTGTTTCGACACACTTTGGTTATTGCAACCTTGTTCGGGACTGATCATAGTCAATCGAGATATATGGTCTGGAAACTCGGCAAACTTCAAAGCTCCTATAATGAGCTGTGATTTTGTTGAACCGTACCTTACACCGTGCACATCCTTTGTTTTAGGTTTATTAATATTTAAATAGCACGGTTGAGTGATTGAACTGAAACGTTGCTATTGGACAATTCGTTCATTATACTAAAATACAATGTGTTCAGTGACCGTGCACCGTGCACAAAAATGCATAAAGGCGAACAAAAAGATAGACCAAAGACTTTAGCTGAGTTTCCAGACCATATCTCGATTGACTATGGACTGATGTAGTAGTGAACTCGAAAGCTTCGCTCCTTTAACCACCGTACACTCTATTATCTATAATGCTTATTGTAAAATATTCTGTATTCATGTAATTAGTAACTTATATCCTGACATGTAATCCGTAAATTATGTATGTGAATAAAAACTTGAAATTGTAATAATCATCTTGACTGCAGAACATGCATGATGTGGAAAGCCAAGGGTAATTACTGACATTGTGTCGTCTGTAAACTAAATGTATCGTTTATTGATGACTAAAAGAATTAAGTTGAAAACCATTGTCAATCATTGGTAGGAATCAAGGAAAATGAAACTGTTTTACGTATAAGATATTAAAGAATATTACCTAAAAATACTTCCACAACATTTTTGAAGATGAAAATAACTGCCAAACATGTAGCCCACATTTATAGTAACATCATTTGATGAAGAAACCTGAAACAAATTTACTTAAAAAAGCATTGTCAGTTAACAAAATGCTAAAATGATATATACGTTTGCTGAAAGATAACAAGCAAAGTTCAAAGTTCAACTCAGATCTTGATGTATATATATATATATATATATATGCAAAATTATTTAACGTAAAATGTTGTTTTGAAAAATACAGTTAACGTAAATCTGTTTATTGTTCAGTACTAGTTTCACCACAGTCCTTTTTATGTAAATATCGAGTTTAGTCTTTTGCACACGGCACATTCAATTAGGCAGACGTTTTTTAGCCGAAAAGATTATCCTACCTGTAAATAAGATAAACATTTTAAAAAAATACTCAGAAAAAAATACAATAGAAATTTTGTAACGTAACACTACCTCAATTATCGCATTATATTTCTTTCAACATTTGTGTATAAGATATATCATTCAACAAACTGTCTAATAAAGATGCTATTGATCATATAAACAAAACAAAATTACAATAGAAAGTGTTAGTAATATAACACGAACTACATGTAAGAACATTTTTTGTAAACCTTTGTTCAGACTGGACGCTCAGGCACAGGCATGCTTAATTAAAACGTGTTAGAGTCACTAGACCACATAGACCAACCTTCGTACTCAGCGTCTTAGGGTACGAGGTTGCACACAGACATGGATATATGAACAACCGTTTCATCTCATGATGATGCCATATCCGCCATTTTGGACAGGGCTTCGAATTACAAAGAATGCTGGGTAAAAGGTGCGCAAGCGGGCAGGCTAGCAAGTAAACAAACACGGAGGCAGGCGGGCGGGCAATCAAGTAAACAACACGCAGGCAGCTAGATAAATAGGGAACTGGTAGGCAACTGGTAAAAATCTGCCATCGACATATATAAACAACCGACTTCAGACGTTTCAACAGATTCATTTACGAAAAGAGCTTAGATCGAGGTTGAAAATTTCTTTATTGCCGATTAATGTTACCATCCACCTTTCTTTTTCTTTGGTCTTTGTTTTTTCTTACTAGCTTGAGGTTGTTGTTGTCTCGGAGGAACAATCCCGGCTGTTGATGATGTAGAAGTTCCTCCCGGGGTGCCAGGAGGTGAAGATGCTTTTGGACTGGATGTTGCCCGCGCAGATGGTCTAAAATGAAAAATATTAATAACTTAATAAAACTTGCTTTGAAGTCAGTGAAGTTTAGACTACAGTTAACACGCAGCCTCGTACCCAGGGCCCAGGCGCACTAGGGAAAGTTGCGAGCTAAGCGCGCGGGGGTGCGTGGGACGTCAACCCTCGGCTGGTGAATTAGGTTCGTATTTATTGAGCATGGAATTAATAATCAAACTAACAAACGTTTACTTATAGTAGACGTTCATTCGAGCAAACGTAATAAATATACTTACGAATCGTGAGAAGCTGTAGCTCCTTGCGTCCCTTTACCTAGGATAAATGAAATATTTTAGACCCCGTTTACACGATGCCGGTACAATTTGAAAACGGAACAAAATCCAGCCGTTTAGGCCTTGCGTTTACACGATACCGGCACAAAAATAACATGAAATGTTATATGCTGTATTTGCATACCGGCATGATTTTTTCCGTTTTCAAATTGTAATAGAAGTACTAAGTAGACACACACATCTACAATATATATATATATATATATATATATATATATATATATATATATATATATATATATATATATATATATATATATATATATATATATATATATTTTATATACCTTTCATGGTATCGAGCACTCTTGAACCATCCGCCAGCTTTGTAACATCCATGTTACAAACTTGCTTATATATATATATATATATATATATATATATATATATATATATATATATATATATATATTATATGTCGTGTTCGCTTATCGACTTACAACCGCACGAAGAAAGCTAAATACGGAGGGCGCACGTAAAAAAAACGACATAATATTTTCGCTATAGTTTCACTAACCAACTGAATTTGCTTTCTTTTGTCTCTTTCCCTTGAAATAAGATCTTTCACGTCTTGGTAACCAGCGTTCAGGATCAGGATCAATTTCTGGATTGTAGTTCTTTGGAAGTTTTCCTGAACAACAATTTAAAACAGTGATTCAAACTTTGCTGCATGGTGTAAGCACTCTTTGAGTGTTTGGTATTTACAATCGGTTTGAATAAATGAGAAACGTTAGTGTAAGGAAGTTAGGCATGCAGAAGAAGAAACTTGCATGAGCAAAACAAACAAAAAAGGCGCATACGTACGTGCGTTTGTGTGCGCGCGCATGTTTGTATACTGTGCGTGCGTTTGTGTGCGCGCGCGTTTGTATACGTGGGTGTGCGCGTGCGTGTTTACGTGTGTGTACTGTACGTGCGCTTGTGTGTGCGCATATTTTGTGTGCGTGCGTGCGACAAAAAGACATCTACTGCGCAGACTCCTCTCAAAATCAAGCTAACCGTCTTGCTAAGCTGACGTCTTACCAGGTTTCTTTTTTCTTTTTCTTTTCGCAATGACATCTTGCCTGCAAAAAAACCGCCACATTTCTTAACTGCGTGTTTCAGTTCCAATAAAAATAAAGTAAGCAAATAATGAAGACTTACTTCTCCTCGGTCTTTAATCTTTCTTTAAGTCCTTCTGAAGCAATCTTTGTTGTCTTTCGTGTATAGCGAGTGCCCAGTGAAACCTCGAGTGCATCAACATCAACCTGGTCACCTTCTAGAGGAGGAAGTTTCTTGCTATAGCTACGACAAAGCTAAGGAAAACTGAAAGAGAATAAAGAAATGGATAGACGGATATATGGACGGACGGATGGGGTGGATGGATGGATGGATGGATGGATGGATGGATGGATGGATGGATGGATGAATGGATAGATGGATGGATGAACAGATAGATGAATGAATTGATGAATGAATGAATAAAAGGATACTATTCCGCCTTTTTAGAGTCAATCTGAGAATAAGCAGCAACAAGTTGAGCAATGGTCTTTAGGTCATTTGGATCCAAACTAATAAAGACACAAGAATAGCACTGGTTAAAGTAACGACAAAAATAGAACCACAATGCTTTCTAACAATCTAAACGCCCACTAGGAAGGCTCCTGACTACTGACAGTCTTACTCGTGTAAGTATTCCAGAACAGTTACAGCTTCTTTCGTTTTTCCTCTCTTCAACTTGTAAGCAACGTTCTCTCGCAAAAGACTCATTAATTCATCTTGGCTTACTGTTGCCTGAAAAGAACAAACAAAATAATTACAAAATCTTGAAGCAAGCACTGTTCTGACTTACTCTTTTTGACTCTTACTTCATTTTTCTTTGCATACTCCACGGCGTCATCAAGGACTTGAACAGCAGTGTCAATATCACCAGCATGTGTGTAAAGATTGACTAAAACAGCTACTACTCCTGGTCGATGATTGATGGCTTCAATAGAACGCAAGCGTTTGCATGCTTCAATTGAATTACCAAGAACAAGATGGAGTTGAACAACAGAGAGGGAAACTTGCATGGAACACTTTGAGTGCGTCTCCAGACGTGTCTACAAAGATGGAAAAATACAATTACAACTCATTTAATATAAATAAGTTTTGCGGAAACACCACGTAAAATATTTCTTTGCTAAGCTTTCGGCCTGTTGACTCAGGCCTTCATCAGAGCAATAAAGAATGGTCTGATGGTCTTTATTCTTGCTCTGATGAAGGCCTGAGTCAACAGGCCGATAGCTTAGCAAAGAAATATTTTACGTGGTGTTTCCACAAAACTTATTTATATTACTTTATCGCCATGAAAACGTTCAAAGAATTAATTACAACTCATTTACTACAGCAAGCTAATAGTTACAAGTTACTGCAAACTACGAAGAGTTACGGTGAACTGAACTATGAGAAATCCACGACAGAACTTAGTAACTTACTTCCAGTGTTTTCACAGCTTCGTGAAATTGTTTTTCTCTAAATAACAACGCAGCTTGTATTAAAACTGGAAAATCACTTTCAGGATATTTCTGTTGAAGTTGGGAGGCTGACTGACGACAAGCATCATTCTATAAAATGCAAATCAAATGTTGAATTTGAACTTTGCAAGATACTTCAGTGACTAGACGCATAGTACATTTGTTTAATGTTAAAGTTGAAAACTGATCAAATCAAATGTGTGGCACGTGCCTGATTGCTGTACATGAGAACCAGACATTTATTGAAAGCAATGTTTTGTCGCTGTTGATAATTTAGTTTTGTTTCAGTTCCATCAGCTGTTGCAACTTTAATCTTTTTCTTTGAATCAAATATGTCTCTGTCCTACAAACAAGTATACATATTTAGCTGCAATAAAACGTACATCAAATATTCTGAATTAAGACATTGTGTAGAGACAGATACTCACTTTGTTCAAGCTTACGACATTGTTTGATGCTACAGCACTGATTGCAATGTCATTTGGTCTGAACAAGAAAATAATTCATTAGTACACAAACTCGCACCAAAATTCTTTGAAATACATACTGTACAATGACTTAATGTGAATATTATTTATTTATTATTAGCAGATCTACCTTGATTTAAGAACTTGATTGTAAAGTTTCATGGCTTCATCATCTTTGCCTTGAATTTGGCAAGTATAACCAAGCTGAACCCTTAAATATAAATATTTATTTGAAGGTAATTAGTTGGTAGTTTAACTCACATATATGGAAAAAGTTCACTCTATATTGTATGAATAGTCAAATTAGCAGAGTGTTTAATCCTCAAGACTCTATTGTTACTGAAAAGTGACTTAACCCAACTTTCAACAACTGAAATTCACACAAAGAATTTCCAGTCAGAAATGAGTGGAACACTGGTGTTATATAATATAATATAATACATGTATATGCAAATAATCCATTCTATCAGACAAAGACCATGATTATTAATTGGAAGCTACAGTACCTTAACACTCCTAGTTCTGATTCCAATTCTTCTTCAGTCACATCCTAAAGAAAGATTACTGCTTACAAAAGCACATATCCATTACCACTATAAAGTTTAACTATTATATAATGTATCCATAATATTATATACATATGTAGTATGTGTTTGTAAGTCACTGTTGATAAGTACCTTACTGCAAGTGTAAACTTTTGGTAGTAACAGCCTTAATTTACAGCCAATTAGAAATTGTGAGGGATGGCATACAAAGAGTATATCATCTGCTACTGTAGGTTGACCAGTTTATACAAGCAGTACTGTTGCATGTGCCATTACCCATCATGAAACCATGCCATTACCCATCATGAAACCATGCCAATACCCATCATGAAACCATGCCATTACCCATCATGAAACCATGCCATTACCCATCATGAAATCATGTCATTACCTATCATGAAACCATGCCATTACTTATCATGAAACCATAGCCATTACCCATCATGAAACCATAGCCATTACCCATCATGAAACCATGCCATTACCCATCATGAAACCATGCCATTACCCATCATGAAACCATGCCATTACCCATCATGAAATCATGCCATTACCCATCATGAAACCATGCCATTACCCATCATGAAACCATGCCATTACCCATCATGAAACCATGCCATTACCCATCATGAAACCACGCCATTACCCATCATGAAACCATGCCATTATCCATCATGAAACCATGCCATTATCCATCATGAAACCATGCCATTACCCATCATGAAACCACGCCATTACCCATCATGAAACCATGCCATTACCCATATGAAACCTTAACCATGCCATTACCCAATACCCATCATGAAACCATGCCATTACCCATCATGAAACCATGCCATATTTTATGCTAACTGTGGTACTTTACTTACACCATCTTCCTCCATTGATTTCCTGCACAATTCTAGAAATAATCAATTAGCTTTTAGTTGACAAATTTTGAGACAATTCTCAATAATTTGTTTAGTAAATAAAGTTTTTATACCTTGAGCCTTAAGTAATTTTTCAGCAGCCACATTAATCTCTCCATTGGCAATAGATAAACACGAAGCATTATAACACAGTTCATAAGTATCATCTCTCAGACCATCACCATTCTAAACAGCATAAAAGCAATACTTATATCTGGAGAAAGCTGGCAGTCTCATTGTCTATGTACAGTAATTGTTAATTACAGGCAGACATACACAGCAGGGGCGTAGGAAGCGGGGGGGCCGGGGGGCCCGCGGCCCCCCCCCAATATTTTATAAAGGGGGGCCGGAATAGCTTTCGGCCCCCCCCCAAAAATAATTGAATTTAAAAAAAATGCATTATAAGTGCGACTTCGATTGCACTGATCGGCCAATTAATAATAATAATCCATCCTGACTCACGGATAGCATAGACTCACAAATTATAATGAAAGAATTAATGAAAGGGCCTAACGAAAAAGGTAGAGGAGACTCTGAAAATGCCATTTCCGACGATCTAGAGACTCCAAATTTTCAAAAATTTTCCACTCGGCGCCAACCATGGTGGCGCCTCGTGGGAGTCGGCCCCCCTAACTTTATCAAGCTTCCTACGCCCCTGATACACAGTGCCAGTCTTGCTACTGTATATGGGTGTGAGACATGGAAGATTAACAAGGGGGATGACAAAGCAGTTGACGTGTTCCATAACAAGTGCCTATGAAGTCTCTGAATTCAATGGCAAGATTATGTCAGTACTGAAAAGCTACTAGACACAGCCAACATGAAGCCACTGAGCGAGAAAGTGATGTGGTGTAGATGGAAGATGATCAGCCATATATTAAGGCAAGACAAAAACAACGACATCAAAACATAACAATGACCTGGGTGCCAGAAGGAAAAAAAGAAGAGGAAGACCAAAGACTACCTGGACACATACAGTTGAGAAAGAAAGTATAGAGGCATGCTGGGAATCATGGAATGTGGATTGCAAAACTTAGATAGGTAACATACACAGTACAGGATAATGATCCTGAGAGAAACAGTTTTATTTTCCCAAGAGTCTCAATGATTCCCAAAAGAAAGTTAAAGAAAACATTGAGAGTAGTCAAGACAAAACAAAACTAAAAAGAATCAGACATTGGGTCATTCCAGAAGAGATCCATACAGTACCTCCCCCACAGAGGACATTTGTACCATCTGGGGAGGGGAGGGGGGTAAATCTACTTCTGATAATAGTAAAATGTACTAGGACATCTGAAGGGGGGAGGGGGTTAACTTCACATTTCCTCCGTGGGGGAGGTGTGGATGTTTTCTGGAATGACCCATTATATTTTTTCTATTCAGTGCCTAGAATTATGGCTATATTGCTAAATAGTTTTAATTCAATGCCCTGTACATGCACAGTTATCAACTTCTGAATTATTACTGGTTTAGGTGACATACTATGATATGTGAATCTTGTGAGGAGTGAGAAGCCGCAATAACTGCAGCAAGATTAGTTTCACGTTCATCACCAAAATCATCCTAAATAATTATATGGAAATTTAATTAAAATCTACTAAAAACATCACAATGCAGTCAATAACATACTACAAAAACAAATCTGAATTTACCTGTGAATTTTTGATTAAATCAGAGTATAAATCATAACACTTTTGGTATTCTTCAAGTCTGTAATACTAAATTAAAACAGTATAATACAATATCTTAACTGTATATTAAATGGCCCAAAATGAAATAGTCATATAATAAATTACTTATATAAATTAGAGTTGATTTCACATTACTTTACCACCGTGTGTTGTGAAGTTTGTTTGGAAGTCCCGAGGTCTGTTGCTAAGGTTGACAATTATCCAATCAAATTGCGAGCTTTAGATTAAAGCTCAATTTTGATTTTGTCAACCTTAGCAACAAACTTTGGAACTTCCAAACAAACTTCACAACACATGGTGGCAAAGTAATGTGAAATCAACTGTAATCATTTTCACTTGGTCTGTATGGGAAAATATTAAACCTTGGTCATCTGCGGCTTACTCTGTAGTGTCAGGACCTTGGTCTAATATTTTCCCATACAGACCTCATTCTTGGTTAATAATCTCATATATTTTCTTACCACTTGAGCAAGTAGTTCCTTCTCTCTTAATGATGGCTCCTCAATTGCAGTCAAGATTTCTAAAGCTTCTTTAGTTTTATGAAGATAATAGAAACAATATGCTTCTTCAAATGCTAGCACAATTCTAATAAATAAATAATTGATAGTATTAATGAATTAGAGTTAGCAAAATGTAAATAATTGTAACTTAAAAGTTATTCTAAGCGCACAAAATACCGCAAGTAAAGAAAGAATAAAACTGACCCTTTCTTTATGCGGTTTGACTTTAAAATTTGAAGAGCATCATGGATCTTGCCTTGTTGAATAAAGCAAACTATCTTGCCTTGAAAAGCATCTTTATCATTAGGAATCTTTTCCAAGACTGATTGGAATTGAAATAAAGAATTATTAACGCAAATAATACAAATTCAAAGCATAATATCAATAAGCTTAAGCAAGAAGAATAAATATTCATTACTTTTATTAGCAACTTTCAGTCCTTTAGTATAGTTTCCAGCAATTCCACATTGCTCAAGTTCACTGAATAACTGGGAAACTTCATTGACAGCGGCCATCTTGGAAATAACGTGCCGTCGATACTTTAGTACAGCGGATTTATTAAACACATCCATGCGTACGCAGTTGGACACGTATCAGAATAGCGGAACAGAGAGGGACTAGGAGGGGCTATAGACCTGGGCATCTATAAGACATAGGCGCCCTGCTATGGACCCACTGATCTCTAGACCCCACTACTATTTCTAACGAGAGGCTACGATTTACTTCACCTCTGTTTGTGTCTGTCTGTCTGTCTGTCCGTCCGTCCGTCCGTCCGTCCGTCCGTCCGTCCGTCCGTCCGTCCGTCCGTCCGTCCGTCCGTCTGTCTGTCTGTCTGTCTGTCTGTCTGTCTGTCTGTCTGTCTGTCTGTCTGTCTGTCTGTCTGTCTGTCTGTCTGTCTGTCTGTCTGGGCAATCATAATGGGTGGGGAATTGAAACTGACACAAAATTCGAACCAATCAGCTTGCAGATTAATTATTAATGTAACAATTAGAACACTGGCGTAGTCATGACATATTGTTCCCCTTGATTATAAACTCATCTGCGTCGTATAGCATATTAGCTGCGAATAAAACACGTCCATCACGATATATATCACTTCATTTCCTGGCAAATTCTGCAAGCCGCAAAGATAGAGTTGGAGAATGTGTTCTATTACTAAAAGGTATGTCCTTCTGTTGGTAAGCAGGTAGAGAAGCCAGGTAAACTGACACAAAATACGAAATAAACGTTAATAAGCTCAAAAATTATTTTGTGCTCCAACTATATTGCACTGTGACATTTTCAATGCAGTAGCTAGACATTCTGTTTGTCATGAAATTTTTCATTTTATATAATTTTTTTTTCATGTTTTGTATTGATATTCTCTCACTTTCCTGTTTTTCTTTATAGCTTTTTTATTATTTAGCTATCTTAAATTATATCGAGTCAATTTGAATCACAATAAAAGAACAGCTGCAAACAAATTCTATTTATAATCCTATCTACACTAAAAAATACACCAAAGGCTGGAAAAAACCTGATGATTTGCGTTTAAATGATCATGAAAACACTACGGTCTTTTCGGTGTTACTTAGTAAATTCAGATCATGCTAGTAGACTGTAAACTTAACGTTGTCCAAGTCCAACGACGTTGAAGCTGTGAATGTTATTTAATTGAGCCGCCTCGCCGTCTCCCTAATTCAGTTGCACTTTTTCTTAAGTTTGAATAATCACGCAAATGTAATTAGTTCAGTTCAGTGCAAAATTCACTTGTTTCACGCCTAACTTGAATTACATGGATATTTCTACTGATCTCCATGTTCGAAATCCCCCCTCTCTCTTCGTGGCTCTGTTTGAAGTGCTAGTACCAGTCAGTGAATCGTGAAAAAATAATTAAAAAAACACTTTTGTTTGGTCGGTTGCTACGCCGTTGTTAGGTACACGCGTAAAAACGCACAACTTGTTCACGGTTGTTGACAGACGTGAACAAGTTGTTCTCGACAGCCGTGAACAATGTTGTGCTGCTGGCCGTGAACATGTTGTCAACAAGTTGTTCACCATATGTTCCAACATGCTTGTTCACGCCTGATGAACCAACAGACGTGAACAAGTTGTTCCAACATGATGTTACATGCATGGTACAACAGCATTGTTCCAGCATGATAAATTAACATTTGTGAGCAAGTTGTTAAAACAACATGTTACAATATGATATCTATCCGTTAAATTCTCGTTTTTTTGTGCACCCCCCCGGTTGTCTCGCTTATTAATTTTCTTATAAAATCACAAAAAATATTAATATCACTATTATTGAAGACGAAGATATCACGCGAACACATCCGTGAATTTTTAAAAACGTTTATTGAAGTTATAATTTTAATACAAAGTCTCACGTATCCTCCAGTTTTCCCCGGTTCTCTGGCGGCGCTTTCAGTTCTTCTCCATTTCCATTTTCATTGATATTATTTAACTCCCACAACTATAGTTTATGCATAAAAAAATTTAAGAAGAAAAACAAAGGTTTAGGTTAATAACTTTCTGCTTTGAAATAGTGTAAACAAAAATTCTTTCACCTTTGCCTCAACAAAGCCAAGAGATCAGCATTCCGACTAATTTCGCGGATGGAAGAAAACAAAACGTAAACATATTTTTAGTAAACATTTTTGAGGCTTTTTAACACATCTTACCTTTTTGTAAATAAGCTAATATACTCCAGTTCACATGTACTTTCTAAAAAAAATAACGAGGAACGATAAACTATATTTGACAGAAGAACAATATTCCAAAGTATAAAGTGTCTTTTCTCGTTTTGACAGTTAAATTTGCAGTTGTGTATCGTATAAAAATTTACTGTTTCTACTGACAGTATTGAACAGCGCGAACAAATAAACTTACCTAAAATTCTTTGCTTTCTCTTGGGTTTTAAGCTGGAAACAAAATGAGAGAAGGGACATGTATTAATTAATGATAGCATTCATAGCAATGCCAACGAGCTAAAATAACATTGAAGTTATTTAATATAATGTATTTATATTCTTACCTCTTTGAGATGGATAAATTTAGTGTATGCCAGTCTAATCTTGACAAAGTTTTACCAAGTCCATTGGCAGTGCAGCAAAGGGAAAATAAAACGAGGGAAAAACCAGTGGGAAAACCCGTTTCAACACATGAAAACATCGTTTCAACGATGCCCGCTGTTGTTCCGTCAAGGAGCAAAGTTCAAATGAACTATGCTCACGTGAGATTACGCGTGATCTTCACGTGACCGTGGTCCATAGTCTCCTCGCGTGTTTGTTCACGAACAGTGACAATGCTGTAACAAGTTGTTGAAGGAACAACTTGTTCACGCCTGTTGGAACAACGAAAAAACAACTTGTTGATTCGACAACGTTGTTCATGCATGATGGAACATGTTGTTATGGCATGATGAAATAACAACGATGAACAACATTGTTACAACAATGGTGAACATGGTTGATGTATCAACACGTTCTTCGGTTGTTGCAACATGCGTGAACAACGGTTGTTGTTTCATCAAGCTGTAACAACTTGTTGAAACAATGATGAACAATGTTGTTCATGTATCAATGTTGTTCACATATGATAACAAGTTGTTACAGCATTGTTCAGGCAACAATGCTGTAACAACTTGTGAGATTTTTACGCGTGTACGTGATCAAAAGACGTTGGAAAAAAGCAGCAGGTATCATCCGTGAAGGTTTGAAGTGAACACACGTTAAACACAACATAAAATAATTAATATAGATATGCAGCAAAACATTGTATGCTAACCAATTACAACTACGCAGTTTGCATGGCTGAGCTGGCAGCAGTCAAGTGGTCAACACCGTGAAGTACTTGTCAGTAGCACTTAGAACAAAGCTTATCTGAGGCAAAGCTCAAGAAAGTCAATAAATTAAAACAAAAAATAACACTGTTTATTAATTAATGTTGTCGTGAGCCAAAGCCAATATATTTTGCAAGGTTGTAAAAACTTGAAATTGGTAGAATGTTGCACTGAAACTTTTTTACAATTCTGCGTACTATGTTAAAAATGCTAAACTGCAATAAAAACACGAGTTGTACATTTATACAATTTCTTTAAAAACTAATATATTATTTCACTTATATAATTTCAGACTCGCTTCATATATTGCAGTCATTTTGCTTCAAGCTTCTGAACGTCAGAGCGTCGTCAGCAGTCGTGCAGTTTTGCTTCGCAGTGAAGAAGATCAAGTTCTGTATGGTTACAGTTATCTTAACATTTCTGGATCAACAATGGGGCTTTGTTTAGAGCATTGTCTAGCTAACTGTCTATGTATGTCATTTCAAATATGTAATACCACCGAATGTCAACTGTGTTCTACAAATAGACATGACTCCAGCAGCGCTTCGTTACAAGGCAAATTGTACGAGTTTCGAATTCAACAGTAACGATGCAAAAGAAGAGGTGAGCTGATGTGAATGGTAAAGCATATTAAAATTTTTAAATAAAAACCGTTTTCAAGAATACACACATTATAAGACCAATTAAACGACAGTTCTAGAGATTTTAAGGAAACATTTGGTCTGCAGAAACATATATAGCACTCGAAATTTTCGTTCAATATAATTTTTTCAACTTGTTAGAGATGCAAATTACACTGAGTAATATGAAAAAGTGAATTCATTGTTTTTACCTTTTACCGCAATTTACTCAAACTGTTTTAATACAGAATTTTAAATAATTTTAGATCTAATTTTCTTAAAAAAAACCAACTATAAGAAGCATGATTTTTACCTAAATATTCTAGCTAAGGTTGAGTAAAATTTGATAGGCAAGAAAATGGCACCCAATAAATTGCTTCCTGTTTGCTGCAGTGCATGATATAAATGGAAATTGCGGTTTGTAAATAAATTTGTTGTTTTAGACCCAGAGGATACTTAGAGTAACGGTAACAACCTTGTGTAACTCAACATTACGATTTGTTTTTAAGGACATAAACAGTCAACAATGTAATTCGGGTTGTGAGACGGTTTTGAATTGCTGCTGGACCTCTCAACCTTGTCTTAACGGTGGTACTTGTCTTCTTCCTTCACAAAACAACAAAAAGCGCTTCAGATGCAAATGCCCAGATGGTTACCATGGAGACCGTTGTGAGATAAAACTCTGTTTGCCTGGTTACACAGGAGAGACCTGCGAAAATCATGTGACCTCATGTCGTGATTATGCCAAGGGCCATAGAATGAATAGAACACAGGGTAATTATACATTGTTCGACGCCAACACGAACACTACATATGATGTTTATTGTAATTTTGATGACACCTCGGCCATGGCCTGGACACTTGTGCGGTCCTACAGTAGAGATAACAAACATTTACAAGTTTCGCCATTTACAAAGAATACACCTGTCAACGAAGAAACCCCAAACTGGGTGTCGTACAGTTTATCAAAATCACGAATGCAATCCATTCTTCAAGATTCAACCAAATGGCGAACCACTTGCAATTTTGAGTTGTATGTGTCGAGTAAGCAAACAAGCATGGACTACATCCAAGCTAATATTGCTACAATAAACATCTTAACCTATCACACTGAAGGATGTGTTCAAGTGGAATATATCCGTATTGGCATCTAAACCAAACAACCGATGTTACTCTACATTCACTTTACAAGTATCCTCGTGATAAAAACCATTGCACCTTTGTTCCACCCGATAAAGTCACTTGCAAAGCCCCCAAAAAGAAAATAAAGATGTCTATTTTGGGTACTATTCTTGCCCAAATGCATACCATCAATGTTCACGTTTAAGTACATCCACAACACAAACATGGTTTGGAGGAAAATACACTTAGAACGTTCTTAAAGTCATACATATCAGCTATTTACACGTAAATTATTTAAGCATTACGATGACTAACATTCATAACATCTCCTGCTCTCTCTAGATGTATCCGGCTTTAGGCAGTTAATGTGCCTCTGTAGCACAATCGTTCTCAGTTGGACCGGTCTTTAAGAGATAGAGGTTTTTGTTAGTTGCTATTAATTTCACTTAATGCAAGTTTTTCAACATGTTTTCACAGATCAAGATGATTGTTTTGAAAGAAATTATTGTAAATAGTTCTTTTTAGTTTTTAAATGATATTATACTGCACAAAACCTCATGCTACAATACTTTTCCCATCCGTGTTTATCAATTGCTCAATCTATTGGTGTTTTTCAGTTACAGAATGTACTCGCACAATACTCTTTCTGTCAAAGTTTCTTGTACAGTTGGGACACTGGTTGTGTTCTGCTGCATGTGTAAGGCAACCACGACATATAATGTGTTGACAAGGAAGCTGGAACAATTTTTCGCTTTGTTCTTGGTGAGGGCAGCCATGGCCGGCTTCGTCTGCACTATTTTCCAGTTCAAGGTTCAGTTTTGATCCTGTCAAGAAAAGCATAAATTGTAAAAAAGTTAGAGTGCTGTGTAGGCAGTGTTTTAGATATAGCAAAATGAAAAAGAAAAGTATAAATTGCAAAAAAGTTAGAGTGCTGTGTAGGCAGTGCTTTAGATATAGCAAAACGAAAAAGAAAAGCATAAATTGTAAAAAGTTAGAGTGCTGTGTAGGCAGTGCTTTAGATATAGCAAAACGAAAAAGAAAAGCATAAATTGTAAAAAGTTACAGTGCTGTGTAGGCAGTGTTTTAGATATAGCAAAATGAAAAAGAAAAGTATAAATTGCAAAAAAGTAGAGTACTGTGTAGGCAGTGTTTTAGATATAGCAAAATGAAAAAGAAAAGTATAAATTGTAAAAAAGTTAGAGTGCGGTGTAGGCAGTGTTTTAGATACACCAAAATGAAAAAGAAAAGCATGAATTGTAAAAAGGTTAGAGTGCTGTGTACGCCAGTGTTTTAGATATAGCAAAATGAAAAAGAAAAGTATAAATTGTAAAAAAGTAGAGTACTGTGTAGGCAGTGTATATAGCAAAATGAAAAAGAAAAGTATAAATTGTAAAAAAGTTAGAGTGCTGTGTAGGCAGTGCTTTAGATATAGCAAAATGAAAAAGAAAAGTATAAATTGTAAAAAGTTAGAGTGCTGTGTAGGCAGTGTTTTGAATAATTATAGAACAGTGAAAAAGTGGTGAATTACTGAGATTCTTAAAAACAAAATACTGACGTTTCAAGCAGAGTTCTTCTACAGTATATACATATCTTAAGGAAGTCTGTATGTCCTTAGAAATTCACTTTTTATTTATATATATAAATATTATACCATTTGCCTTGGAGCCATAAGTTGGAACAAGAGAAGACACTGACACATTTTTATTGCACAAATCACGAACAGGGTGGCGCCGAACATTTAATGCTTCTTCTAGAGCTTGATCTAAGCTATCAGAAAAATGGCTGACTCCTGCAGTAAAAAATATGGATTAAATTTACAGTAATTCTAATTTTTCTAAAGTCTCAAAAGAAGTTAGACTTGATACGTAGTGAAATCATTTGACAACGTTCTTTCACTAGCTGGAGTTTAAGTAAAACTTTTAGTGATTTAATTAAAACTCAAAAATAATGGAGGTTCAGAGGTCAGCTGTTAGACATGACTTATTTAGTCCCTCATCAGACCTTGTATAATTAGCTATACTGCAATGCACAAACCTGGAGAACGCCTTTTTAAAGGTAGTTGACTGTCATCCACACCTCTTGTTCTTTTATTTTTCAGACCATATTTCTCTAGTGTATTTCTCTGTTTGACAGCATTAAACTTTAGTTTGGTTGTACTTTGGCAATCTGTCAGGGAACCAATAGTCCGTCCAAGGTTGCTAATATCAACATCTGATGACAACAAAAAGTTATCAATTCTATATTTCAGAGAAGCATTAGGAACAACCTTAGAGCCCAAAGGCAAGCCTGTGAATGGATCACTTGGAGGTCGACCCCAACTTTTCTCAGAAGCAATATGTTTTTCCAGTGTTGTATGGTCAATTGTTGTTCCAGATGGCAGTAAGACAGGTAAGGTCATGATATTTAAAGTAATTGGGTCAATGAAATCATCTGGCACATTATTAACCACAGAATTTTCACCATTTTGTATTAGTGGTGTTGATTTAGACACTTCATTTCCACTAGTAAGATTAGTACTGGGTAATGAATTATCAAGTTTAGCTACACCAAATAGTCCATTGCAGACATCTTGTTTTTCTCTTTCTAGCCTTGAACTAATAATGCTTGCATAATTCATCACAAATGGATGACAGTTTTGAGCTGGCTGGCCAAAAATTTCAACTGCACCAAGACAAGGCACTGAGCCTCGATGAACTTGAGTGATTTTGATAACCAAATGTGAGACACTGCGTAAACTATGACCATGTTGCAACATACATTTATGAACATTGCTCAAAGCATTTCTCAATATTTTGCTGTCACAGTGAACTTGTGAATTCTGCTGGAAACAGGGGTTTACAAAATGACCAACATTTCCTTCCAATATTCTCACTCTAAGAATCTGTACAAACAAATTCTTAAATTCTTGTTTGACATTGTCTATGTTTAGACCATATTCGTACAAATGAAAAGCTGAAATGTCTTGACAACGCTGACTAGTATTTCGAGTTATCCTGGGACATGATGATGAACTTGTGGTGTGACAATCTTTCTCTTGTGTTGCCACTGTGGTGATGACAGTTGAACTGTTTATATCTTGGACGTTTCGTGATTTTAAACTCGCTGAAAACATCTCTAATCCACACGTCTTTTGGGCTCCAACCTGCGGGTTTATATTTACAGCGTAAAGGTCCACGGGAAACGGAAAAGACACAAGAATAGTGACGACTGGTTTGACAAATCGAGCTGCTAAAAAACCTCTTTTTTTCTTGAATTTATCTCGCGAAATAAGATTGGAAACTTCGTATCCTTCACTGCTTACAGTGTCACTATCAATTCGGGTGTCCCACAAACCATGACAAAAATCTGCAAGCATCCTAGAGCTTCTTAAACATTAAAACGAACTAACGAAGAATTTATTGACTGTTCCCTCATGGTGACAAGTGTCCGCCATATTGAATTGCGAGGCGAGCACGCGGGAAGACTAGCGGCCTGGGTACGGGATTGGTTGTGGCGGGAAATTCGTAAAAAAACATTTTATTCATAAAAAATTAATATTTTCTAAATTATTTTCATATTTTGTCAATTTATCGTATTTAAGAAAGCAAAATAAGGTTAAAACAAATAATATATTTGAGTATAGCTACATCAAGTATATTTATCATGTATAAAAAAACTTCAATTGTGAGATGCCTCAATAAAAAAACAAATTCAACAAATGCTTAAAACTCGCAGAAAAAACCGCGTGATTTGTGCTCATGAAACCGTGATTTCATGAGCAAAATCACGGGTCAAAAAAGTTGGATAGTTCACATCTTTATACAACGGAATAAAATTATTTATAAATACCTTTTATATTCTTGCTTCATAAACTCACATGCTAGAAGAATACTATGAATATAGAGCAAAATGACCACGAACTTTCCTACATAAACTCAAAATATTCCGTTGGTTTAAAACATGTTCCAAGACACTGAAATGGCTGATTAAGGTAATTGCAAATACTTTTCACTGTTTTTGATATCCAAATGTGACATTTTAACCCAATATTTCCTCTGCTAATTTAGCAAAATAAAGACAAAACAAGCTTCAGCTTGACAAAACTTCCATTTCGCCTGCTCACATCACCGAAGCACACCGAAGTGTTTAAAGAAATGTGATTCGATTGGTAGTTGAAAAATTTTGAGAGAATTTGTATTCTCATCACACATTTTCGACTAAATGTAACTATGTTATTTTAGAAAAGAAATGCCAAATAGTTTTTTGTGTTATGTTATGTTTTGTTACAGGCTTTACTCAAGTCTCGCAAAATTCAACGTGTTTGGATCAGTATATCCAGAATTTCTTAATTGCCAATATTGACTTACCCTGGATGCCAGAGGTCCTTGGGGAAGGGAGAAAAAGAGGGGAGAGAAAAAAGGGGGAAAGATGGGGGAAGGGAGGGGGAAAGTTGGGGACAGGGAGGGAAAAGGGAGGGGGAAAAGGGGGGAGGGAAAGAGAGGGGAAAGGGAAGGAAAAGGTTCCCATCTTTCCCCCCTTTTTCTCTCCCTTCCCAAGAACCTCTGGCATCCAGGGTAATATTGACTCATTAATATATTCAAATCAAAATTGCGTGCTCTGATTGGCTGAGACGCGTCACGTGCCGGACCAGTCTTCGCAGGGTGGGTGGGGTGGGGGTGTCATACGACAATGACCAACTTTTTGCAACGATAAATGAAAATTTTCAAATCAGAGATATAGTGTAAAAAAGGCGAGACTTGATCGAAAAACTTGAAATGTATAAACGGGCATTTAGGAGCTGGGCAAAACAAGACAAGACAGAAACATTTTATTTTTATGGAAACAATCAAGTCACTGAAACTCTGAAAGTGTTCTGAATGTTAATCTAAAAGTAACCAATAAAGCGAAAAACATGTTTAACAATTACAGTGGTAATCAGCAGCAGCAATTCCTCGTTTGACCTACTATTTGATATTTAGAATTATTGGGGGGGGGGGGGGGGGGGGGGTGTACCCCCACACAACCCAGTCGCCACGCCCCTGAGTCTTCGTCAGGCATTTTGAGAGAACTCAAAGTACAAAGAAATCCATTGAAAATCCGAATAAATATAATGAAAACAGTAACGTTACCGCCGCCATCTTTTTCGATACCGTCAATAAGTAAAAACAGTACAGAACCTTCTTCGTCAAGAACAGAACTTAGAGACAGATATTGATGCAGCAAAAATTTGTTAAAAACTATATCAGTAAATTATTCAATCAACTTCAACTATAAACACACAGTTATCACACAGCCCGCATGCAGGCTATCTCTCAGTTCATGCCTGTGCGTCTGTGCGCAGGCTAGTTTCCATAAAGAAACATTTTCCTCGGCCAAGAATGGACAGGTCTCGGACAAACTAGTAATTTCAACCTGATATAAAACCAGGCTTAAAGACTAGGGCATAATTTCACATTTCTATATTTACAAAAAAATGTAACCACGAAAGTTCATGTTTGTCAGATAGAGACAGCGAAACAGCAACTTGTAACTGAGATATCTACAGAAAAACGTGACATGACGGTCATGTCTTTTTTGTACACGTATTTACATAGCTTTGAGCCTTTTTCTAGGATTGTCAGGTTTTCTTGTTCGTTTATTCCTTTTGCCATCTCCACTAAAAAAAAACAACAAAAAAATACCAAAGTTTTTAGTTTGGTAGTTGGGTGATTTTTCAAGAAATATTGGAAAAATAGACAGACGGACGGACAGACAGACAGACAGACAGACAGACAGACAGACAGACAGACAGACAGACAGACAGACGGACGGACGGACGGACGGACGGACGGACGGACGGACGGACGGACGGACGGACGGACGGACGGACGGACGGACGGACGGACAGGCAGACACAGACAGACAGGCAGACACAGACAGAGACAGACAGACAGACAGACAGACAGACAGACAGACAGACAGAGACAGAGACAGAGACAGAGACAGAGACAGAGACAGAGACAGAGACAGAGACAGAGACAGAGACAGAGACAGAGACAGAGACAGAGACAGACAGACAGACAGACAGACAGACAGACAGACAGACAGACAGACAGACAGACAGACGTGCAAAAGGATGATGTTTGACAACAGACAGACGTGCAAAAGGATGATGTTTGACAAAAACTTCTCACCACATGTCGTCGGCAAGTTCGCTTTCGCTGTCACCGGAGTCGCCCATTGTTTCATCTGTATCTTTGTAAGTCTCTACATCAACATGCTCCTCTTCATCATCGCTACTCTGCTCATTCTCCTTCTCTTCCCGTTTACCAGAATCCGCCTCTTCACCTTCATCTTCTTTAGTGCTGCTGCTCACCTTGCTGGAAACTGCCTGGGGTGACTTTCCATTTGTAGTAGCAGCAGCAGCAGCAGCAGCGGCAGCAGCAGCAGCAGCAGTAGCAGGAGCAGGAGCAGGAGCAGCAGCAACAGCGACAGCAGACTCGGCTCCATTCCTACTCTCCTCCAACACGCTTTCTTTTTTCACGTGTACATCAGCAGGGTTCCAGATACCAGGACCACCATGAGCTTTCCTCTGTTGAGCATCATTCCATTTGATAGCTCTTGTGTTTCGCATTTGATCTGATGAGCCAACGCTACTAACTGGCACTTTCCAATTATTTGCGTTTTCGTCCTTTCCAAGTGTACGAGCTTCGGCTCTCGAGACTTTTTCATCTGTGTAAACCTTCGTTGGCCATATCCTGTTTTCTGAAACTTTTGGCAATCTGTTGACCAACTTGGAATGTGAAGTCTTCTCGTATTTCTGCCTGGCTGATACCGAAGTGTGGGTCTCCTCAATCTGTCGTTTGGCTTCAATGCGTTGAAGCAATCGTCGACGAATATCTTGCTTTACAAGCTTCTTTTCTGAATCATGGATTCTCGGAGACATATAGTAGCCATTCGGATTAAAGATCTTGGTTTTGATGTTCCCTTGTTCCCCGTCGGTCTTTGTCAGACGGTTCATGACAAAATCCCGGATTGTCTTCTTGCGTTCGTCTTCTCTTACGCCATGAATAGATTGCAGGTTAGGCATGGAGAAACTTGATGAAGGACACACATCGTGTCTGTCGCGAAGTGTCTGTCGTGGTTCATATCTTCTTCTGGATGGCGGCGACAACAGAGGGGGGCGCTCTGCAGGTATTTTATGTAAATTAGGCATCGACAAACTCGAAGACGATAGAGCAATCAGGTCTCCTTGACTCTCAGGATCGCTCTCGATGTCTTCTTCGTCTTCTGATGCACATTCGGACTCTTTCGGGATGAACTGAAGATTCGGCATGGATTTAGTTTTAAAACCAAGATTAACTGCTGGTCGCTTTTCATTCGTTTCCAGACTTTTTGGTTCTTCTTTGACAGCAGTTGTACTTCTACTGCGCTTCAACTGATCGCCGTCTCTGTATGTGTCACGTAATGGTAGTGAGGAGCAATTAGGTGACTTTAACATGTAACCAGAGTAACTTGGTATGGAACCAATGTTCACAAGACGAGGGTTAACCGCGACCCCAGCTGGCCAATGGTAATAAGGGGACCAATATTCCGGTACGTACTTGTACGAGTATTGAGCCGGGACATGGACGTCACTCGACATTCGAACGCTATCGCTTCCTGGTCTGGTCTTGTGATCTTTCGAAGAATTCTGGGGTCGTGTTTCAGCTGTGCTAGAGGGAGAGGACCTCTCTGCTTTACTACTACTATTTTCTGATCGTTCGTTGGGCACTTCCTCAAAGCGTGTTTTCGGAGGGCTTCGCGTTGCTGTTAGTCGCCTTGCTGGACCTTGAAGAACTGTCTCCTCCATTCTCCTTTCCTTTCGAGATGTTTCTGCTGTAGCTACCATAGTATCTTCCATTTGTTTTGACCTTAGATATTCATCAACAAAGCTATCTAACAGCCACTTGAGCGCAACAAAATTATTTTCAAAGCGCAAGAGTCTTTTCGTTGCCTCCCAACGATCTTTGACTCTCTTCGCCTTCACACCATAACCAATAAAAATCGAATAATCGTTGTCGTTGACTTCCATAAACTTTGGAGACTTGTTCCGCTGACCATAGCTGCAGAAAAATACAAAAACAATACAAACACGCATGAGCACAAGAGATGATGGCACATGATGTTAGTGTGCTACCCCCACCTAGGGCCAAACACTGGGCTGGACCACTATAGGTTGGGCTGGACCACTATAAGCTGGGCTAGACCACTATAGGCTGGGGCTGGACCACTATAGGCTGGGCTGGATTAACTTAGCCTTGTGTGAGTAGAGGTGTTGGTCAGTGTGTCCTTTACCTCGACAGTTTTTTACCAAGGTTCTTCAGGTGTTCCTCCCTAGGCAAAATCAACACCAAACCAAGTAGTTCGGAAAAACAAACTAGTTCTATTGATCATCAAGAAGTGAGAGCCATGGAGCTATCAGTATCTAAAACGCTGTCCTATGGTTATGTTTAATACCCGCAATAAATACACTCACGTTGCAAAGTTTTTAAGTCTATTTTGCCAGACAAAGCCAAGGCCAAAACGGCGATTCTTTTTTCAATTTCTTTTACTGAGTATTCTTCTATATAAGTGTCACATTGCAAACTGAACATGTAGCATCGTATATGTTTTGATTTATTAATATTTATGTAAAAAAATTACGTCAAAATATCAACATGCATATTCGATAACAACACATGAACGTATGGTTGAAATATAAAGCCTTCAATCAGTGCCCACAAACATATCAAGCGCTTTTGTTAGGAAACATTGGTTGAACTCTCTTTAAATAGACCGACCAAATATTATCCTCTGGTATGATTGGATGATGGTGCTTTTGTAGCCAAACATTATATATTAAAAATATAAAAAAGCGCAAGAAAAAAGATGACGCGCATGCTGACCAGAATCAGAAGATTTTTTTGGTCTGAAATCACCACACCGTTCAAATACATGGTACAGCTTATTCAAAAAATTAGTAATTACTTAAAGTTTGTTAAATATTAGCCCTCCAAAGATCGTTGCTTTATCAACATGGGTGACCTAGCTGCAATCTGCGGCAACATTTTCTTAAAAAATCTTTAAAAAATCACAAGGAAATCTTTACTTCGATGATGCTGTGTGGCTGCCAACAACATAAGAAATTGCAATTTTATTGTAGCAGACCCTCTTTAGCTGTTCTCAAGGGCCTTCTTAAGTCACAGCAGAACAGATACATAGTATGTTGCAACAGTTCAACTAATATTAACATGGCAGTATTGTGCAACGTAGTATGTAGTCAATAGGCCGGATGGTAAACTATACCAATATCTCAAGTGAAAAACTCTTCACTTTCTAGACAAATGTCTATTGGCTCATTTAATGCCATCACCAAATGCAACTTCAGAAAATGTTTTGCATGCAATATTCAAGCAACGTCCGTTACTTTAAAGCAGCTTGCGCAATGCGCATGTACCACGTGTACCTATCACTGGTCATAATTATAGAAAATCTTTCATTTCTCTTTTCAATATTGTATAAAGATTGTATAAAGATTGTAAAAAGTTTAGAAAAGTACTGTATTAATTCAAATCAACAAAGACGGCAGTTTTTGGTTGGCTCACCACAGGAATGGGCAGCTTAAAGTGTCACTGTGATGAAAAATCGTCAGTCTTTTTTTGATCTTATCATAAAGTACATTTACAATAAGGATGAACGGCGTTTGTGGTTTGTAAATATCTCATCTCGTTCATCACGTTTTGGAAATATGCAAATTATTTAAATCATCTCTTGAACGAGATGAGATATTGACAAACCACAAACGCCATTCACCCTCATTTTAAATGTACTTTATGATAAGATCAAAAAAAGGACTGACGATTTTTTCATCATAGTGACACTTTAAATCATCTGGCATTCGCAATTATTAATTTGTAATTTTTATCTGATTGGCTAATTTTTGGTCACATGATTATCCTTCTTATATAAGCTCGTTGTTTGTTTACACTCTTTAAGCCTAGTTTACACGAGCAATTTTTCCTTGACAAGTTTTTCCTTGACAAGTCTCCTTGTTGAGAAGCTGGCATGCCAGCTTTTCAAAAGGGAGACTTGTCAAGGAAAAACTTGCCATGTTTCCTCATACACACATGCAAATAAAACTTGTCAAGTTGAAAATTGCCAAAGAAAAATTGCCCGTATAAACTAGGCTTTACGTTTCTCTCTGAGAAAGGGCCTTCGCTCGAAACTACATTCAATATTTTCAGCTGTACTCAAACTTACTATATCTTTACTCAAACTTACAATATTTCGATTTGTAAAATAATAGAGTGGCTGCTGGTTTGTTCAACATGGTAGACTGGTTACCAGAAATAAAATGTATAAAATCTCTACTGTAATCAATCATTCAATTATTGCCAGCTAGCAATTGATCGATAAAAACCAATGGCTACTGCATAACAAGAATTATTTTGTTTGCGATTGTCATTGCAAATCTAAAGGTTTATAATCAGTCAATGCAAACATTGTTACTAATACCGCATAGAACTGACTTAACCTCTTGTAACTAACGACATGCTCTGACAACAACAAGAAAACATTCATTGCAAAGAAAGTTTATACGAGTACAAAATAGGAGTACAGTACATGAGTTTTATACCTCCTTTTAGGGGATGGATTTTTCCCTAAACCCCCACTGAAAGTAATTACATGCTAATAAAACTCAAGATTTATCTGATTTCCTTTTTTGTTTTGCTTTGACCCATAATTTCCTACTAAGCTGGGTTTATGATGTCAGAATATGACTATATATGCACTAAGATGATTAGAAATGAACAAATGTTCATTGATATTCCTAGATATCAAACATTGTTCAAGTTTGAAATCCAATCTTAACTGTGTTTACTGGTTTACATTATTCTTATGCACTGCTTTAATTTACTTGTTCACAATTGAAGAGCATCTGGAAATGATCTCAAAACATGTCATATTCATATTTTTTTCTAATACAGTATAGCTATAATATTTCAGAGTATGGCAAAATAATGAAGTAAAAATACAATGATCGATTGGGTGACCTTTTTTCTTCTTACAAATCAGTGGATTGGCCGGGCTTGAGTCCAGTCTGGCCCACCCTTGGCTATGCCACTGGGTTCAACTCTAGATCTATGAATATAATAGAGTTTAACTAAAATTATGCCCAGAGGCTTATTGAGTGACCACTTTGATATTAATGTAACAGAGTTCTTGTCATCTTGTTTTCAAAATAACAAACTTAAAACAAACTTTATGACCCCTTGGATTTCTAGCATTGATTCATTTTTTATAAAAAATAATTACACTACTATGAACAACTCACAATTTAGAGCTGAAGTAACATTTTAAAATTCACACAAGTGTGAGTGTACTCAAAAGTACATAATCAAATGTTTTGGCTGTTGCCATAACACAGAAAACAATACTGTGGATGTCAACGTCCAACTGACAACTTTTATAAAAATATAGTTACTACTGTAGTAGGGAAACAAAATCAGAATATGAACTCCTACATATTATCTTGGCAAGCTTCCTCTCTACAAGCAAGATCATCTTATGTCAGCTACAGTAAAGAACTGAAGTTCTCACGCTGGGTTGCCTTGTAAGTCTGCCACCGCAAGTGCAGCAGTGCCTTTATTAACATTATAACAAAACATTTAATACATCCATATAATCTATAATACATAACATAGCATCCATGTCCTTAGCCGCTGGGGTGGGTGGGTGGTCTATCAACTACCACACTAGCGGCAAAAAGACAAAAGATACTATATCACTGAGGTGCATGCCTATAAGGGCATGCACCTCTCCCCAGGCTCCCCAGCATGAGAAATCTGTTTCTCGCTTCTTTCATACTTCAGCCAGCGAGAAACTCTAAGTACTTGAGACTATAAAAAGAGTTCATTGAGATGGTTTAAGACATATTTTTTAAATCTAATACCTCCCAGCTTGTTCCTATATGAAATACAACTATCTAATATTAGTGTTAGTAAACCAGTACTACAAGCTATACTTAGACCAATTTAAAAGAAATTACCAGACAGACTTCTCCACTTTGTTGAATATAATTCTTTGGTATTAGCCTGAATCAACACTTGGCTAGCTGGTCATAGTGATTTAAGGATTATTCAGAAGTATACTTGACTTTAATGACTCAAACAATCTCTCTCTAAGACCGCACTTGGAGTTAGGTTTGAAAAGATTAAGCAAAATTGTTCAATATACTCTCTCAGCACATTCTCATTACAAACCATATGGCACAAAAACTACTGCAGCAGCTAGGTCAGAATAATGCTCTATCTTTCAGCTTAACCTGAGCTAAGACCAAGCTTCATATTTTTTAGAAACAAAAATACATTCATTGCAAAGAAAGTTTATACGAGTACAAAATAGGAGTACATGAGTTTTATACCTCCTTTTAGGGGATGGATTTGTCCCTAAACCCCCACTGAAAGTAATTACATGCTAATAAAACTCAAGATTTATCTGATTTCCTTTTTTGTTTTGCTTTGACCCATAATTTCCTACCAAGCTGGGTTTATGGTGTCAGAATATGACTATATATGCACTAAGATGATTAGAAATGAACAAATGTTCATTGATATTCCTAGATATCAAACATTGTTCAAGTTTGAAATCAACTGTGTTTGCTGGTTACATTATTCTTATGCAATGCTTTAATTTAGTTGTTCGCAGTTGAATAGCATCTGGAAATGATCTCAAAACATGTCATATTCATAATTATTTTTCTAATATAGGTAAAATTTTGTTTATGTATATATGTATGTATGTATGTATGTATGTATGTATGTATGTATGTATGTATGTATGTATGTATGTATGTAGCAAGTGGAATTGTAGAAAGTCTTAAATCTTTAGAATGTTCTGGAAAGGTAATTATATATCCTCCTAGCTATAATATTTCAGATTATGGCAAAATAATGAAGTACACATACAATGATTGATTGGGTGACCTTTTTCCTTCTTGCATTGGTGATAGTAATTATAAATGTACTGTAGTTTATCACAATATCTAAAGCGTGGTCTTTTTTTTATTATGGAGAAAACTGTCAAGAATAACAACACACAACCAATATTTCCATGCACTGATAATCTTCTGCATACAAAGAATATAACACAAAGAACTTTGCCTGCTGTCATAAAAAACAAGACAAAAATCCTTCAACCTGTCAAGTTTGGAAAGTACACATATTCCCCAACACCATTTTGCATGATCATAAAACTTACCGGCAAAAAAAGGTTTAGAAGCAAATAGCAGAAGATAAATAATTTTGTTAGTAATTCTTTTAATTAGAACGTTGCTAGTACTTTTGATAACTTCCGGTGGGCGAATGTTTGGTGGAAAATATACAATCAGTATGTACAGTACCATTAAACACGCAAGAGGAAACAAGGTGCTTTGCCGCCATTGATTACAACATAACAAGCAAAACAGAACAGAAAACAATCTGCTTCGATAAAATTAAATATAGCCTGTAGCAAAATGTGCAAATTATACACCCGATCCCGTCGCTCTTACGTTTATTATTTTAAAGCCAGAAGACGGTTCATTGGCCAAATGAACATGCCAAACTAGAATATTCTCCCCCGATGGCCAACAATTACTCGCTAAATATTCAAGTCATGTCCTAACTTGACGAGAAAGAAACACAAGGCATTGTCTAGCTCAATCAAATCCATTTCAAAAGGGACAGCGTACAGGGAATCACACTAAACAATGATATAAATGTAAACAACATAGCGAAGGTGATTCAACACAGACAGTTACTATTAAATAAACGCACGACTAAGCGAAGCATTCAATTGATGGCTCAATACTTTAATCTCTAGATATATCGAGGCTTTTTAGTAACTTTAGCTGTCATAAACTGTACATTTACTGCTAACAAGTTCTGTCGCTGTGTGTTCGTGACATTAGGGTTTCATTATTATAGATATTTAAATGACGGCATTTGTCAATGAACAAAACAAACCATTTCCTATGATGGTAACCGAGGCCAACACACGCAGCTAATAAGAAAAGCTTGAAATACCTATTTAGGAATGTGTTCCGAGACACTTCGCCATACGAATGGTCGTCATCGAAATCTGAGACGCTAGTGTGTCGATGGAAAGAGTTTTTGCCAGTATGTGGCCACATCGCCGTGCTAGATACTTTCAAGGTCCTGACCACACAATAGACAGCAACTGAATACACTGATTTCAAACCTCCTTCCTCCACATTTGAAGTGATTTGTAAAGGAAATGGTTCACTCTTTTTCACCTGAGCTCCGTGAATCGGAAGCAATTAAGGGTTGACAGTACAAAGCGTGTCATATCACCCCCGACAAAGAATGGCCCTCCGCAAACCAAATGGCTTCGCTTCCAAGTGGCTTAAAAACTCTTTCCTTCGTCAGTTTTATATTAGATCAACTTACCTATTCGACATACAACTAGTTGTCCTTGTTGTACCAGGTAAATAGTTGGTCATTCTTTCTAGTCCAACGTGAATCAATCCTGCAGTATACAGCCCAAAAGCTGTTGTTTTGCCAAAGCGAACTGCTGGACAGTTTGTTTCGTCGGTCCGCTATCAAGCGAGACACCCTTACTAAATCCACTATTAAAATCACGCGACAAAGAAAGACGGACCGCGATTTCTTGGTTAAGAAAATGATTGTAGAAATCGTCGTCGTTCTATGCACTCCCTTGGCTACAACGAATTATGCAGAAACTTTAAAAATCAAGGTAAAATGAAAGCCTCTGGCGAAATTAATATGGTGAAGCCCAACACTTGAAATTTGATATTATTCACAAACGAACACACGATCCAAAGTGAACGCCCAGCGTACGCCAAACGTCACGCATGCATTTAGAACACAGCTCGAGGGCTTCTTAGATAACATCCATTCAAAGATGATTGAAGATTGAAGCCGAGTATTGTTCTAAGAATTTTTGATGAAGGAAAATTTTGTGTATTAAAATATACAGTTGGTTTGATAATGACTTTGAAATAGAGTCGAAATATTACCTCTCATTTTGTCTTATCTTGTTTTTAACTTGAATATCAAGTCACAAGATGACGATTTTCGGATTATGTTTTATTCTTTATACAGTGTATATCAAGGAGAAAATGAATTAGTATTCTGTTCAAACCTATTGTAGTAGTTTGAAAGCCCTAAACACCTCTGAAGCCACGGGGAATTAAGATAACTTGAAGTGTATGCATGGTGAAAGTATTTAAAAGCTTTTCCTCTTCCTGTTTAACTCATGTGCTGATTAATAAATATTTAAAAAATAATATATTAACATATAATTAAAATATATAAGTGCTCCATTACTGGCAATATATAAAGTCATTTCACTAGGGGTAAAATTAGAATTTAAAGATCTTTAATAAAGTTATTACAAAAAAGTGGACAGAAGTAAATATTTAGCAACTAGATTTAAAATATAGAAATAACCCGCCTTTCACTACCTCAACTGAGCACATGACGTTGGCATGGCAATAAACCCACGCGCACATGTGATAATTCAAGCTATTTCAATAAACGTTGTCGGTAACTAGAGGCGTTAAGCCTACGCAACCAGACCGAAAGAGAGTATGGGTAGAAATGGATTAAAAATTAGAAATGGTATAGAAATTCAATAGTCGGCCATACATATTCTGTGAAGGACGTGCCGTTGTTTAAGAACGTTAAGGCTGTAAAGGAATTTTTGCTCCAAAAGTGCCAAGACGAATTGTTACCAGACACCTGTGCCCTACACCTTGGTACTTCTTCAATTCTGATGCCGAGGTTATCAACCATCCAAATCGCTCGCCACCGAAGGTCTTCACTGTAGGGTCGAGGCATGGCTCGATATTGTTAATAGTTATGTACATCTTTATGTGCTTTTGTTTCGGTGATTTCTACCCATATTCTCTTTCGGTCTGTCTGGTCGCGTAGGCTTGCCGCCTCTTACCGACGTTTATTGAAATAGCTGTATACTTTGTGTGTAATTGCGCAATTTGGGTTTACCGTCTCCCTAACTGAACGACTGCGGGGGAGGCTAAATTGTACCATGCACCTGTTTTTCATATCGGAAATGAACTGTGGATTCAATATTGAAAAATATCTACCGAATTGATATTCTACTGCTTATTGAAAAACGTTATGTTTCAAAGTTAATCTCACGTGTTTCCATGAGATTATACATAGCTAATATGTTTATTCTTGAGTCCCGTGTATTTCATTGGCCTCATTATTTATATATCCACATGGGCTTTCCTGTTTGGCCGCGGTACTCTTATTAGTTTATACAAACAAGTTTTTCCGGCCACGCCGAGAGCGTCCAGGCGGATGACGCTGAGTCAATACTGAATAACTACAATTGAAGTGAGTGTTTGGGTTGGGTTCATTAATTAGTCGTAAGATTAGGCCGGCCTCTGCAAAATATTATTTATATATGACTCCAACCAAAAATTGAATGTTAAATCTCGAGTTAAATCTCATCCGATATTGGCTTAGGATTAGATCAATAGACTTTTTATGCCCAAAGTTAATACCTTCTAAATATCTCGTTTTTAATATCTTTCAAGTTTCGCGGTCAAAAATGTGGCCAAAAATGGGACTCATTCAAGATTCATTCAAATGGGGTTTTTCAAATTTGCATGTTTTCTCCTATTTGTTTGCGTAAATTGTGCACGATAATAGCACATTAAATATAATATTAAACAGTAGTTTAAGTTTTAGTTTAGTTATAAAACGCACTTACTGACGCAGCTAAACACATTTAATTAAAATAGGTTTTTTCATGCACGCGGCCATTTTGTATAATCGTCTTCGCTCGATGTTATATAATCTCGAAATTGCGCGAAAGCGCGGGAATACTAAATGTTGAACCCAGGGCCCCAGATTTGACGCCCCGTCAAGCTAAAGATCTCAGTACAATAGTATATTTTCACATTTTAGACAATATGTCTTTCGTTGGTGTTGGTGGTCAATTGTTTCTTTTGTGAGAGATGGAAGCAATGTCCCAGGATGATATATACGAAGATCCGATGGAAAGACGAAATTTGCGCTACGAATATCGCAAACTAATATCAGACACTGAGCGTAAGATATTTTTCTGCTTGCTGTAGTGGTTGGAACTGCCATTCCAGGAGCATATTGGGATCAATTGGGGGAAAGTTCTTAGTTAAAACTTGATTCGTGACACGTAGTAGTTTATATATTGAATGAATAACATGGCTGTTGTACTGAAATATTTACAAGTGCTCTATTGAATTGTTACCACGCATGCATATTTACCTCCCAAACACTATCACGCATATCTACCAATATATATATATATATATATATATATATATATATATATATATATATATATATATATAATGTATATAATATATATACATATATATATATATATAATATATATATATATATATATATATATATATATATATATATATATATACTGTATGTACATATATATACAGTATATATATATATATATATATATATATATATATGTATATGTATATGTATATATATATATGTATATATATATATATATATTTATATCACGATTGAGTCGGTTTTCTTTGATGTGCCGCGGGATATATACAGGTTATATCCCGTGAATAAATAATTAGATAAAACTTGTGGATATAACTCGAAAAATCTTGATCGAAACTCTTCGAAATTGACGAAACCTTGTTTGAAAACCTCCTCAATCGTGATATAAGTCGGTTATATACCTCGAACGTGGGATATAAGTCATATATTGACCCTCGGGACCTTCGGCCCCTTGGGTCAATATATAACTTATATCCCGCGTTCTCGGTATATAACCTATACATATACTGTATATATATATATACTGTATATATATATATATGTATAGGTTATATACCGAGAACGCGGGATATAAGTCATATATTGACCCGAGGGGCCGAAGGTCCCGAGGGTCAATATATGACTTATATCCCACGTTCGAGGTATATAACCGACTTATATCACGATTGAGGAGGTTTTCGAACAAGGTTTCGTCAATTTCGAAGAGTTTCCATCAAGATTTTTCGAGTTATATCCACAAGTTTTATCTAATTATTTATTCGCGGGATATAACCTGTATATATCCCGCGGCACATCAAAGAAAACCGACTCAATCGTGATATAAATATATATATATATATATGTATATACATTATATACATTATATACATTATATACATTATATATATATACACATATATATACATACATACTGCATTTATCTATCTATGAACAAATTATTATGATTTTGATGTTATTAGTCAGTGTTTCAAAACTGCTCTGTAGTAGAAAAAAGCCGTCCCCAATTGTGTATCCATGCTGGTGAGTATTTCCTGCTGTTTATATTTTTCAGAGAACAAACATGACTTTGTTCATCCAGATTCTACTGGCCTACATCAAGCACTGGACAAATGTGATCAATTGTTTCCAAAAGGTGCTGTTAAGAAATATAAGACACTTTTGATGCTCTAGTAGCTAGTGCTTCCCCATTTCAGTCCAGATGATCACGAGTTATTTTTATTTTTTATAGTAAGAAGAACAAGAGAAGCTGCATTAGACTCACAGTTTCTGGTGTTGGTTTCTAGTCTTGGGCGTGAGCAAGCACAACAGTTACAGACTGGTATAGTGACCTTTGATCCTCGTACATTTACAGAGAAATTGGTATGTTACATGATTGTATGAATAAAATAAAAACTATGTTCCAAGCTTCCTTTTTATTGGATCAGGATGAGTGGACTTACTTTACAGTGATCTACACCAGGGTTATGATTATTATGGTGGTTGGCATTTGGACATTGAGTTTTCAGTTGTATATTAATACCAATTGATGGTACATTTAACCACAATGTTTTGCAACCTAAGCAACTAAACATTGTTTATCATGCTAAGATGGATTAAGTAAGCAAGAACTTCATTCCTACCAAAGTTGATCATTTTAAAACCATATCTTCAAATAATTCTGCAAGAATTCTGCAATATTTACTGCATGCAAAGGATTGTGGTTTAATGTACAAGTTGCCATCTTTTTCGGTACAGTCAATTATATGTTTACTTTGTGGTACCTGTGATGTTATTGTCAGGTGGGACCTTATGTTATTAGAGTGGTGTAGGGTGTTATACATATGTGTGAATACCAAAGTTTTAATCTTATGTAGTTGATGTACATGTACTGTAACTCATTTCTAGATAACATTTATGGGAGGTCGCCATGTTAGTGAGGAATCTGATGAAGAAGGTGATGCACAACACACAAGATTGGACTTGTTAGACTGGACAAAACTTGGAAGGATTGCAGTGAACTCTTTGCAAAGAACACCAACAGTTCAATTCATGTATGGATTAAAATTGCTCATACAAGACTTTGTGTTTGTACAAGAGTGATCTAGATTTGCTTTACACTCTCATTTATTTCATTTCTTGGTTCAGGCATGGCCCAGTATCAATGGATGCTCCAGCAAAAAAAATAAGAGATCCTACTATTCGGAAAACTGGTGGCAAACCAGGAGCAGCAGCGAAAGTCACACCAGAACAGGTATGTGGCAAAGAAAAAAATTGCTTGTTCCAAGTTCTTTGATTGTGTAACAATGTACGTGGAAGTTATTACCAAAACCAATGATGCACAGCATGGCCCAAAAAAAGACATGTCATGATTTGTGAAAATCAACAAATCTTTCTGCACTCCTAAACCTTTTTGGCTGGAGAATTCAAAAGTTATATCAAATGGACCAATCATGTTTCAGTGATCTCACGGTGTCAATTTCAAAGGCTAAGGAATGCAGATGGATTTGTTAATGTTTTGGTGTAAAACATGACAATTATTTATTTTGGTAATCAGTTTTGGTAATACCAGTGTATACAATAGCAGCTAGGGCTTCAAATTTGAATTTTTCAGCAGTATCCAACGAAACAGTGCAGCTCCACTGATTGATTTGAAATAATTGAAACCATGCATTTACTAAATATTATATTTACAATTAAATGCATCTCACTCAAATATCATGTTTACAATGGAATACATAACAATAACATTCCTCTTGTAGAGTTGTTGTTTGGCTAGTAGATAAACGCTTCTTATTTTGAATTTCGAAGCGTCCAGAAATATCAGTCAGGGACAGAATTTTTTTCAGTATCCCTCGGGATACTGAGCTTGTGATTTCCAGTATCCAAATTTAAAATCTGGTATCGCCGGGATATCGGGATACTGCAAATTTGAAGCCCTGGCTGGCACGACGTCAATAGTATCATATACCAATCAACTAGCTAGGGTATTTACTGTATTCAGTATAATCTACAAAAGTCAATCAAATTTAGGATTTAAGAATGGTGGTGTATAAAAAGTGGTGTACATTTTACCATTTTTTACATGATTAGTTCAGAGTCATCCCTCATTTTCTCTTTGTAGTTGGTAAGAGTTGAAAATAATAATGAAGAGGCAACAACCAAGGAAGTACAACGAGTTTTAGAAGCACTGGATCGAGTCACAAACCAAGGTAACAGGCTCTGCACGAGGACCATGCAATAATGGTGTCCGAGGGCAACATTCAACCAACTATGGTTACATGTGTTCTTTGCGTTTCTTCTAAGGTGATGATAAAGAGGCCAAACCAGTTTCATTCTTCAAGTTTGTCACAAATCCTAATTCATTTAGCCAAACTGTTGAGAATATATTTCATCTATCATTTCTGATAAATGTAAGTACATCTTTGTAGGCATGCACCTCCTGGCCAAGATCTCTTAAATCTGACTTGTTTATTGTAGTTGCAAAGAAAAAGATACAGAATTTATAAATGATCAATTTTCACAAAGTTTGGAGAACATCTCTGAGTCAGAGGGTTTCTGATTGCTTTATTCTTACTCCAACTCGTAGTTTTCTCAAAATGTTAGTGACCCTTGACCTTTCCCCACCCTTAATTTGTGCAGAGGGAATATCATCGCTTGTACAGATGATTTATTTACTGTAACAAGTTTAAATACATGTACATTGTACCATGCTTTTATCTTAACAGAAAGGCAGTGCTTGTATTGAATTAGATGATAATCAATTACCCATTGTATGTAAGTAGGTGTTTTCTTGTCTGCAAGTACCCAATGGTGTTCTTAATTGTCATGTATTATAATATACATGTACAGTACATGATTATTTTTGTAATTATGACTTTATTCTAGATCCAACAGATCCATATACGGAGGACGAATATGAAGGTACTGAGGTTGTAAAGAGAAATCAAGTAGTCATGCCATTCACCATGGATGACTGGAAGGTAACTAACATTACTTGTTAATGACTAAGAGTTAATTACGGTACATGTACTGAGAACCAAGGCATTAAGCCACATACTACTCAAATCAGTAGAGCGAGACATAGACGATGTTTTCATCGCTTCCGAAGCAACAGTTTCATTAACCGCAGATCAATTTCAAAGCAATCACGAGGTGTATTTTTATGTACCATGTGATAAGTTACGAGTTAACGATTGGATGTTTATCACGTGATACATGAGAATACACCTCGTGATTGCTTTGAAATATGATCTGCGGTTAATAAAACTGACACTTCAGAAACGATAAAAAAATCATCCATGTCTCGCTCTACTGATTTGAGTAGTACTTCCCAAGGCACATAGCACCGAGGGTAGGCTTAATTTAGTTCAAATTTGACATGGTTTTGTCTCTATCTGTATACTTCCCTGGTCGTTACAGTTTGTATAAAAGGGAGATAAAGACTTATGAATAACAAAGATTAAAAATGAGTTTCTCATTACGTTTGAAGTTCCCATACTCCATAGCCAATCAGAAATGCCATTATATTACATCATTCTTATTTCTATGTTATAAATGTTGTTTTTCTTTAGAATACCATAGCAATTCACAAAATTAAGAAGCCAATGATTGCCACAAGACCAGCAAGAACAGGGCAGGCACCTTCTCAAGAAGACATGGAGCAAGATTAAAAAAACCTCTAAATATTCCCAACTATTAAATTGTTTTGAACTATGATAGTCATATTTTGCATAATTTTTGTACATAGTAATGGTTTGTTAATAGTTTTGTTTGTAAAAGTTAGGACACAGTTCATTTGCAAGGGAGTCACATTCTGAGTTGACTACATCATAGGCTGTATGCACTTGTTGTGGGTGTCTGACTTTGACATACTGTATGTTATTTAATAGTTGAGTCAGTTTTCTTTGTTCTTTCTAGAGATGTATCTGATACATCCCAAGAGAATTGATAACCCTGGTCAAAAGGGAAATATATAGTAATTGGTCTGATTTTTGGTAAACCTCAACCATAGTCCCTAGAAATAAATTGTCTGGAAACGCGGTCGAAGTCTTTGTTCTAGGTTTTTGTTCATGTTTGTGCACCTTATTTCACCTTAACGCTTGCTGAACACATTGTATTTTTGGTATGATGAAGCAATCAATCAATAGCAGCGTTGCTTTATAAATATTAATGAACGTAAAACAAAAGATTGTGCACCTTATTTGCCACCCTCAACCTAAATTGTAGCTCATTGTTAACCGCTTTGATGTTCGCCGCGTCTCCAGACAATATAATTCTAGGGACTATGCCTCAACTATTAAATAACTCAGTTCACTACCTCCAACCTCGGCTTTTATCCAAGTAAACCCCTCAGGCTGTATTTGGCTAAAAGCCTTGGTTCTCGGTAATTAACTCTTACTTGAAACCTTAATAATTCAGCCCCTGCTGATCAGGGTGAGGTTTAAGTACAAGCTCAATATTGGGTCAGTCACCTTTAAGAATACAGTAATTCTGAGTTTATTAAATAAATTACTGTATAACAATTTCCAAATTTGGGGATGTGTATTTGATATTCCTTAAATACCTCTTGCAAAAAAATAAATCATTGGTATAGTTTTGCTCTTTCTTTAACAACTTTTACTTTTGGGTTTTTGTGAAGTTTTTTTTCAAAGAGTACCCAAAGTTCTTGTTTAGTTCTTTCTCTTGAATCTCCACCTTGTGCTTGGAATTCATTTAAAACCTGTGGTTAAAATTAGTTCAATATCAATGTCTAGTTGTGAAATTCTTCAAAATAATATCGACACCTATACAGTAACACTCATAAATATGTGCAAGCTGTTAGTTACAGACCTGCAAACAAGTTGTTACAGGCTATTACAACAGGCTGTCACTGTTATGTGTTCGCACTGGCAACTTGTAACAAGGTTGATGATTTCGAACAGACTGGTTACAAGTTGTTTCAAACCATGGCTGTAGGAAGCAGGGGTGTGTGGGGGGATGGTGCCCCCTATTCACTGGAAGCAGGGGGCTGAACCCCCCTAAAAATTTGACTCAAAGCATGGTGCAGCTCTAGAAATATCCAACCTCAGGGTGAGAAAATCAACATTTTCCAGGGGATATGCCCCTCAAGAGGGTTAACCTTGTTTCAACAACCTGTTACCATGCTCTAGCTAACAACTTGTTAACAGGCTGATGCTAACAAGGTATGCATGTATATGTGATAAAACTTTTACCTTTTTCCGTAATTTTTTTGAGTGACATTTCTTGGTCAGGTGCTGATTTTAACAGTTTCTTGATAATTGATTCCCACTTGAATTTCTCTGTCAAAAATATTTTATGCAGTTAAATTATAAGGAAACAGGACAGGGTTACTAACAGGCATGGTTGGGTCGGAGTAACTGCATACTTTTTGTTGAAAGGAAATTGTGCAGTTGAGTAATTTAGAACTGCAAAAGGAAATTGTGCAGTTGAGTAATTTAGAACTGCAAAAAGACAGTTCAGATTTTTGATATAAAGTATACATGTAATTTATATGCTCTCACCTTTAGGATGAGAATCAATAGTTACTAATTCTTCTTCCTCTCCTTTCTTTTCTTGAATCTTTGGAAAATCTGTCAATGACTCCTGTTCTACTGACAATTATAGGATATCTGAGTATATCAGTTATAAGTAGAGAAATATAGCTTTCAGTGCAAGCACATACTTTAGTATTAATTTTACTCTGACTAAACACCAGACTGATGATTTTACTCATTTGTTATAGAATATACCCTGGTACTCTATAACTCCCACCATGTCACGTCTTCCCTTGATCATGACGAGTAAAATTGTCTGGCATTAGGCACTGATGGGAAGGGTTAATCAGAAAAACCTACTTTGTACAGCTTGCTGTGCCTCACCACATGTTTCATTTGAGGTAGCTGCATGTATTCACAGGCTACAGGTTGCTGTACCTGCCAAATTTTCTATATATACTGTATAACCTCTATATTATAATACCTGAGTCTGTATTTTCTCTTCTGTGTTTCTTCTTTTTTCTTCCAGAATCATCAGTTGTTTTCACGTGATTCCCATTCCCTTGTACTTCTCCTTCAGTCTCAAATTTCCTTTTCTTTCTTTTTTTCACTTTTGGTTGCAGCTTTACAGCTTCATTTGACAGCTGATTAGATATCTCTCCCTCCTTACTAGTTTCTGTTTCATTCTTACTCAACACGTTGTTTTCATCACAACAGACTTCATTCAGTCTTTCTGTGTTAACAGTTTCACTTTCTGTTGCATTCTCATTAATATTGTTTCCATTGCTTGGTGGATTAGAATTCTGTCAAAATGAAATAACTACTATTACAGTTTATGTAGTAAACATGTGCAACATTACCTTTCACGGTCATATCAAAAGTACAATGTCAATGAGGTGTAAAATTACATACATACATAACCCTTCCTTAGTACATGTATAGGGTATGGGATAGGGTCAACATAGGTGGCCCAGGATCTCAGCGTTATTATAACCACTTAATTAATTATTGCATAATATTATTGTTCTTTCAAATTATTTACTCTGGCCAAGTTTTGAAGTGTGCAAATATATTTACCATAATTTTAATCATTAAGTAACTTGAATTTCCTTTACACGTTTGCTTCAAATTTTTGTCACAGTGAGACACTGCCTTTAAGTTTATAATTACCTTAACTCCTGAAAATACTTGCCACAATTTGTCAAGTAAAATAGTATCTCTAACATTGATGCTGTTTTCACAAAATTTCTATAAATAATTAAATAAATAAAATATAGTAGATTAAATACAACAACCCAGTGGTGTGTGGTGACCAAAATTGATAGGCAAGCGAACCCCTCTAAGGGGGTCTGGGGGTATGCTCCCCCAGAAAATGTTTGAATTTGAAACCCCCAGGAGTGCATTTCCAGTGATTTCTAACAATGTATAATGCACAGCAAATGTGTTTTGCAATCAGCATCTTCTAGATTATCCGAGAATAAACAGTGATGTTTAGTCTCATGTATTTTCAGTGATCATTTCATTTATTTCAGCAACAGAGTTGCACAATAAGTCAGTCATATCTATAGTCATACTGCACATTTGAATATTTCTGTAGACTATAGTTCATGCAATTCACATGCCACAAATAAGTGAAATAACTAGTTTTATATGAACATCACCTTTTGCTTGCTGCGCAATTCACCAACAATATATCACCAACGATTTGCCCTTCATAACTTTATTTCTGAATTTTGAATGATGTACAATGTGTGGCGCCTATCTATAATTCCCCTGTTTGAAATTGAAAACCCTGTCCTGTGTGTCATGTCATTCCGAAGCTAGGGCCCAGCGGCAAGTTCATCCTATCACACGTGTGTGTTGGCCAATCAGCTACAAAACAGTGTCCCTTAGAAGTGCCGCTTGCTTTTGCTCTATATTCGTCGAATTGGAGGCTCCCAAACCTAAATTAGCACATGCACAATCGTTGATTTTAAGCTCTGAAGGTAAGCGCACTTGCCTTGGTTAATATAATCATCAAGATAAGTCTTAACCCACTTGACTCTTTCTAGACAAAACATCTAGAATCAGGATATTAAATCGCATATAAACAGTGTTCTGTGTGTTGGTGTAGGCAGATGATTTAGTTTGATATTGTCTAGAAGCGAAAAATTAAGACTGACTTTGTTCAGGGATTGGTCCAAAAATTTTCATTCAGTAAAAATGTTTAGGCAAGCTGTGCTTGCCTACGCTTACATGACCACACACTACTGCAGTACAACTAGATTATAAAACAAGAATACAGTAGATGAGTTAATGATTGGTAAGATGTAATATTAAAATTGTTTAATTTACCTTAAATTTTCTTTCCTTTCTAGGAACATTATCATAAGAAGTGATTTTTGCCAAAAGCTTTCTGATACGAGGATCTTGTTTCCCAGTTTCATTAGAGACAGTACGCACTTGCTACAAAAATAAAATTTAATTTAATTACTCACTGTAAACCTAGCCTGTGAGTACAGAACACCCTCATCGGTCTGTCTTAAACCAAGCAGCATTGCATTAATAAATTCTCTGATAAATAAACTGAAGTTGAACTTGAGTCAACTTTGTCAACATGCTGGCACGCAGGCTAGTGATTCCTTATACTGTATACTGCAGACTCATATTTAATTATTAAATTCAGGTGGAGTCTGCACACAGGCTAAGGAATCACTGGGATAATTATGCCATATGCATGGGAATAAAGTCCAATACTACAGGTATATACATGTCTATATGTATGAATAATTTACAATATAAGTGCTTGATTTGGTGATCTATCACAGCATATACTGCATGTGCCTTCACATTGGCTGTGCTAAACTACATCTTTCCTGTTATTTCCTCTCACCAAAGGGATATAATGATAAAACTAGCAGAATATTAAATCTTAGATATATAAATTACGTTAATAATTATAATACCAAAAAAGTGCATGAGACTCAGGCAACAACAGACCTCAATCCATTCTTGCTGTTTTCTCTCGCCCTTATTCCTTTGTCTTATCTTTTGCTTTATAAAGCTTTCCCTGATATTTTTCTGCCTCGCTGATGCAGCTTGTGTGAGACACATAAGAGTTTCCAGGGAAATCTCTTCCACAGTCAATACAAGACAAGACACTACAACTTCTACATTCACTTTGATAATGTTTTTCCACTTTCTGCTTTTTCACTGTCTGACCACAAGCATCACAGATAAACGACACCATATTGGTTCGCAAACAGATTCAAAATTAAATTTAATACATGCGTGTTTTTTACAGCCATTTGCGTTCAAGCACAAACCGCAAACATTTTCTCGCGTTTTTTTACGTTTAGAACCAGCCGTTTACCGTTAAAAACGGGCATGTTTTAACCGCCAAATTAACAACAATGCCAGCGCCAAAACTATCGGTTATGTGGGCGTAACTGTCATGTTTTGATAAGCCTGAAGCAACCTCGTACCCAGGGTCTTATCTCCGCTCCCCCCCGCCCCCGCGCTGCGAAAAGACCCTGGTCTGGGCTGGTCACGTGTCACGCAGACTTACTGGGAGTGGGCTAGTAGGATTTGTACTTTTGTAACTATAAAGAAGACCGCGGAATAATCACAGAGACAATGTTTGAAATGTTAATTTCTTTTATTGGTTGATTTATATATAGCACCTTCCAATGTGTTATTTGAAGTTTGCTTCACCAAACCGTCTTGGTTTTAAAGCCGTTTTCAAAGAACAATGTTTGTTGCGCCGCACTTGAATTGATTGTTTGGCATGTTTGCATTCTAGATCTGTTGTAGTTGCAGAATTAACTACCAGACGAAATTACACCTAAATAACAATGAGAGTATTGGTAAATTACGAACACATTAGGTATTATAAGGAATAGAAGAATGTGTTAAAGTGACTAGAGCAAAGTTTCAATTGAAATGTACCGACACCTTGGGCTTTGATGTATATTTATGAAGTAAACAGTATACTAAATATTGTTCGATACTCCGTAGTTATGTGATTGCTATATTATTCAACATTTAATGATTTTTGATAACATGTTGAGCACTTTTTTATTATTCTGACTGCTTTATGCACTCACGGCGCAATTATATCTATTCTTAAAACAACAAGTGTATAAAAGAACAACGCAATAAAAACAACGTTCAACAATAGGTTCATTAGTGAGTAACTTCGATTCATATTAAAAACCTTGTTGCTTTTTTAGTCAAAGGGGAATTGATATAGACTAGTGATATTAATATGTTATTAAAAGGTCAGTGTTTTCTTGATCAGGATGATGGCATCACTTCCCAAACAGGAATCGATTTTCAGCTCTGATCATGATTGCATGCGGTATTATTATTTGCTTCCGCTGCATTCACATAACTGTTGCGTTACAAATTTAATCCACTTTTAAAACAATAATAAAATATGTCACTAACCTTAGCTTTTGTTGAAAGCTATAGGTCGAGTTTTGGCGATCTTGGCGATGTTAAATCACAAGGACTTTCAGATTTCCGTATATTTATTCACAATAATGATGACATTCCAAATCCTCTCTTTTGACAAGCGACAGGCGTAACAGCTTGGCGTCGTAACTGATGAAGTAAACATTCATTTCGAGGAAGAGAATCCCCTCAAATTCGCTGTTCCTCGGAAGTTCAGAAAGATATAGGAAAAATATTCACAATCACTGACAACTTTTCAGTAAAGTGTTGCTGCACTGTTGCGAAGCGCCTTGCCGTTTCTTGGCCTTACCGAACAGCGAAGTGTCTGAGGGTCTTTAACCAAATGTTTTGCCATTGTTCTTTCGTCGGTATATTATATTATCGTCGGCATATATTGGTGTTTATTTTGAGATTCTCTTGCGACTTGCCTCCACCATCATTGTACGCGAAGACTATCGAGACTGGTGACAAATCCTAAGTTCTCTAACCCCTCCCT
The DNA here is from genome assembly GCA_964035015.1 of Corallium rubrum. Classification (NCBI taxonomy): domain Eukaryota; kingdom Metazoa; phylum Cnidaria; class Anthozoa; order Scleralcyonacea; family Coralliidae; genus Corallium; species Corallium rubrum. The sequence continues at coordinate 6,763,636 of OZ036007.1, read as the reverse complement.
AACGACAAAGTTGAAAAATATCCCAGAATATGGGATACACGTGACCAGCCCAGACCAGGGTCTTTTCGCAGCGGTGGGCGGAGCAGCGGAGATAAGACCCTGGGTACGAGGTTGAGCCTGAAGATACGTTTCAACGTTTCAAGATAGGTGAATGCACGTTCGAATTGTGGGTTTCCGTAAAGACTATGGCTGGAGATGCTAGTTTAATTCGAATTTCGGGGAATTAAAAGTATCTTTGTCACTAGAGAACCGCAATGAATTAATTTCTGTCAGATATCGACGTGGAATTTGAGTCGAATTTCCCATTTCAAGCAATACATTCGTTATTTGTTATTTTCGATTTCCGAAATCGATGGTTGCTCAATTTGGCGAACTTCTATAAGTTCTAGATCCATTTGTCAGTTTACCCCACCCATTCGATACGCCGCTTCAGTATATTCTTCGCAGTACCTTCCATACAAATAAAAACACAGAAATGCTAAGGCTTGCCGATAAGCGAGATAATTTTGAATGAATATAGCCAGTATCTCTATCGCTGCCTTCCGTAAGAATTCTTTTAATTCTTCTCTTGAAATCTTCTTGTAGCCAGGGGTTTCCAGAATATTAATGTAAACGACCAAATTTGTTTAGATTCATTATCAACACAACGTGCAGACGCACACTCGCAAACGTTGAAACGTATCTTCAGGCTTATCAAAACATGACAGTTACGCCCACATAACCGATACTTTTGGCGCTGGCATTGTGTTCATTTGGCGGTTAAAACATGCCCGCTTTTAACGGTAAACGGCTGGTTCTAAACGTAAAAAGACGCGAGAAAATGTTTGCGGTTTGTGCTTGAATGCAAATGGCTGTATGCACACGTGGTGCCAGCGAGCACAAATTCTCGGCGAAAAACCTGGGTACGAGGTTAAAATCATTGAACTCTAAATACTAACCAAATTCAGTAGAGTGTCTTTTCCGGAAGAAAAAAGGTTGTCTGGAAGGCGGCCAAACGTGTATGTTTTGTGACGTCAACGACTCAGGAATGCGGCGTGGTGTGTGAACGAATTCAACGAAATCAACGAATTCTGTTGAACAAGATGATACAGCAAGAAATAAAATGATAGAGAAAGAAATAAAATGATAGAGAAAGAAATAAAATGACAGAGAAAGAAATCAAATGATAGAGAAAGAAATGAAATGATAGAGAAAGAAATAAAATGATAGACTGGAAAGAAATCAAATGATAGAGAAAGAAATCAAAAGATAAAGAAAGAAATAAAATGATAGAGAAAGAAAGAAATTGATAGAGAAAGAAATAAAATGATAGAGAAAGAAATAAAATGATAGAGAAAGAAATAAAATGATAGAGAAAGAAATAAAATGATAGAGAAATAAATCAAATGATAGAGAAAGAAATGAAACGATAGAGAAAGAAATCAAATGATAGAGAAAAAAATAAAATGATAGAGAAAGAAATAAAACGATAGAGAAAGAAATAAAATGATAGAGAAAGAAATAAATGATAGAGAAAGAAATCAAATGATAGAGAAAGAAATCAAATGATAGAGAAAGAAATGAAATGATAGAGAAAGAAATCAAATGATACAGAAAGAAATCAAATGATAGAGAAAGAAATAAAATGATAGAGAAAGAAATAAAATGACAGAGAAAGAAATCAAATGATAGAGAAAGAAATCAAATGATAGAGAAAGAAATGAAATGATAGAGAAAGAAATCAAATGATAGAGAAAGAAATCAAATGATAGAGAAAGAAATAAAATGATAGAGAAAGAAATAAATTGATAGAGAAAGAAATAAAATGATAGAGAAAGAAATAAAATGATAGAGAAAGAAATAAAATGATAGAGAAAGAAATAAAATGATAGAGAAAGAAATAAAATGACAGAGAAAGAAATCAAATGATAGAGAAAGAAATAAAATGACAGAGAAAGAAATCAAATGATAGAGAAAGAAATCAAATGATAGAGAAAGAAATGAAATGATAGAGAAAGAAATGAAATGAAATGATAGAGAAAGAAATGAAATGATAGAGAAAGAAATCAAATGATAGAGAAAGAAATCAAATGATAGAGAAAGAAATGAAATGATAGAGAAAGAAATCAAATGATAGAGAAAGAAATCAAATGATAGAGAAAGAAATAAAATGATAGAGAAAGAAATAAAATGATAGACTGGAAAGAAATCAAATGATAGAGAAAGAAATCAAATGATAGAGAAAGAAATCAAATGATAGAGAAAGAAATAAAATGATAGAGAAAGAAATAAAATGACAGAGAAAGAAATAAAATGATAGAGAAAGAAATAAAATGATAGAGAAAGAAATAAAATGATAGAGAAAGAAATAAAATGATAGAGAAAGAAATAAAACGATAGAGAAAGAAATAAAATGATAGAGAAAGAAATAAAATGATAGAGAAAGAAATAAAATGATAGAGAAAGAAATAAAACGATAGAGAAAGAAATAAAATGATAGAGAAAGAAATAAAATGATAGAGAAAGAAATATAATTATGCTATTACTGTCTTAGGAGGCGAGACTTGGAAAATTTTTCCCTATTACGCTATTACTGTCTCAGAAGGCGAGACTGAGAAAAATTTTCTCTATTACGCTATTACTGTCTTAGAAGGCGAGACTTAGAAAAATTTTCCCTATTACGCTATTACTAAGCCTGTAATTATTATTTATAACCCAGGATGTTTGTGAGTAGTGGTCTACTGCACTGGATAGCGCTATGGTCTTTCACGTGTTAACGACGGGGTTCGATTCTTTCTCAGGACGAAACTTCTTCTGTTTTCTCTTTCTCTTCTTTTTTCTTTTACTTTTTTGGGTATTTATGTTTGAGATGGACATGACGATCGTGATGTTTGATATGGCGACGAAGATCGTGATGGTCGTGATGTAAGTTAAGTAGTGATTTCTATTTCGAAAACTCTTAGTCTATACCAGATACTGCAAGTCGAGGACTTCATTTCTCATTTATAATCCCCGATGTTTGTAATTTGTATTCTAGTGTGCTGGATGGCGCTATGTTATTTCATGTGTTAACGAAGGGGTTCGATTCTTTCTCAGGACGAATTTTTGCTTTCTCTTTTCTTTTTTCTTTTACATTTTTGGGTATTAGGTGTTGTGAAAATCTTCAAATTATGCCAAATATTATCAATGCCACTATCTACGAGACCTAAGGGTATAGAAAACATTTTCCTTATGACGATATTACGCTTTTAGTCAGTTTTTTTCGGTTTGTGGTCATCAATTGTAGTAATGACAGCTCATTATTGTCCCCTCCTAAGAGCGTAACAAATAAGGAGCTACTCGAGATCTATCTAATAAGCTTTATCCTGTTACAATCCAACTTCAAGTTCCAAAGTTATTAAAAAAAAAACAATTAAAAAATTGTAAAATTAAAATAGAATTTTTTCCCCCCCAAAAAACAAAAAATAGAAATTTATTTCTTCTGACTTTCCACGAAGTGCTGACTCAGCAAAAATAGCACTAATTGGTTTGGAACTGGAAAATGACGCATAAATATTTCATAATTACTTTTGAACCATAAGCCAAAATCAAATATCTTTAGTTTACCTAAGAGAGTATGTCCACAAAGTTTCATACAAATAGATAAAATAGACAAGTACTCACGACTGCTGGAAGTTAAGTTGGTATGACCCCCCCCCCCCCACTGGGAATTTAACTTCCAGTAGTCATAAGTACTTAATTACCCCATTATAAATATTTGCCATTTCACACTCTCTACATAGCCTGTTACTGACATTTGACTATTGTACAACATGTTATTTAATAGCATAATAATTTTGCTCATGGACTACCAAAGGTTTTGAACATTGTCACTTGATCATGAAGCTAGTTTTGTTTTCTTAGAGGAAAATTTCATTTCTGTTCAGCAATGCACAGCCTTGTCAGTTTACAAAGCTTGTTCAGACTGCTGAATAGATGGAATATGTTGGCCATATAAATTGCCTTGTCTGAATATGTAATTGTCCAAAGACTACAGTAAAAACCCACGTATAAGAACATGTGAATGTAAACAGCTTTAGACTAAAATTTACCTTTCAGTCTACCCCCATTTTATAAGAACCTTTTTAGCCTAAAAATTATAACAGGTTATTATTTGAGAAACTTCAGTTGAAATAACTGAAAATAAAAACAAGAAATTTTGCACATTTTCTATTTTTGGTAATGACATTATGTTAAATTATTTTTACATAATTTTCTGTCAGGCGGTTCCATAATCATTGTTTTATAATTAAAGTGGCTATTGTACAAAGGCAAGGGACCACAACCATTTTTTTAATAACTAATTATATGACCACATAATGAAAAAGAACCCTGCTCTGATTCATCTCCAGGTCCTTTATGTAACAATTAAACTGCAGCAAAACTAGAATGAGCTTGTTGTTGGACCAACAATTAAGCAAGCACCATTTGCTCGAAAAAAATAAGAACCTGTTTAAAAAACCTAAATAGCCTAAAATCCCAGTAGCTAACTCGAAAAATGGTGGTTCTTTATACGCGGGTTTTTACTGTATTAAGAGGCTTTCAAAAACTTATCATCATTCCAACAATGTCTATAGTACATCACATTTAAAAATTGACAACGATTCATACTTAAAACACTTACTGTAAGCTTGTAAAAACTTCTATTCTTGAAATAAATATCTCGCTGCTTGAGTGATTTCCCTGACCCAATTGCCACAGCATTGGCTTACTTACATGAAGTAGTTGGTTTACAATTTTGGCGCAATATGTTTTTTTCATCGCGGGCGGCTCTTAACGGTTGATTAGCGAGAGAGTTTTGCAACGAGTGGATGTGTTTCATGCTTGTCATGGAACTGCTTGCGAGCACTTCTGAGTTTCCACATTGTCGTGTTCTAGCTGGCGAGGACATCATAAAGACCAATGATACCGATCTCTTGATCTTGTAGAAGAACTTACAGATCTAACTGGGGAGGCTGTCACGACAGGAAACTAGGAGCGTCCGCCATGTTGTAAAACGTAAACTTGTCCCTAGCTCGATAAGTGTCGAAGACAAGGAAATTTTAAAACTTAGAAACATAAGTGTGACTGTATAATCTCTCGCTTAGGTTGTATTTGGCTTTCCCTTTTGGACTTCCGGTTTTCGATAGGTGTAATTTCCCTGGTTTTTAAAATTGGGCTACGGCTCATGCCATTTTTACGGCAGAGTACTTATACTGTATATATTAAAGTGTTTTTCCTGAGCAAAGTCACTGTCAAAATGATCGGAGGACTGTCGGTAACACTCGTAGATAAAAATAATCTTCACTAATGTAACGGAAACGGTTTGAAAAGACACTTTCAAAAGCGGCCAAAAGCCGTATAAATAAGACGAGTCACTTTCAGATCGACGGCACCACAGCCAGCGTTGTGCAGGTTGAGAGCATAAGCTATGAAGGTTTAATTGAGTAGAGTAGAGTAGAGTAGAGTAGAGTAGAGTAGAGTAGAGTAGAGTAGAGTAGAGTAGAGTAGAGTAGAGTAGAGTAGAGTAGAGTAGAGTAGAGTAGAGTAGAGTAAGGTGGAGTGGAGTGGAGTGGAGTGGAGTGGAGTGGAGTGGAGTGGAGTAGACCTAACCCAAACACGCTTTAGTCCACAGGCCCCGAAACACACATTTTTGGAAAGCCCGTGAGGCGCTCTATCCGAATTTCGAGGTTTGGTCCCATGGGACCCAAAAATGTGGGCGTGGCAGCCCAAATAAGGTCAAAAACACGCTTTAGTCCACAGGCCCCGAAACACACATTTTTGGAAAGCCCGTGAGGCGCTCTATCCGAATTTCGAGGTTTGGTCCCATGGGACCCAAAAATGTGGGCGTGGCAGCCCAAATAAGGTCAAAAACACGCTTTAGTCCCCAGGCCCCGAAACACACATTTTTGGAAAGCCCGTGAGGCGCTCTATCCGAATTTCGAGGTTTGGTCCCATGGGACCCAAAAATGTGGGCGTGGCAGCCCAAATAAGGTCAAAAACACGCTTTAGTCCCCAGGCCCCGAAACACACATTTTTGGAAAGCCCGTGAGGCGCTCTATCCGAATTTCGAGGTTTGGTCCCATGGGACCCAAAAATGTGGGCGTGGCAGCCCAAATAAGGTCAAAAACACGCTTTAGTCCCCAGGCCCCGAAACACACATTTTTGGAAAGCCCGTGAGGCGCTCTATCCGAATTTCGAGGTTTGGTCCCATGGGACCCAAAAATGTGGGCGTGGCAGCCCAAATAAGGTCAAAAACACGCTTTAGTCCCCAGGCCCCGAAACACACATTTTTGGAAAGCCCGTGAGGCGCTCTATCCGAATTTCGAGGTTTGGTCCCATGGGACCCAAAAATGTGGGCGTGGCAGCCCAAATAAGGTCAAAAACACGCTTTAGTCCCCAGGCCCCGAAACACACATTTTTGGAAAGCCCGTGAGGCGCTCTATCCGAATTTCGAGGTTTGGTCCCATGGGACCCAAAAATGTGGGCGTGGCAGCCCAAATAAGGTCAAAAACACGCTTTAGTCCCCAGGCCCCGAAACACACATTTTTGGAAAGCCCGTGAGGCGCTCTATCCGAATTTCGAGGTTTGGTCCCATGGGACCCAAAAATGTGGGCGTGGCAGCCCAAATAAGGTCAAAAACACGCTTTAGTCCCCAGGCCCCGAAACACACATTTTTGGAAAGCCCGTGAGGCGCTCTATCCGAATTTCGAGGTTTGGTCCCATGGGACCCAAAAATGTGGGCGTGGCAGCCCAAATAAGGTCAAAAACACGCTTTAGTCCCCAGGCCCCGAAACACACATTTTTGGAAAGCCCGTGAGGCGCTCTATCCGAATTTCGAGGTTTGGTCCCATGGGACCCAAAAATGTGGGCGTGGCAGCCCAAATAAGGTCAAAAACACGCTTTAGTCCCCAGGCCCCGAAACACACATTTTTGGAAAGCCCGTGAGGCGCTCTATCCGAATTTCGAGGTTTGGTCCCATGGGACCCAAAAATGTGGGCGTGGCAGCCCAAATAAGGTCAAAAACACGCTTTAGTCCCCAGGCCCCGAAACACACATTTTTGGAAAGCCCGTGAGGCGCTCTATCCGAATTTCGAGGTTTGGTCCCATGGGACCCAAAAATGTGGGCGTGGCAGCCCAAATAAGGTCAAAAACACGCTTTAGTCCCCAGGCCCCGAAACACACATTTTTGGAAAGCCCGTGAGGCGCTCTATCCGAATTTCGAGGTTTGGTCCCATGGGACCCAAAAATGTGGGCGTGGCAGCCCAAATAAGGTCAAAAACACGCTTTAGTCCCCAGGCCCCGAAACACACATTTTTGGAAAGCCCGTGAGGCGCTCTATCCGAATTTCGAGGTTTGGTCCCATGGGACCCAAAAATGTGGGCGTGGCAGCCCAAATAAGGTCAAAAACACGCTTTAGTCCCCAGGCCCCGAAACACACATTTTTGGAAAGCCCGTGAGGCGCTCTATCCGAATTTCGAGGTTTGGTCCCATGGGACCCAAAAATGTGGGCGTGGCAGCCCAAATAAGGTCAAAAACACGCTTTAGTCCCCAGGCCCCGAAACACACATTTTTGGAAAGCCCGTGAGGCGCTCTATCCGAATTTCGAGGTTTGGTCCCATGGGACCCAAAAATGTGGGCGTGGCAGCCCAAATAAGGTCAAAAACACGCTTTAGTCCCCAGGCCCCGAAACACACATTTTTGGAAAGCCCGTGAGGCGCTCTATCCGAATTTCGAGGTTTGGTCCCATGGGACCCAAAAATGTGGGCGTGGCAGCCCAAATAAGGTCAAAAACACGCTTTAGTCCCCAGGCCCCGAAACACACATTTTTGGAAAGCCCGTGAGGCGCTCTATCCGAATTTCGAGGTTTGGTCCCATGGGACCCAAAAATGTGGGCGTGGCAGCCCAAATAAGGTCAAAAACACGCTTTAGTCCCCAGGCCCCGAAACACACATTTTTGGAAAGCCCGTGAGGCGCTCTATCCGAATTTCGAGGTTTGGTCCCATGGGACCCAAAAATGTGGGCGTGGCAGCCCAAATAAGGTCAAAAACACGCTTTAGTCCCCAGGCCCCGAAACACACATTTTTGGAAAGCCCGTGAGGCGCTCTATCCGAATTTCGAGGTTTGGTCCCATGGGACCCAAAAATGTGGGCGTGGCAGCCCAAATAAGGTCAAAAACACGCTTTAGTCCCCAGGCCCCGAAACACACATTTTTGGAAAGCCCGTGAGGCGCTCTATCCGAATTTCGAGGTTTGGTCCCATGGGACCCAAAAATGTGGGCGTGGCAGCCCAAATAAGGTCAAAAACACGCTTTAGTCCCCAGGCCCCGAAACACACATTTTTGGAAAGCCCGTGAGGCGCTCTATCCGAATTTCGAGGTTTGGTCCCATGGGACCCAAAAATGTGGGCGTGGCAGCCCAAATAAGGTCAAAAACACGCTTTAGTCCACAGGCCCCGAAACACACATTTTTGGAAAGCCCGTGAGGCGCTCTATCCGAATTTCGAGGTTTGGTCCCATGGGACCCAAAAATGTGGGCGTGGCAGCCCAAATAAGGTCAAAAACACGCTTTAGTCCACAGGCCCCGAAACACACATTTTTGGAAAGCCCGTGAGGCGCTCTATCCGAATTTCGAGGTTTGGTCCCATGGGACCCAAAAATGTGGGCGTGGCAGCCCAAATAAGGTCAAAAACACGCTTTAGTCCCCAGGCCCCGAAACACACATTTTTGGAAAGCCCGTGAGGCGCTCTATCCGAATTTCGAGGTTTGGTCCCATGGGACCCAAAAATGTGGGCGTGGCAGCCCAAATAAGGTCAAAAACACGCTTTAGTCCCCAGGCCCCGAAACACACATTTTTGAAAGCCCGTGAGCGCTCTATCCGAATTTCGAGGTTTGGTCCCATGGGACCCAAAAATGTGGGCGTGGCAGCCCAAATAAGGTCAAAAACACGCTTTAGTCCCCAGGCCCCGAAACACACATTTTTGGAAAGCCCGTGAGGCGCTCTATCCGAATTTCGAGGTTTGGTCCCATGGGACCCAAAAATGTGGGCGTGGCAGCCCAAATAAGGTCAAAAACACGTTTAGTCCCCAGGCCCGAAACACACATTTTTGGAAAGCCCGTGAGGCGCTCTATCCGAATTTCGAGGTTTGGTCCCATGGGACCCAAAAATGTGGGCGTGGCAGCCCAAATAAGGTCAAAAACACGCTTTAGTCCCCAGGCCCCGAAACACGCATTTTTTGGAAAGCCCGTGAGGCGCTCTATCCGAATTTCGAGGTTTGGTCCCATGGGACCCAAAAATGTGGGCGTGGCAGCCCAAATAAGGTCAAAAACACGCTTTAGTCCCCAGGCCCCGAAACACACATTTTTGGAAAGCCCGTGAGGCGCTCTATCCGAATTTCGAGGTTTGGTCCCATGGGACCCAAAAATGTGGGCGTGGCAGCCCAAATAAGGTCAAAAACACGCTTTAGTCCCCAGGCCCCGAAACACACATTTTTGGAAAGCCCGTGAGGCGCTCTATCCGAATTTCGAGGTTTGGTCCCATGGGACCCAAAAATGTGGGCGTGGCAGCCCAAATAAGGTCAAAAACACGCTTTAGTCCCCAGGCCCCGAAACACACATTTTTGGAAAGCCCGTGAGGCGCTCTATCCGAATTTCGAGGTTTGGTCCCATGGGACCCAAAAATGTGGGCGTGGCAGCCCAAATAAGGTCAAAAACACGCTTTAGTCCCCAGGCCCCGAAACACACATTTTTGGAAAGCCCGTGAGGCGCTCTATCCGAATTTCGAGGTTTGGTCCCATGGGACCCAAAAATGTGGGCGTGGCAGCCCAAATAAGGTCAAAAACACGCTTTAGTCCCCAGGCCCCGAAACACACATTTTTGGAAAGCCCGTGAGGCGCTCTATCCGAATTTCGAGGTTTGGTCCCATGGGACCCAAAAATGTGGGCGTGGCAGCCCAAATAAGGTCAAAAACACGCTTTAGTCCCCAGGCCCCGAAACACACATTTTTGGAAAGCCCGTGAGGCGCTCTATCCGAATTTCGAGGTTTGGTCCCATGGGACCCAAAAATGTGGGCGTGGCAGCCCAAATAAGGTCAAAAACCCAAATAAGGTCAAAACACGCTTTAGTCCCCAGGCCCCGAAACACACATTTTTGGAAAGCCCGTGAGGCGCTCTATCCGAATTTCGAGGTTTGGTCCCATGGGACCCAAAAATGTGGGCGTGGCAGCCCAAATAAGGTCAAAAACACGCTTTAGTCCCCAGGCCCCGAAACACACATTTTTGGAAAGCCCGTGAGGCGCTCTATCCGAATTTCGAGGTTTGGTCCCATGGGACCCAAAAATGTGGGCGTGGCAGCCCAAATAAGGTCAAAAACACGCTTTAGTCCCCAGGCCCCGAAACACACATTTTTGGAAAGCCCGTGAGGCGCTCTATCCGAATTTCGAGGTTTGGTCCCATGGGACCCAAAAATGTGGGCGTGGCAGCCCAAATAAGGTCAAAAACACGCTTTAGTCCCCAGGCCCCGAAACACACATTTTTGGAAAGCCCGTGAGGCGCTCTATCCGAATTTCGAGGTTTGGTCCCATGGGACCCAAAAATGTGGGCGTGGCAGCCCAAATAAGGTCAAAAACACGCTTTAGTCCCCAGGCCCCGAAACACACATTTTTGGAAAGCCCGTGAGGCGCTCTATCCGAATTTCGAGGTTTGGTCCCATGGGACCCAAAAATGTGGGCGTGGCAGCCCAAATAAGGTCAAAAACACGCTTTAGTCCCCAGGCCCCGAAACACACATTTTTGGAAAGCCCGTGAGGCGCTCTATCCGAATTTCGAGGTTTGGTCCCATGGGACCCAAAAATGTGGGCGTGGCAGCCCAAATAAGGTCAAAAACACGCTTTAGTCCCCAGGCCCCGAAACACACATTTTTGGAAAGCCCGTGAGGCGCTCTATCCGAATTTCGAGGTTTGGTCCCATGGGACCCAAAAATGTGGGCGTGGCAGCCCAAATAAGGTCAAAAACACGCTTTAGTCCCCAGGCCCCGAAACACACATTTTTGGAAAGCCCGTGAGGCGCTCTATCCGAATTTCGAGGTTTGGTCCCATGGGACCGAAAAATGTGGGCGTGGCAGCCCAAATAAGGTCAAAAACACGCTTTAGTCCCCAGGCCCCGAAACACACATTTTTTGAAAGCCCGTGAGGCGCTCTATCCGAATTTCGAGGTTTGGTCCCATGGGACCCAAAAATGTGGGCGTGGCAGCCCAAATAAGGTCAAAAACACGCTTTAGTCCCCAGGCCCCGAAACACACATTTTTGGAAAGCCCGTGAGGCGCTCTATCCGAATTTCGAGGTTTGGTCCCATGGGACCGAAAAATGTGGGCGTGGCAGCCCAAATAAGGTCAAAAACACGCTTTAGTCCCCAGGCCCCGAAACACACATTTTTTGAAAGCCCGTGAGGCGCTCTATCCGAATTTCGAGGTTTGGTCCCATGGGACCGAAAAATGTGGGCGTGGCAGCCCAAATAAGGTCAAAAACACGCTTTAGTCCCCAGGCCCCGAAACACACATTTTTTGAAAGCCCGTGAGGCGCTCTATCCGAATTTCGAGGTTTGGTCCCATGGGACCGAAAAATGTGGGCGTGGCAGCCCAAATAAGGTCAAAAACACGCTTTAGTCCCCAGGCCCCGAAACACACATTTTTGAAAGCCCGTGAGGCGCTCTATCCGAATTTCGAGGTTTGGTCCCATGGGACCCAAAAATGTGGGCGTGGCAGCCCAAATAAGGTCAAAAACACGCTTTAGTCCCCAGGCCCCGAAACACACATTTTTTGAAAGCCCGTGAGGCGCTCTATCCGAATTTCGAGGTTTGGTCCCATGGGACCGAAAAATGTGGGCGTGGCAGCCCAAATAAGGTCAAAAACACGCTTTAGTCCCCAGGCCCCGAAACACACATTTTTGGAAAGCCCGTGAGGCGCTCTATCCGAATTTCGAGGTTTGGTCCCATGGGACCCAAAAATGTGGGCGTGGCAGCCCAAATAAGGTCAAAAACACGCTTTAGTCCCCAGGCCCCGAAACACACATTTTTGGAAAGCCCGTGAGGCGCTCTATCCGAATTTCGAGGTTTGGTCCCATGGGACCCAAAAATGTGGGCGTGGCAGCCCAAATAAGGTCAAAAACACGCTTTAGTCCCCAGGCCCCGAAACACACATTTTTGGAAAGCCCGTGAGGCGCTCTATCCGAATTTCGAGGTTTGGTCCCATGGGACCCAAAAATGTGGGCGTGGCAGCCCAAATAAGGTCAAAAACACGCTTTAGTCCCCAGGCCCCGAAACACACATTTTTGGAAAGCCCGTGAGGCGCTCTATCCGAATTTCGAGGTTTGGTCCCATGGGACCCAAAAATGTGGGCGTGGCAGCCCAAATAAGGTCAAAAACACGCTTTAGTCCCCAGGCCCCGAAACACACATTTTTGGAAAGCCCGTGAGGCGCTCTATCCGAATTTCGAGGTTTGGTCCCATGGGACCCAAAAATGTGGGCGTGGCAGCCCAAATAAGGTCAAAAACACGCTTTAGTCCCCAGGCCCCGAAACACACATTTTTGGAAAGCCCGTGAGGCGCTCTATCCGAATTTCGAGGTTTGGTCCCATGGGACCCAAAAATGTGGGCGTGGCAGCCCAAATAAGGTCAAAAACACGCTTTAGTCCCCAGGCCCCGAAACACACATTTTTGGAAAGCCCGTGAGGCGCTCTATCCGAATTTCGAGGTTTGGTCCCATGGGACCCAAAAATGTGGGCGTGGCAGCCCAAATAAGGTCAAAAACACGCTTTAGTCCCCAGGCCCCGAAACACACATTTTTGGAAAGCCCGTGAGGCGCTCTATCCGAATTTCGAGGTTTGGTCCCATGGGACCCAAAAATGTGGGCGTGGCAGCCCAAATAAGGTCAAAAACACGCTTTAGTCCCCAGGCCCCGAAACACACATTTTTGGAAAGCCCGTGAGGCGCTCTATCCGAATTTCGAGGTTTGGTCCCATGGGACCCAAAAATGTGGGCGTGGCAGCCCAAATAAGGTCAAAAACACGGTTTAGTCCCCAGGCCCCGAAACACACATTTTTGGAAAGCCCGTGAGGCGCTCTATCCGAATTTCGAGGTTTGGTCCCATGGGACCCAAAAATGTGGGCGTGGCAGCCCAAATAAGGTCAAAAACACGGTTTAGTCCCCAGGCCCCGAAACACACATTTTTGGAAAGCCCGTGAGGCGCTCTATCCGAATTTCGAGGTTTGGTCCCATGGGACCCAAAAATGTGGGCGTGGCAGCCCAAATAAGGTCAAAAACACGCTTTAGTCCCCAGGCCCCGAAACACACATTTTTGGAAAGCCCGTGAGGCGCTCTATCCGAATTTCGAGGTTTGGTCCCATGGGACCCAAAAATGTGGGCGTGGCAGCCCAAATAAGGTCAAAAACACGCTTTAGTCCCCAGGCCCCGAAACACACATTTTTGGAAAGCCCGTGAGGCGCTCTATCCGAATTTCGAGGTTTGGTCCCATGGGACCCAAAAATGTGGGCGTGGCAGCCCAAATAAGGTCAAAAACACGCTTTAGTCCCCAGGCCCCGAAACACACATTTTTGGAAAGCCCGTGAGGCGCTCTATCCGAATTTCGAGGTTTGGTCCCATGGGACCCAAAAATGTGGGCGTGGCAGCCCAAATAAGGTCAAAAACACGCTTTAGTCCCCAGGCCCCGAAACACACATTTTTGGAAAGCCCGTGAGGCGCTCTATCCGAATTTCGAGGTTTGGTCCCATGGGACCCAAAAATGTGGGCGTGGCAGCCCAAATAAGGTCAAAAACACGCTTTAGTCCCCAGGCCCCGAAACACACATTTTTGGAAAGCCCGTGAGGCGCTCTATCCGAATTTCGAGGTTTGGTCCCATGGGACCCAAAAATGTGGGCGTGGCAGCCCAAATAAGGTCAAAAACACGGTTTAGTCCCCAGGCCCCGAAACACACATTTTTGGAAAGCCCGTGAGGCGCTCTATCCGAATTTCGAGGTTTGGTCCCATGGGACCCAAAAATGTGGGCGTGGCAGCCCAAATAAGGTCAAAAACACGCTTTAGTCCCCAGGCCCCGAAACACACATTTTTGGAAAGCCCGTGAGGCGCTCTATCCGAATTTCGAGGTTTGGTCCCATGGGACCCAAAAATGTGGGCGTGGCAGCCCAAATAAGGTCAAAAACACGCTTTAGTCCCCAGGCCCCGAAACACACATTTTTGGAAAGCCCGTGAGGCGCTCTATCCGAATTTCGAGGTTTGGTCCCATGGGACCCAAAAATGTGGGCGTGGCAGCCCAAATAAGGTCAAAAACACGCTTTAGTCCCCAGGCCCCGAAACACACATTTTTGGAAAGCCCGTGAGGCGCTCTATCCGAATTTCGAGGTTTGGTCCCATGGGACCCAAAAATGTGGGCGTGGCAGCCCAAATAAGGTCAAAAACACGGTTTAGTCCCCAGGCCCCGAAACACACATTTTTGGAAAGCCCGTGAGGCGCTCTATCCGAATTTCGAGGTTTGGTCCCATGGGACCCAAAAATGTGGGCGTGGCAGCCCAAATAAGGTCAAAAACACGCTTTAGTCCCCAGGCCCCGAAACACACATTTTTGGAAAGCCCGTGAGGCGCTCTATCCGAATTTCGAGGTTTGGTCCCATGGGACCCAAAAATGTGGGCGTGGCAGCCCAAATAAGGTCAAAAACACGCTTTAGTCCCCAGGCCCCGAAACACACATTTTTGGAAAGCCCGTGAGGCGCTCTATCCGAATTTCGAGGTTTGGTCCCATGGGACCCAAAAATGTGGGCGTGGCAGCCCAAATAAGGTCAAAAACACGCTTTAGTCCCCAGGCCCCGAAACACACATTTTTGGAAAGCCCGTGAGGCGCTCTATCCGAATTTCGAGGTTTGGTCCCATGGGACCCAAAAATGTGGGCGTGGCAGCCCAAATAAGGTCAAAAACACGCTTTAGTCCCCAGGCCCCGAAACACACATTTTTGGAAAGCCCGTGAGGCGCTCTATCCGAATTTCGAGGTTTGGTCCCATGGGACCCAAAAATGTGGGCGTGGCAGCCCAAATAAGGTCAAAAACACGCTTTAGTCCCCAGGCCCCGAAACACACATTTTTGGAAAGCCCGTGAGGCGCTCTATCCGAATTTCGAGGTTTGGTCCCATGGGACCCAAAAATGTGGGCGTGGCAGCCCAAATAAGGTCAAAAACACGCTTTAGTCCCCAGGCCCCGAAACACACATTTTTGGAAAGCCCGTGAGGCGCTCTATCCGAATTTCGAGGTTTGGTCCCATGGGACCCAAAAATGTGGGCGTGGCAGCCCAAATAAGGTCAAAAACACGCTTTAGTCCCCAGGCCCCGAAACACACATTTTTGGAAAGCCCGTGAGGCGCTCTATCCGAATTTCGAGGTTTGGTCCCATGGGACCCAAAAATGTGGGCGTGGCAGCCCAAATAAGGTCAAAAACACGCTTTAGTCCCCAGGCCCCGAAACACACATTTTTGGAAAGCCCGTGAGGCGCTCTATCCGAATTTCGAGGTTTGGTCCCATGGGACCCAAAAATGTGGGCGTGGCAGCCCAAATAAGGTCAAAAACACGCTTTAGTCCCCAGGCCCCGAAACACACATTTTTGGAAAGCCCGTGAGGCGCTCTATCCGAATTTCGAGGTTTGGTCCCATGGGACCCAAAAATGTGGGCGTGGCAGCCCAAATAAGGTCAAAAACACGCTTTAGTCCCCAGGCCCCGAAACACACATTTTTGGAAAGCCCGTGAGGCGCTCTATCCGAATTTCGAGGTTTGGTCCCATGGGACCCAAAAATGTGGGCGTGGCAGCCCAAATAAGGTCAAAAACACGCTTTAGTCCCCAGGCCCCGAAACACACATTTTTGGAAAGCCCGTGAGGCGCTCTATCCGAATTTCGAGGTTTGGTCCCATGGGACCCAAAAATGTGGGCGTGGCAGCCCAAATAAGGTCAAAAACACGCTTTAGTCCCCAGGCCCCGAAACACACATTTTTGGAAAGCCCGTGAGGCGCTCTATCCGAATTTCGAGGTTTGGTCCCATGGGACCCAAAAATGTGGGCGTGGCAGCCCAAATAAGGTCAAAAACACGCTTTAGTCCCCAGGCCCCGAAACACACATTTTTGGAAAGCCCGTGAGGCGCTCTATCCGAATTTCGAGGTTTGGTCCCATGGGACCCAAAAATGTGGGCGTGGCAGCCCAAATAAGGTCAAAAACACGCTTTAGTCCCCAGGCCCCGAAACACACATTTTTGGAAAGCCCGTGAGGCGCTCTATCCGAATTTCGAGGTTTGGTCCCATGGGACCCAAAAATGTGGGCGTGGCAGCCCAAATAAGGTCAAAAACACGCTTTAGTCCCCAGGCCCCGAAACACACATTTTTGGAAAGCCCGTGAGGCGCTCTATCCGAATTTCGAGGTTTGGTCCCATGGGACCCAAAAATGTGGGCGTGGCAGCCCAAATAAGGTCAAAAACACGCTTTAGTCCCCAGGCCCCGAAACACACATTTTTGGAAAGCCCGTGAGGCGCTCTATCCGAATTTCGAGGTTTGGTCCCATGGGACCCAAAAATGTGGGCGTGGCAGCCCAAATAAGGTCAAAAACACGCTTTAGTCCCCAGGCCCCGAAACACACATTTTTGGAAAGCCCGTGAGGCGCTCTATCCGAATTTCGAGGTTTGGTCCCATGGGACCCAAAAATGTGGGCGTGGCAGCCCAAATAAGGTCAAAAACACGCTTTAGTCCCCAGGCCCCGAAACACACATTTTTGGAAAGCCCGTGAGGCGCTCTATCCGAATTTCGAGGTTTGGTCCCATGGGACCCAAAAATGTGGGCGTGGCAGCCCAAATAAGGTCAAAAACACGCTTTAGTCCCCAGGCCCCGAAACACACATTTTTGGAAAGCCCGTGAGGCGCTCTATCCGAATTTCGAGGTTTGGTCCCATGGGACCCAAAAATGTGGGCGTGGCAGCCCAAATAAGGTCAAAAACACGCTTTAGTCCCCAGGCCCCGAAACACACATTTTTGGAAAGCCCGTGAGGCGCTCTATCCGAATTTCGAGGTTTGGTCCCATGGGACCCAAAAATGTGGGCGTGGCAGCCCAAATAAGGTCAAAAACACGCTTTAGTCCCCAGGCCCCGAAACACACATTTTTGGAAAGCCCGTGAGGCGCTCTATCCGAATTTCGAGGTTTGGTCCCATGGGACCCAAAAATGTGGGCGTGGCAGCCCAAATAAGGTCAAAAACACGCTTTAGTCCCCAGGCCCCGAAACACACATTTTTGGAAAGCCCGTGAGGCGCTCTATCCGAATTTCGAGGTTTGGTCCCATGGGACCCAAAAATGTGGGCGTGGCAGCCCAAATAAGGTCAAAAACACGCTTTAGTCCCCAGGCCCCGAAACACACATTTTTGGAAAGCCCGTGAGGCGCTCTATCCGAATTTCGAGGTTTGGTCCCATGGGACCCAAAAATGTGGGCGTGGCAGCCCAAATAAGGTCAAAAACACGTTTAGTCCCCAGGCCCCGAAACACACATTTTTGGAAAGCCCGTGAGGCGCTCTATCCGAATTTCGAGGTTTGGTCCCATGGGACCCAAAAATGTGGGCGTGGCAGCCCAAATAAGGTCAAAAACACGCTTTAGTCCCCAGGCCCCGAAACACACATTTTTGGAAAGCCCGTGAGGCGCTCTATCCGAATTTCGAGGTTTGGTCCCATGGGACCCAAAAATGTGGGCGTGGCAGCCCAAATAAGGTCAAAAACACGTTTAGTCCCCAGGCCCCGAAACACACATTTTTGGAAAGCCCGTGAGGCGCTCTATCCGAATTTCGAGGTTTGGTCCCATGGGACCCAAAAATGTGGGCGTGGCAGCCCAAATAAGGTCAAAAACACGCTTTAGTCCCCAGGCCCCGAAACACACATTTTTGGAAAGCCCGTGAGGCGCTCTATCCGAATTTCGAGGTTTGGTCCCATGGGACCCAAAAATGTGGGCGTGGCAGCCCAAATAAGGTCAAAAACACGCTTTAGTCCCCAGGCCCCGAAACACACATTTTTGGAAAGCCCGTGAGGCGCTCTATCCGAATTTCGAGGTTTGGTCCCATGGGACCCAAAAATGTGGGCGTGGCAGCCCAAATAAGGTCAAAAACACGCTTTAGTCCCCAGGCCCCGAAACACACATTTTTGGAAAGCCCGTGAGGCGCTCTATCCGAATTTCGAGGTTTGGTCCCATGGGACCCAAAAATGTGGGCGTGGCAGCCCAAATAAGGTCAAAAACACGGTTTAGTCCCCAGGCCCCGAAACACACATTTTTGGAAAGCCCGTGAGGCGCTCTATCCGAATTTCGAGGTTTGGTCCCATGGGACCCAAAAATGTGGGCGTGGCAGCCCAAATAAGGTCAAAAACACGGTTTAGTCCCCAGGCCCCGAAACACACATTTTTGGAAAGCCCGTGAGGCGCTCTATCCGAATTTCGAGGTTTGGTCCCATGGGACCCAAAAATGTGGGCGTGGCAGCCCAAATAAGGTCAAAAACACGCTTTAGTCCCCAGGCCCCGAAACACACATTTTTGGAAAGCCCGTGAGGCGCTCTATCCGAATTTCGAGGTTTGGTCCCATGGGACCCAAAAATGTGGGCGTGGCAGCCCAAATAAGGTCAAAAACACGCTTTAGTCCCCAGGCCCCGAAACACACATTTTTGGAAAGCCCGTGAGGCGCTCTATCCGAATTTCGAGGTTTGGTCCCATGGGACCCAAAAATGTGGGCGTGGCAGCCCAAATAAGGTCAAAAACACGCTTTAGTCCCCAGGCCCCGAAACACACATTTTTGGAAAGCCCGTGAGGCGCTCTATCCGAATTTCGAGGTTTGGTCCCATGGGACCCAAAAATGTGGGCGTGGCAGCCCAAATAAGGTCAAAAACACGGTTTAGTCCCCAGGCCCCGAAACACACATTTTTGGAAAGCCCGTGAGGCGCTCTATCCGAATTTCGAGGTTTGGTCCCATGGGACCCAAAAATGTGGGCGTGGCAGCCCAAATAAGGTCAAAAACACGCTTTAGTCCCCAGGCCCCGAAACACACATTTTTGGAAAGCCCGTGAGGCGCTCTATCCGAATTTCGAGGTTTGGTCCCATGGGACCCAAAAATGTGGGCGTGGCAGCCCAAATAAGGTCAAAAACACGGTTTAGTCCCCAGGCCCCGAAACACACATTTTTGGAAAGCCCGTGAGGCGCTCTATCCGAATTTCGAGGTTTGGTCCCATGGGACCCAAAAATGTGGGCGTGGCAGCCCAAATAAGGTCAAAAACACGCTTTAGTCCCCAGGCCCCGAAACACACATTTTTGGAAAGCCCGTGAGGCGCTCTATCCGAATTTCGAGGTTTGGTCCCATGGGACCCAAAAATGTGGGCGTGGCAGCCCAAATAAGGTCAAAAACACGGTTTAGTCCCCAGGCCCCGAAACACACATTTTTGGAAAGCCCGTGAGGCGCTCTATCCGAATTTCGAGGTTTGGTCCCATGGGACCCAAAAATGTGGGCGTGGCAGCCCAAATAAGGTCAAAAACACGGTTTAGTCCCCAGGCCCCGAAACACACATTTTTGGAAAGCCCGTGAGGCGCTCTATCCGAATTTCGAGGTTTGGTCCCATGGGACCCAAAAATGTGGGCGTGGCAGCCCAAATAAGGTCAAAAACACGGTTTAGTCCCCAGGCCCCGAAACACACATTTTTGGAAAGCCCGTGAGGCGCTCTATCCGAATTTCGAGGTTTGGTCCCATGGGACCCAAAAATGTGGGCGTGGCAGCCCAAATAAGGTCAAAAACACGTTTAGTCCCCAGGCCCCGAAACACACATTTTTGGAAAGCCCGTGAGGCGCTCTATCCGAATTTCGAGGTTTGGTCCCATGGGACCCAAAAATGTGGGCGTGGCAGCCCAAATAAGGTCAAAAACACGCTTTAGTCCCCAGGCCCCGAAACACACATTTTTGGAAAGCCCGTGAGGCGCTCTATCCGAATTTCGAGGTTTGGTCCCATGGGACCCAAAAATGTGGGCGTGGCAGCCCAAATAAGGTCAAAAACACGGTTTAGTCCCCAGGCCCCGAAACACACATTTTTGGAAAGCCCGTGAGGCGCTCTATCCGAATTTCGAGGTTTGGTCCCATGGGACCCAAAAATGTGGGCGTGGCAGCCCAAATAAGGTCAAAAACACGGTTTAGTCCCCAGGCCCCGAAACACACATTTTTGGAAAGCCCGTGAGGCGCTCTATCCGAATTTCGAGGTTTGGTCCCATGGGACCCAAAAATGTGGGCGTGGCAGCCCAAATAAGGTCAAAAACACGGTTTAGTCCCCAGGCCCCGAAACACACATTTTTGGAAAGCCCGTGAGGCGCTCTATCCGAATTTCGAGGTTTGGTCCCATGGGACCCAAAAATGTGGGCGTGGCAGCCCAAATAAGGTCAAAAACACGGCTTTAGTCCCCAGGCCCCGAAACACACATTTTTGGAAAGCCCGTGAGGCGCTCTATCCGAATTTCGAGGTTTGGTCCCATGGGACCCAAAAATGTGGGCGTGGCAGCCCAAATAAGGTCAAAAACACGGTTTAGTCCCCAGGCCCCGAAACACACATTTTTGGAAAGCCCGTGAGGCGCTCTATCCGAATTTCGAGGTTTGGTCCCATGGGACCCAAAAATGTGGGCGTGGCAGCCCAAATAAGGTCAAAAACACGCTTTAGTCCCCAGGCCCCGAAACACACATTTTTGGAAAGCCCGTGAGGCGCTCTATCCGAATTTCGAGGTTTGGTCCCATGGGACCCAAAAATGTGGGCGTGGCAGCCCAAATAAGGTCAAAAACACGGTTTAGTCCCCAGGCCCCGAAACACACATTTTTGGAAAGCCCGTGAGGCGCTCTATCCGAATTTCGAGGTTTGGTCCCATGGGACCCAAAAATGTGGGCGTGGCAGCCCAAATAAGGTCAAAAACACGGTTTAGTCCCCAGGCCCCGAAACACACATTTTTGGAAAGCCCGTGAGGCGCTCTATCCGAATTTCGAGGTTTGGTCCCATGGGACCCAAAAATGTGGGCGTGGCAGCCCAAATAAGGTCAAAAACACGGTTTAGTCCCCAGGCCCCGAAACACACATTTTTGGAAAGCCCGTGAGGCGCTCTATCCGAATTTCGAGGTTTGGTCCCATGGGACCCAAAAATGTGGGCGTGGCAGCCCAAATAAGGTCAAAAACACGGTTTAGTCCCCAGGCCCCGAAACACACATTTTTGGAAAGCCCGTGAGGCGCTCTATCCGAATTTCGAGGTTTGGTCCCATGGGACCCAAAAATGTGGGCGTGGCAGCCCAAATAAGGTCAAAAACACGGTTTAGTCCCCAGGCCCCGAAACACACATTTTTGGAAAGCCCGTGAGGCGCTCTATCCGAATTTCGAGGTTTGGTCCCATGGGACCCAAAAATGTGGGCGTGGCAGCCCAAATAAGGTCAAAAACACGGTTTAGTCCCCAGGCCCCGAAACACACATTTTTGGAAAGCCCGTGAGGCGCTCTATCCGAATTTCGAGGTTTGGTCCCATGGGACCCAAAAATGTGGGCGTGGCAGCCCAAATAAGGTCAAAAACACGTTTAGTCCCCAGGCCCCGAAACACACATTTTTGGAAAGCCCGTGAGGCGCTCTATCCGAATTTCGAGGTTTGGTCCCATGGGACCCAAAAATGTGGGCGTGGCAGCCCAAATAAGGTCAAAAACACGGTTTAGTCCCCAGGCCCCGAAACACACATTTTTGGAAAGCCCGTGAGGCGCTCTATCCGAATTTCGAGGTTTGGTCCCATGGGACCCAAAAATGTGGGCGTGGCAGCCCAAATAAGGTCAAAAACACGGTTTAGTCCCCAGGCCCCGAAACACACATTTTTGGAAAGCCCGTGAGGCGCTCTATCCGAATTTCGAGGTTTGGTCCCATGGGACCCAAAAATGTGGGCGTGGCAGCCCAAATAAGGTCAAAAACACGGTTTAGTCCCCAGGCCCCGAAACACACATTTTTGGAAAGCCCGTGAGGCGCTCTATCCGAATTTCGAGGTTTGGTCCCATGGGACCCAAAAATGTGGGCGTGGCAGCCCAAATAAGGTCAAAAACACGGTTTAGTCCCCAGGCCCCGAAACACACATTTTTGGAAAGCCCGTGAGGCGCTCTATCCGAATTTCGAGGTTTGGTCCCATGGGACCCAAAAATGTGGGCGTGGCAGCCCAAATAAGGTCAAAAACACGCTTTAGTCCCCAGGCCCCGAAACACACATTTTTGGAAAGCCCGTGAGGCGCTCTATCCGAATTTCGAGGTTTGGTCCCATGGGACCCAAAAATGTGGGCGTGGCAGCCCAAATAAGGTCAAAAACACGCTTTAGTCCCCAGGCCCCGAAACACACATTTTTGGAAAGCCCGTGAGGCGCTCTATCCGAATTTCGAGGTTTGGTCCCATGGGACCCAAAAATGTGGGCGTGGCAGCCCAAATAAGGTCAAAAACACGGTTTAGTCCCCAGGCCCCGAAACACACATTTTTGGAAAGCCCGTGAGGCGCTCTATCCGAATTTCGAGGTTTGGTCCCATGGGACCCAAAAATGTGGGCGTGGCAGCCCAAATAAGGTCAAAAACACGGCTTTAGTCCCCAGGCCCCGAAACACACATTTTTGGAAAGCCCGTGAGGCGCTCTATCCGAATTTCGAGGTTTGGTCCCATGGGACCCAAAAATGTGGGCGTGGCAGCCCAAATAAGGTCAAAAACACGGTTTAGTCCCCAGGCCCCGAAACACACATTTTTGGAAAGCCCGTGAGGCGCTCTATCCGAATTTCGAGGTTTGGTCCCATGGGACCCAAAAATGTGGGCGTGGCAGCCCAAATAAGGTCAAAAACACGGTTTAGTCCCCAGGCCCCGAAACACACATTTTTGGAAAGCCCGTGAGGCGCTCTATCCGAATTTCGAGGTTTGGTCCCATGGGACCCAAAAATGTGGGCGTGGCAGCCCAAATAAGGTCAAAAACACGGTTTAGTCCCCAGGCCCCGAAACACACATTTTTGGAAAGCCCGTGAGGCGCTCTATCCGAATTTCGAGGTTTGGTCCCATGGGACCCAAAAATGTGGGCGTGGCAGCCCAAATAAGGTCAAAAACACGGTTTAGTCCCCAGGCCCCGAAACACACATTTTTGGAAAGCCCGTGAGGCGCTCTATCCGAATTTCGAGGTTTGGTCCCATGGGACCCAAAAATGTGGGCGTGGCAGCCCAAATAAGGTCAAAAACACGTTTAGTCCCCAGGCCCCGAAACACACATTTTTGGAAAGCCCGTGAGGCGCTCTATCCGAATTTCGAGGTTTGGTCCCATGGGACCCAAAAATGTGGGCGTGGCAGCCCAAATAAGGTCAAAAACACGGTTTAGTCCCCAGGCCCCGAAACACACATTTTTGGAAAGCCCGTGAGGCGCTCTATCCGAATTTCGAGGTTTGGTCCCATGGGACCCAAAAATGTGGGCGTGGCAGCCCAAATAAGGTCAAAAACACGCTTTAGTCCCCAGGCCCCGAAACACACATTTTTGGAAAGCCCGTGAGGCGCTCTATCCGAATTTCGAGGTTTGGTCCCATGGGACCCAAAAATGTGGGCGTGGCAGCCCAAATAAGGTCAAAAACACGGTTTAGTCCCCAGGCCCCGAAACACACATTTTTGGAAAGCCCGTGAGGCGCTCTATCCGAATTTCGAGGTTTGGTCCCATGGGACCCAAAAATGTGGGCGTGGCAGCCCAAATAAGGTCAAAAACACGGCTTTAGTCCCCAGGCCCCGAAACACACATTTTTGGAAAGCCCGTGAGGCGCTCTATCCGAATTTCGAGGTTTGGTCCCATGGGACCCAAAAATGTGGGCGTGGCAGCCCAAATAAGGTCAAAAACACGGCTTTAGTCCCCAGGCCCCGAAACACACATTTTTGGAAAGCCCGTGAGGCGCTCTATCCGAATTTCGAGGTTTGGTCCCATGGGACCCAAAAATGTGGGCGTGGCAGCCCAAATAAGGTCAAAAACACGGTTTAGTCCCCAGGCCCCGAAACACACATTTTTGGAAAGCCCGTGAGGCGCTCTATCCGAATTTCGAGGTTTGGTCCCATGGGACCCAAAAATGTGGGCGTGGCAGCCCAAATAAGGTCAAAAACACGCTTTAGTCCCCAGGCCCCGAAACACACATTTTTGGAAAGCCCGTGAGGCGCTCTATCCGAATTTCGAGGTTTGGTCCCATGGGACCCAAAAATGTGGGCGTGGCAGCCCAAATAAGGTCAAAAACACGGCTTTAGTCCCCAGGCCCCGAAACACACATTTTTGGAAAGCCCGTGAGGCGCTCTATCCGAATTTCGAGGTTTGGTCCCATGGGACCCAAAAATGTGGGCGTGGCAGCCCAAATAAGGTCAAAAACACGGCTTTAGTCCCCAGGCCCCGAAACACACATTTTTGGAAAGCCCGTGAGGCGCTCTATCCGAATTTCGAGGTTTGGTCCCATGGGACCCAAAAATGTGGGCGTGGCAGCCCAAATAAGGTCAAAAACACGTTTAGTCCCCAGGCCCCGAAACACACATTTTTGGAAAGCCCGTGAGGCGCTCTATCCGAATTTCGAGGTTTGGTCCCATGGGACCCAAAAATGTGGGCGTGGCAGCCCAAATAAGGTCAAAAACACGCTTTAGTCCCCAGGCCCCGAAACACACATTTTTGGAAAGCCCGTGAGGCGCTCTATCCGAATTTCGAGGTTTGGTCCCATGGGACCCAAAAATGTGGGCGTGGCAGCCCAAATAAGGTCAAAAACACGTTTAGTCCCCAGGCCCCGAAACACACATTTTTGGAAAGCCCGTGAGGCGCTCTATCCGAATTTCGAGGTTTGGTCCCATGGGACCCAAAAATGTGGGCGTGGCAGCCCAAATAAGGTCAAAAACACGCTTTAGTCCCCAGGCCCCGAAACACACATTTTTGGAAAGCCCGTGAGGCGCTCTATCCGAATTTCGAGGTTTGGTCCCATGGGACCCAAAAATGTGGGCGTGGCAGCCCAAATAAGGTCAAAAACACGGTTTAGTCCCCAGGCCCCGAAACACACATTTTTGGAAAGCCCGTGAGGCGCTCTATCCGAATTTCGAGGTTTGGTCCCATGGGACCCAAAAATGTGGGCGTGGCAGCCCAAATAAGGTCAAAAACACGGCTTTAGTCCCCAGGCCCCGAAACACACATTTTTGGAAAGCCCGTGAGGCGCTCTATCCGAATTTCGAGGTTTGGTCCCATGGGACCCAAAAATGTGGGCGTGGCAGCCCAAATAAGGTCAAAAACACGGTTTAGTCCCCAGGCCCCGAAACACACATTTTTGGAAAGCCCGTGAGGCGCTCTATCCGAATTTCGAGGTTTGGTCCCATGGGACCCAAAAATGTGGGCGTGGCAGCCCAAATAAGGTCAAAAACACGCTTTAGTCCCCAGGCCCCGAAACACACATTTTTGGAAAGCCCGTGAGGCGCTCTATCCGAATTTCGAGGTTTGGTCCCATGGGACCCAAAAATGTGGGCGTGGCAGCCCAAATAAGGTCAAAAACACGGTTTAGTCCCCAGGCCCCGAAACACACATTTTTGGAAAGCCCGTGAGGCGCTCTATCCGAATTTCGAGGTTTGGTCCCATGGGACCCAAAAATGTGGGCGTGGCAGCCCAAATAAGGTCAAAAACACGGTTTAGTCCCCAGGCCCCGAAACACACATTTTTGGAAAGCCCGTGAGGCGCTCTATCCGAATTTCGAGGTTTGGTCCCATGGGACCCAAAAATGTGGGCGTGGCAGCCCAAATAAGGTCAAAAACACGCTTTAGTCCCCAGGCCCCGAAACACACATTTTTGGAAAGCCCGTGAGGCGCTCTATCCGAATTTCGAGGTTTGGTCCCATGGGACCCAAAAATGTGGGCGTGGCAGCCCAAATAAGGTCAAAAACACGGTTTAGTCCCCAGGCCCCGAAACACACATTTTTGGAAAGCCCGTGAGGCGCTCTATCCGAATTTCGAGGTTTGGTCCCATGGGACCCAAAAATGTGGGCGTGGCAGCCCAAATAAGGTCAAAAACACGGTTTAGTCCCCAGGCCCCGAAACACACATTTTTGGAAAGCCCGTGAGGCGCTCTATCCGAATTTCGAGGTTTGGTCCCATGGGACCCAAAAATGTGGGCGTGGCAGCCCAAATAAGGTCAAAAACACGCTTTAGTCCCCAGGCCCCGAAACACACATTTTTGGAAAGCCCGTGAGGCGCTCTATCCGAATTTCGAGGTTTGGTCCCATGGGACCCAAAAATGTGGGCGTGGCAGCCCAAATAAGGTCAAAAACACGGTTTAGTCCCCAGGCCCCGAAACACACATTTTTGGAAAGCCCGTGAGGCGCTCTATCCGAATTTCGAGGTTTGGTCCCATGGGACCCAAAAATGTGGGCGTGGCAGCCCAAATAAGGTCAAAAACACGGTTTAGTCCCCAGGCCCCGAAACACACATTTTTGGAAAGCCCGTGAGGCGCTCTATCCGAATTTCGAGGTTTGGTCCCATGGGACCCAAAAATGTGGGCGTGGCAGCCCAAATAAGGTCAAAAACACGGTTTAGTCCCCAGGCCCCGAAACACACATTTTTGGAAAGCCCGTGAGGCGCTCTATCCGAATTTCGAGGTTTGGTCCCATGGGACCCAAAAATGTGGGCGTGGCAGCCCAAATAAGGTCAAAAACACGGTTTAGTCCCCAGGCCCCGAAACACACATTTTTGGAAAGCCCGTGAGGCGCTCTATCCGAATTTCGAGGTTTGGTCCCATGGGACCCAAAAATGTGGGCGTGGCAGCCCAAATAAGGTCAAAAACACGGTTTAGTCCCCAGGCCCCGAAACACACATTTTTGGAAAGCCCGTGAGGCGCTCTATCCGAATTTCGAGGTTTGGTCCCATGGGACCCAAAAATGTGGGCGTGGCAGCCCAAATAAGGTCAAAAACACGGTTTAGTCCCCAGGCCCCGAAACACACATTTTTGGAAAGCCCGTGAGGCGCTCTATCCGAATTTCGAGGTTTGGTCCCATGGGACCCAAAAATGTGGGCGTGGCAGCCCAAATAAGGTCAAAAACACGGTTTAGTCCCCAGGCCCCGAAACACACATTTTTGGAAAGCCCGTGAGGCGCTCTATCCGAATTTCGAGGTTTGGTCCCATGGGACCCAAAAATGTGGGCGTGGCAGCCCAAATAAGGTCAAAAACACGGTTTAGTCCCCAGGCCCCGAAACACACATTTTTGGAAAGCCCGTGAGGCGCTCTATCCGAATTTCGAGGTTTGGTCCCATGGGACCCAAAAATGTGGGCGTGGCAGCCCAAATAAGGTCAAAAACACGGTTTAGTCCCCAGGCCCCGAAACACACATTTTTGGAAAGCCCGTGAGGCGCTCTATCCGAATTTCGAGGTTTGGTCCCATGGGACCCAAAAATGTGGGCGTGGCAGCCCAAATAAGGTCAAAAACACGGTTTAGTCCCCAGGCCCCGAAACACACATTTTTGGAAAGCCCGTGAGGCGCTCTATCCGAATTTCGAGGTTTGGTCCCATGGGACCCAAAAATGTGGGCGTGGCAGCCCAAATAAGGTCAAAAACACGGTTTAGTCCCCAGGCCCCGAAACACACATTTTTGGAAAGCCCGTGAGGCGCTCTATCCGAATTTCGAGGTTTGGTCCCATGGGACCCAAAAATGTGGGCGTGGCAGCCCAAATAAGGTCAAAAACACGGTTTAGTCCCCAGGCCCCGAAACACACATTTTTGGAAAGCCCGTGAGGCGCTCTATCCGAATTTCGAGGTTTGGTCCCATGGGACCCAAAAATGTGGGCGTGGCAGCCCAAATAAGGTCAAAAACACGGTTTAGTCCCCAGGCCCCGAAACACACATTTTTGGAAAGCCCGTGAGGCGCTCTATCCGAATTTCGAGGTTTGGTCCCATGGGACCCAAAAATGTGGGCGTGGCAGCCCAAATAAGGTCAAAAACACGGTTTAGTCCCCAGGCCCCGAAACACACATTTTTGGAAAGCCCGTGAGGCGCTCTATCCGAATTTCGAGGTTTGGTCCCATGGGACCCAAAAATGTGGGCGTGGCAGCCCAAATAAGGTCAAAAACACGGTTTAGTCCCCAGGCCCCGAAACACACATTTTTGGAAAGCCCGTGAGGCGCTCTATCCGAATTTCGAGGTTTGGTCCCATGGGACCCAAAAATGTGGGCGTGGCAGCCCAAATAAGGTCAAAAACACGTTTAGTCCCCAGGCCCCGAAACACACATTTTTGGAAAGCCCGTGAGGCGCTCTATCCGAATTTCGAGGTTTGGTCCCATGGGACCCAAAAATGTGGGCGTGGCAGCCCAAATAAGGTCAAAAACACGCTTTAGTCCCCAGGCCCCGAAACACACATTTTTGGAAAGCCCGTGAGGCGCTCTATCCGAATTTCGAGGTTTGGTCCCATGGGACCCAAAAATGTGGGCGTGGCAGCCCAAATAAGGTCAAAAACACGTTTAGTCCCCAGGCCCCGAAACACACATTTTTGGAAAGCCCGTGAGGCGCTCTATCCGAATTTCGAGGTTTGGTCCCATGGGACCCAAAAATGTGGGCGTGGCAGCCCAAATAAGGTCAAAAACACGTTTAGTCCCCAGGCCCCGAAACACACATTTTTGGAAAGCCCGTGAGGCGCTCTATCCGAATTTCGAGGTTTGGTCCCATGGGACCCAAAAATGTGGGCGTGGCAGCCCAAATAAGGTCAAAAACACGGTTTAGTCCCCAGGCCCCGAAACACACATTTTTGGAAAGCCCGTGAGGCGCTCTATCCGAATTTCGAGGTTTGGTCCCATGGGACCCAAAAATGTGGGCGTGGCAGCCCAAATAAGGTCAAAAACACGTTTAGTCCCCAGGCCCCGAAACACACATTTTTGGAAAGCCCGTGAGGCGCTCTATCCGAATTTCGAGGTTTGGTCCCATGGGACCCAAAAATGTGGGCGTGGCAGCCCAAATAAGGTCAAAAACACGCTTTAGTCCCCAGGCCCCGAAACACACATTTTTGGAAAGCCCGTGAGGCGCTCTATCCGAATTTCGAGGTTTGGTCCCATGGGACCCAAAAATGTGGGCGTGGCAGCCCAAATAAGGTCAAAAACACGCTTTAGTCCCCAGGCCCCGAAACACACATTTTTGGAAAGCCCGTGAGGCGCTCTATCCGAATTTCGAGGTTTGGTCCCATGGGACCCAAAAATGTGGGCGTGGCAGCCCAAATAAGGTCAAAAACACGTTTAGTCCCCAGGCCCCGAAACACACATTTTTGGAAAGCCCGTGAGGCGCTCTATCCGAATTTCGAGGTTTGGTCCCATGGGACCCAAAAATGTGGGCGTGGCAGCCCAAATAAGGTCAAAAACACGGTTTAGTCCCCAGGCCCCGAAACACACATTTTTGGAAAGCCCGTGAGGCGCTCTATCCGAATTTCGAGGTTTGGTCCCATGGGACCCAAAAATGTGGGCGTGGCAGCCCAAATAAGGTCAAAAACACGGTTTAGTCCCCAGGCCCCGAAACACACATTTTTGGAAAGCCCGTGAGGCGCTCTATCCGAATTTCGAGGTTTGGTCCCATGGGACCCAAAAATGTGGGCGTGGCAGCCCAAATAAGGTCAAAAACACGGTTTAGTCCCCAGGCCCCGAAACACACATTTTTGGAAAGCCCGTGAGGCGCTCTATCCGAATTTCGAGGTTTGGTCCCATGGGACCCAAAAATGTGGGCGTGGCAGCCCAAATAAGGTCAAAAACACGGTTTAGTCCCCAGGCCCCGAAACACACATTTTTGGAAAGCCCGTGAGGCGCTCTATCCGAATTTCGAGGTTTGGTCCCATGGGACCCAAAAATGTGGGCGTGGCAGCCCAAATAAGGTCAAAAACACGGTTTAGTCCCCAGGCCCCGAAACACACATTTTTGGAAAGCCCGTGAGGCGCTCTATCCGAATTTCGAGGTTTGGTCCCATGGGACCCAAAAATGTGGGCGTGGCAGCCCAAATAAGGTCAAAAACACGGTTTAGTCCCCAGGCCCCGAAACACACATTTTTGGAAAGCCCGTGAGGCGCTCTATCCGAATTTCGAGGTTTGGTCCCATGGGACCCAAAAATGTGGGCGTGGCAGCCCAAATAAGGTCAAAAACACGGTTTAGTCCCCAGGCCCCGAAACACACATTTTTGGAAAGCCCGTGAGGCGCTCTATCCGAATTTCGAGGTTTGGTCCCATGGGACCCAAAAATGTGGGCGTGGCAGCCCAAATAAGGTCAAAAACACGGTTTAGTCCCCAGGCCCCGAAACACACATTTTTGGAAAGCCCGCGAGGCGCTCTACCCAAATTTGTAGGTTTGGTCCTATGGGACCCAAAAATGTGGGCGTGGCAGCCCAAATAAGGTCAAAAACACGGTTTAGTCCCCAGGCCCCGAAACACACATTTTTGGAAAGCCCGTGAGGCGCTCTATCCGAATTTCGAGGTTTGGTCCCATGGGACCCAAAAATGTGGGCGTGGCAGCCCAAATAAGGTCAAAAACACGGTTTAGTCCCCAGGCCCCGAAACACACATTTTTGGAAAGCCCGTGAGGCGCTCTATCCGAATTTCGAGGTTTGGTCCCATGGGACCCAAAAATGTGGGCGTGGCAGCCCAAATAAGGTCAAAAACACGGTTTAGTCCCCAGGCCCCGAAACACACATTTTTGGAAAGCCCGTGAGGCGCTCTATCCGAATTTCGAGGTTTGGTCCCATGGGACCCAAAAATGTGGGCGTGGCAGCCCAAATAAGGTCAAAAACACGGTTTAGTCCCCAGGCCCCGAAACACACATTTTTGGAAAGCCCGTGAGGCGCTCTATCCGAATTTCGAGGTTTGGTCCCATGGGACCCAAAAATGTGGGCGTGGCAGCCCAAATAAGGTCAAAAACACGGTTTAGTCCCCAGGCGCCGAAACACACATTTTTGGAAAGCCCGTGAGGCGCTCTATCCGAATTTCGAGGTTTGGTCCCATGGGACCCAAAAATGTGGGCGTGGCAGCCCAAATAAGGTCAAAAACACGGTTTAGTCCCCAGGCCCCGAAACACACATTTTTGCGTGAAAGCCCGTGAGGCGCTCTATCCGAATTTCGAGGTTTGGTCCCATGGGACCCAAAAATGTGGGCGTGGCAGCCCAAATAAGGTCAAAAACACGGTTTAGTCCCCAGGCCCCGAAACACACATTTTTGGAAAGCCCGTGAGGCGCTCTATCCGAATTTCGA
>OZ036007.1:6647496-6732139 GCA_964035015.1 Corallium rubrum | reverse complement strand
AAAAATGTGAGTTTCGGGGCCTCGATTTTCGCGTAGAGCGTCTCGCGGGCTGGCCCGGGCTTTCCAAAAATGTGTGTTTCGGGGCCTGGCGACTAAACCGTGTTTTTGACCTTATTTGGGCTGCCACGCCCTCATTTTTAGGTCCCATGGGACCAAACCTCGATTTTCGCGTAGAGCGTCTCGCGGGCTTTCCAAAAATGTGTGTTTCGGGGCCTGGCGACTAAACCGTGTTTTTGACCTTATTTGGGCTGCCACGCCCTCATTTTTAGGTCCCATGGGACCAAACCTCGATTTTCGCGTAGAGCGTCTCGCGGGCTTTCCAAAAATGTGTGTTTCGGGGCCTGGCGACTAAACCGTGTTTTTGACCTTATTTGGGCTGCCACGCCCTCATTTTTAGGTCCCATGGGACCAAACCTCGATTTTCGCGTAGAGCGTCTCGCGGGCTTTCCAAAAATGTGTGTTTCGGGGCCTGGCGACTAAACCGTGTTTTTGACCTTATTTGGGCTGCCACGCCTCATTTTTAGGTCCCATGGGACCAAACCTCGATTTTCGCGTAGAGCGTCTCGCGGGCTTTCCAAAAATGTGTGTTTCGGGGCCTGGCGACTAAACCGTGTTTTTGACCTTATTTGGGCTGCCACGCCCTCATTTTTAGGTCCCATGGGACCAAACCTCGATTTTCGCGTAGAGCGTCTCGCGGGCTTTCCAAAAATGTGTGTTTCGGGGCCTGGCGACTAAACCGTGTTTTTGACCTTATTTGGGCTGCCACGCCCTCATTTTTAGGTCCCATGGGACCAAACCTCGATTTTCGCGTAGAGCGTCTCGCGGGCTTTCCAAAAATGTGTGTTTCGGGGCCTGGCGACTAAACCGTGTTTTTGACCTTATTTGGGCTGCCACGCCCTCATTTTTAGGTCCCATGGGACCAAACCTCGATTTTCGGGTAGAGCCTCTCGCGGGCTTTCCAAAAATGTGTGTTTCGGGGCCTGGCGACTAAACCGTGTTTTTGACCTTATTTGGGCTGCCACGCCCTCATTTTTAGGTCCCATGGGACCAAACCTCGATTTTCGCGTAGAGCGTCTCGCGGGCTTTCCAAAAATGTGTGTTTCGGGGCCTGGCGACTAAACCGTGTTTTTGACCTTATTTGGGCTGCCACGCCCTCATTTTTAGGTCCCATGGGACCAAACCTCGATTTTCGGGTAGAGCCTCTCGCGGGCTTTCCAAAAATGTGTGTTTCGGGGCCTGGCGACTAAACCGTGTTTTTGACCTTATTTGGGCTGCCACGCCCTCATTTTTAGGTCCCATGGGACCAAACCTCGATTTTCGCGTAGAGCGTCTCGCGGGCTTTCCAAAAATGTGTGTTTCGGGGCCTGGCGACTAAACCGTGTTTTTGACCTTATTTGGGCTGCCACGCCCTCATTTTTAGGTCCCATGGGACCAAACCTCGATTTTCGCGTAGAGCGTCTCGCGGGCTTTCCAAAAATGTGTGTTTCGGGGCCTGGCGACTAAACCGTGTTTTTGACCTTATTTGGGCTGCCACGCCCTCATTTTTAGGTCCCATGGGACCAAACCTCGATTTTCGCGTAGAGCGTCTCGCGGGCTTTCCAAAAATGTGTGTTTCGGGGCCTGGCGACTAAACCGTGTTTTTGACCTTATTTGGGCTGCCACGCCCTCATTTTTAGGTCCCATGGGACCAAACCTCGATTTTCGCGTAGAGCGTCTCGCGGGCTTTCCAAAAATGTGTGTTTCGGGGCCTGGCGACTAAACCGTGTTTTTGACCTTATTTGGGCTGCCACGCCCTCATTTTTAGGTCCCATGGGACCAAACCTCGATTTTCGCGTAGAGCCTCTCGCGGGCTTTCCAAAAATGTGTGTTTCGGGGCCTGGCGACTAAACCGTGTTTTGACCTTATTTGGGCTGCCACGCCCTCATTTTTAGGTCCCATGGGACCAAACCTCGATTTTCGCGTAGAGCGTCTCGCGGGCTTTCCAAAAATGTGTGTTTCGGGGCCTGGCGACTAAACCGTGTTTTTGACCTTATTTGGGCTGCCACGCCCTCATTTTTAGGTCCCATGGGACCAAACCTCGATTTTCGCGTAGAGCGTCTCGCGGGCTTTCCAAAAATGTGTGTTTCGGGGCCTGGCGACTAAACCGTGTTTTTGACCTTATTTGGGCTGCCACGCCCTCATTTTTAGGTCCCATGGGACCAAACCTCGATTTTCGGGTAGAGCCTCTCGCGGGCTTTCCAAAAATGTGTGTTTCGGGGCCTGGGGACTAAACTGTGTTTTTGACCTTATTTGGGCTGCCACGCCCTCATTTTTAGGTCCCATGGGACCAAACCTCGATTTTCGCGTAGAGCGTCTCGCGGGCTTTCCAAAAATGTGTGTTTCGGGGCCTGGCGACTAAACCGTGTTTTTGACCTTATTTGGGCTGCCACGCCCTCATTTTTAGGTCCCATGGGACCAAACCTCGATTTTCGCGTAGAGCGTCTCGCGGGCTTTCCAAAAATGTGTGTTTCGGGGCCTGGCGACTAAACCGTGTTTTTGACCTTATTTGGGCTGCCACGCCCTCATTTTTAGGTCCCATGGGACCAAACCTCGATTTTCGGGTAGAGCGCCTCGCGGGCTTTCCAAAAATGTGTGTTTCGGGGCCTGGTGACTAAACCGTGTTTTTGACCTTATTTGGGCTGCCACGCCCTCATTTTTAGGTCCCATGGGACCAAACCTCGATTTTCGCGTAGAGCGTCTCGCGGGCTTTCCAAAAATGTGTGTTTCGGGGCCTGGCGACTAAACCGTGTTTTTGACCTTATTTGGGCTGCCACGCCCTCATTTTTAGGTCCCATGGGACCAAACCTCGATTTTCGGGTAGAGCCTCTCGCGGGCTTTCCAAAAATGTGTGTTTCGGGGCCTGGGGACTAAACTGTGTTTTTGACCTTATTTGGGCTGCCACGCCCTCATTTTTAGGTCCCATGGGACCAAACCTCGATTTTCGCGTAGAGCGTCTCGCGGGCTTTCCAAAAATGTGTGTTTCGGGGCCTGGCGACTAAACCGTGTTTTTGACCTTATTTGGGCTGCCACGCCCTCATTTTTAGGTCCCATGGGACCAAACCTCGATTTTCGCGTAGAGCGTCTCGCGGGCTTTCCAAAAATGTGTGTTTCGGGGCCTGGCGACTAAACCGTGTTTTTGACCTTATTTGGGCTGCCACGCCCTCATTTTTAGGTCCCATGGGACCAAACCTCGATTTTCGCGTAGAGCGTCTCGCGGGCTTTCCAAAAATGTGTGTTTCGGGGCCTGGCGACTAAACCGTGTTTTTGACCTTATTTGGGCTGCCACGCCCTCATTTTTAGGTCCCATGGGACCAAACCTCGATTTTCGCGTAGAGCGTCTCGCGGGCTTTCCAAAAATGTGTGTTTCGGGGCCTGGCGACTAAACCGTGTTTTTGACCTTATTTGGGCTGCCACGCCCTCATTTTTAGGTCCCATGGGACCAAACCTCGATTTTCGCGTAGAGCGTCTCGCGGGCTTTCCAAAAATGTGTGTTTCGGGGCCTGGCGACTAAACCGTGTTTTTGACCTTATTTGGGCTGCCACGCCCTCATTTTTAGGTCCCATGGGACCAAACCTCGATTTTCGCGTAGAGCGTCTCGCGGGCTTTCCAAAAATGTGTGTTTCGGGGCCTGGCGACTAAACCGTGTTTTTGACCTTATTTGGGCTGCCACGCCCTCATTTTTAGGTCCCATGGGACCAAACCTCGATTTTCGCGTAGAGCGTCTCGCGGGCTTTCCAAAAATGTGTGTTTCGGGGCCTGGCGACTAAACCGTGTTTTTGACCTTATTTGGGCTGCCACGCCCTCATTTTTAGGTCCCATGGGACCAAACCTCGATTTTCGCGTAGAGCGTCTCGCGGGCTTTCCAAAAATGTGTGTTTCGGGGCCTGGCGACTAAACCGTGTTTTTGACCTTATTTGGGCTGCCACGCCCTCATTTTTAGGTCCCATGGGACCAAACCTCGATTTTCGCGTAGAGCGTCTCGCGGGCTTTCCAAAAATGTGTGTTTCGGGGCCTGGCGACTAAACCGTGTTTTTGACCTTATTTGGGCTGCCACGCCCTCATTTTTAGGTCCCATGGGACCAAACCTCGATTTTCGCGTAGAGCGTCTCGCGGGCTTTCCAAAAATGTGTGTTTCGGGGCCTGGCGACTAAACCGTGTTTTTGACCTTATTTGGGCTGCCACGCCCTCATTTTTAGGTCCCATGGGACCAAACCTCGATTTTCGCGTAGAGCGTCTCGCGGGCTTTCCAAAAATGTGTGTTTCGGGGCCTGGCGACTAAACCGTGTTTTTGACCTTATTTGGGCTGCCACGCCCTCATTTTTAGGTCCCATGGGACCAAACCTCGATTTTCGCGTAGAGCGTCTCGCGGGCTTTCCAAAAATGTGTGTTTCGGGGCCTGGCGACTAAACCGTGTTTTTGACCTTATTTGGGCTGCCACGCCCTCATTTTTAGGTCCCATGGGACCAAACCTCGATTTTCGCGTAGAGCGTCTCGCGGGCTTTCCAAAAATGTGTGTTTCGGGGCCTGGCGACTAAACCGTGTTTTTGACCTTATTTGGGCTGCCACGCCCTCATTTTTAGGTCCCATGGGACCAAACCTCGATTTTCGCGTAGAGCGTCTCGCGGGCTTTCCAAAAATGTGTGTTTCGGGGCCTGGCGACTAAACCGTGTTTTTGACCTTATTTGGGCTGCCACGCCCTCATTTTTAGGTCCCATGGGACCAAACCTCGATTTTCGCGTAGAGCGTCTCGCGGGCTTTCCAAAAATGTGTGTTTCGGGGCCTGGCGACTAAACCGTGTTTTTGACCTTATTTGGGCTGCCACGCCCTCATTTTTAGGTCCCATGGGACCAAACCTCGATTTTCGCGTAGAGCGTCTCGCGGGCTTTCCAAAAATGTGTGTTTCGGGGCCTGGCGACTAAACCGTGTTTTTGACCTTATTTGGGCTGCCACGCCCTCATTTTTAGGTCCCATGGGACCAAACCTCGATTTTCGCGTAGAGCGTCTCGCGGGCTTTCCAAAAATGTGTGTTTCGGGGCCTGGCGACTAAACCGTGTTTTTGACCTTATTTGGGCTGCCACGCCCTCATTTTTAGGTCCCATGGGACCAAACCTCGATTTTCGCGTAGAGCGTCTCGCGGGCTTTCCAAAAATGTGTGTTTCGGGGCCTGGCGACTAAACCGTGTTTTTGACCTTATTTGGGCTGCCACGCCCTCATTTTTAGGTCCCATGGGACCAAACCTCGATTTTCGCGTAGAGCGTCTCGCGGGCTTTCCAAAAATGTGTGTTTCGGGGCCTGGCGACTAAACCGTGTTTTTGACCTTATTTGGGCTGCCACGCCCTCATTTTTAGGTCCCATGGGACCAAACCTCGATTTTCGCGTAGAGCGTCTCGCGGGCTTTCCAAAAATGTGTGTTTCGGGGCCTGGCGACTAAACCGTGTTTTTGACCTTATTTGGGCTGCCACGCCCTCATTTTTAGGTCCCATGGGACCAAACCTCGATTTTCGCGTAGAGCGTCTCGCGGGCTTTCCAAAAATGTGTGTTTCGGGGCCTGGCGACTAAACCGTGTTTTTGACCTTATTTGGGCTGCCACGCCCTCATTTTTAGGTCCCATGGGACCAAACCTCGATTTTCGCGTAGAGCGTCTCGCGGGCTTTCCAAAAATGTGTGTTTCGGGGCCTGGCGACTAAACCGTGTTTTTGACCTTATTTGGGCTGCCACGCCCTCATTTTTAGGTCCCATGGGACCAAACCTCGATTTTCGCGTAGAGCGTCTCGCGGGCTTTCCAAAAATGTGTGTTTCGGGGCCTGGCGACTAAACCGTGTTTTTGACCTTATTTGGGCTGCCACGCCCTCATTTTTAGGTCCCATGGGACCAAACCTCGATTTTCGCGTAGAGCGTCTCGCGGGCTTTCCAAAAATGTGTGTTTCGGGGCCTGGCGACTAAACCGTGTTTTTGACCTTATTTGGGCTGCCACGCCCTCATTTTTAGGTCCCATGGGACCAAACCTCGATTTTCGCGTAGAGCGTCTCGCGGGCTTTCCAAAAATGTGTGTTTCGGGGCCTGGCGACTAAACCGTGTTTTTGACCTTATTTGGGCTGCCACGCCCTCATTTTTAGGTCCCATGGGACCAAACCTCGATTTTCGCGTAGAGCGTCTCGCGGGCTTTCCAAAAATGTGTGTTTCGGGGCCTGGCGACTAAACCGTGTTTTTGACCTTATTTGGGCTGCCACGCCCTCATTTTTAGGTCCCATGGGACCAAACCTCGATTTTCGCGTAGAGCGTCTCGCGGGCTTTCCAAAAATGTGTGTTTCGGGGCCTGGCGACTAAACCGTGTTTTTGACCTTATTTGGGCTGCCACGCCCTCATTTTTAGGTCCCATGGGACCAAACCTCGATTTTCGCGTAGAGCGTCTCGCGGGCTTTCCAAAAATGTGTGTTTCGGGGCCTGGCGACTAAACCGTGTTTTTGACCTTATTTGGGCTGCCACGCCCTCATTTTTAGGTCCCATGGGACCAAACCTCGATTTTCGCGTAGAGCGTCTCGCGGGCTTTCCAAAAATGTGTGTTTCGGGGCCTGGCGACTAAACCGTGTTTTTGACCTTATTTGGGCTGCCACGCCCTCATTTTTAGGTCCCATGGGACCAAACCTCGATTTTCGCGTAGAGCGTCTCGCGGGCTTTCCAAAAATGTGTGTTTCGGGGCCTGGCGACTAAACCGTGTTTTTGACCTTATTTGGGCTGCCACGCCCTCATTTTTAGGTCCCATGGGACCAAACCTCGATTTTCGCGTAGAGCGTCTCGCGGGCTTTCCAAAAATGTGTGTTTCGGGGCCTGGCGACTAAACCGTGTTTTTGACCTTATTTGGGCTGCCACGCCCTCATTTTTAGGTCCCATGGGACCAAACCTCGATTTTCGCGTAGAGCGTCTCGCGGGCTTTCCAAAAATGTGTGTTTCGGGGCCTGGCGACTAAACCGTGTTTTTGACCTTATTTGGGCTGCCACGCCCTCATTTTTAGGTCCCATGGGACCAAACCTCGATTTTCGCGTAGAGCGTCTCGCGGGCTTTCCAAAAATGTGTGTTTCGGGGCCTGGCGACTAAACCGTGTTTTTGACCTTATTTGGGCTGCCACGCCCTCATTTTTAGGTCCCATGGGACCAAACCTCGATTTTCGCGTAGAGCCTCTCGCGGGCTTTCCAAAAATGTGTGTTTCGGGGCCTGGGGACTAAACTGTGTTTTTGACCTTATTTGGGCTGCCACGCCCTCATTTTTAGGTCCCATGGGACCAAACCTCGATTTTCTAGAGGTCTCGCGGGCTTTCCAAAAATGTGTGTTTCGGGGCCTGCGACTAAACCGTGTTTGGGTTAGTTGTACTCTACTCTACTCTACTCTACTCTACTCTACTCTACTCTACTCTACTCTACTCTACTCGACTCTTCTCTACGCGACTCGACCCGACTCGACTGGACCCGACTCGACTCGACTCGACTCGACTCGACTCGGCTCGACTCGACTCGACTCGACTCGACTCGACTCTGTGAGACACCTATTTTTGGAGAGCGCGCGAGATGCTGAACCTGAATATGCAATACAGATTTTAAATCACATTTTGTTTAAATTAAACCGTCATAGCTTATGCTGTCAACCGCACAACGCTAATCTAAAGGTGGATTACAAGTTTTGGGCTGCCTGTGGTGCCGTCCTTCTGAAAGTGACTCGTCTTAATTTATACGGCTTTTGGCCGCTTTTGAAAGTGTCTTTTCAAACCGTTTCTGTGACATTAGTGAAGATTATTTTTATCTCCGAGTGTTACCGACAGTCCTCTGATCATTTTGACAATGACTTTGCTCAGGAAAACACTTTAATATATACAGTATAAGTACTCTGCCGTAAAAATGGCATGAGCCGTAGCCCAATTTTAAAAACCAGGGAAATTACACCTAAAACCGGAAGTACAAAAGGGAAACCAAAATACAACCTAAGCGAGAGATTAGACATTCACACTTATGTTTCTAAGTTTTAAAATTTCCTTGTCTTCGACACTTATCGAGCTAGGGACAAGTTTATGTTTTACAACATGGCGGACGCTCCTAGTTTCCTGTCGTGACAGCCTCCCCAATTAGATCTGTAAGTTCTTCTACAAGATCAAGAGATCGGTATCATCGGTCTTTATGATGTCCTCACCAGCTAGAACACGACAATGTGGAAACTCAGAAGTGCTCGCAAGCAGTTCCATGACAAGCATGAAACACATCCACTCGTTGCAAAACTCTCTCGCTAATCACCGTTAGAGATCCGCCCGCGATGAAAAAAACATGTTGCGCCAAAATTGTAAACAAACTACTTCATGTAGGCCAATGCTATGGATTGAGGGAAATCAAGCAGCGAGATATTTATTTCAAGAATAGAAGTTTTTACAAGCTTACAGTAAGTATTTTAAGTATGAATCGTTGTCAATTTTTAAATGTGATGTACTATAGACGTTGTTGGAATGATGATAAGTTTTTGAAAGCCTCTTAATACAGTAAAAACCCGCGTATAAAGAACCACCATTTTTCGAGTTAGCTACTGGGATTTTAGCCTATTTGGTTTTTTTAAATAGGTCCTTTTTTTTTCGAGCAAATGGTGCTTGCTTAATTGTTGGTCCAACAACAAGCTCATTCTAGTTTTGCTGCAGTTTAATTGTTACATAAAGGACCTGGAGATGAATCAGAGCAGGGTTCTTTTTCATTATGTGGTCATATAATTAGTTATAATTAAAGTGGCTATTGTACAAAGGCAAGGGACCACAACCATTTTATTTATAAAACAATGATTATGGAACCGCCTGACAGAAAATTATGTAAAAATAATTTAACCTAATGTCATTACCAAAAATAGAAAATGTGCAAAATTTCTTGTTTTTATTTTCAGTTATTTCAACTGAAGTTTCTCAAATAAGAACCTGTTATAATTTTTAGGCTAAAAAGTTCTTATAAAATGGGTTTTTATTGTATTCTTT
This sequence comes from Corallium rubrum, assembly GCA_964035015.1. Classification (NCBI taxonomy): domain Eukaryota; kingdom Metazoa; phylum Cnidaria; class Anthozoa; order Scleralcyonacea; family Coralliidae; genus Corallium; species Corallium rubrum. Next base: position 6,723,105 of record OZ036007.1, on the reverse strand, counting down.
GGACAATTTCATATTCAGACAAGGCAATTTATATGGCCAACATATTCCATCTATTCAGCAGTCTGAACAAGCTTTGTAAACTGACAAGGCTGTGCATTGCTGAACAGAAATGAAATTTTCTTCTAAGAAAACAAAACTAGCTTCAAGATCAAGTAACAATGTTCAAAACCTTTGGTAGTCCATGAGCAAAATTATTATGCTATTAAATAACATGTTGTACAATAATCAAATGTCAGTAACAGGCTATGTAGAGAGTGTGAAATGGCAAATCTTTATTTATATTTATAATGGGGTAATTAAGTACTTATGACTACTGGAAGTTAAGTTCCCAGTGGGGGTCATACCACAATTAGCTTCCAGCAATCATGAGTACTTGTCTATTTTATCTATTTGTATGAAACTTTGTGGACATACTCTCTTAGGTAAACTAAAGATATTTGATTTTCGCTTATGGTTCAAAAGTAAGGTTCAAAAGTAATTATGAAATATTTACTATGTTCAATTAAAAACTGCTCCAATTTGAAGAATGTATTTGATAAATGCACAAAAGCTATTTGGCCAAATAACTTTATTGTACTTCATTGCATGGCATACCAATTATAGAATAACCACGGACAAAATTGGAAAAATCCTTTAAATTTGTAATGAGATAACTTTGCTACAAATTTACGAGTCTCCTCAGCTTTGGCATTTTGAGAAAATGGAATTTAAAGTTGTTTTAATAACTTGCCAAAAACTCATGAACCAATAGTTCGTTATTCAGACATTTGTGTTAACATTTGGGCAGAATCGCTCTGGGGGTTCCAAAGTTACAACGGTTTTTCCAACATACGTCATTTTCCAGTTCCAAACCAATTAGTGCTATTTTTGCTGAGTCAGCACTTTGTGGAAAGTCAGAAGAAATGAATTTCTATTTTTTGGGTTTTTTTGGGGGTGGGGGGAAATTCTATTTTAATTTTACAATTTTTTAATTGTTTTTTTTTTTAATAACTTTGGAACTTGAAGTTGGATTGTAACGGGATAAAGCTTATTAGATAGATCTCGAGTAGCTCCTTATTTGTTACGCTCTTAGGAGGGGACAATATTGAGCTGTCATTACTACAATTGACAAGATGTAACTTAAAGTTTGATGACCACAAACCGAAAAAAACTGACTAAACGCGTAATATCGTCATAAGGAAAATGTTTTCTATACCCTTAGATCTCGTGGATAGTGGCATTGTATGATAATATTTGGCCTAATTTGAAGATTTTCACAACACCTAATACCCAAAAATGTAAAAGAAAAAAAGAACAGAGAAAGCAAAAATTCGTCCTGAGAAAGAATCGAACCCCTTCGTTAACACATGAAATAACATAGCGCTATCCAGCACACTAGAATACAAATTACAAACATCGGGGATTATAAATGAGAAATGAAGTCCTCGACTTGTAGTGTCTATAGAGTTTTCGAAATAGAAATCACTACTTAACTTACATCACGACCATCACGATCATCGCGACCATCTCAGACATCACGATCATCACGGCCTCCTAAGAGCGTAATATCGAGAAAGATCATTTTTCTATACCCTTAGAGCTCAATAATTAGTAGATGGTGACATTGTATGATAATATTTGACCTAATTTGAAGGTTTTCACATCGCCTAATACATGTACCCAAAAAAAAAAAAAGAAAAGAAAAAGCAAAAGTTTCGTCTTGAGAAGGAATCGATCCACATCGTTAACACATGAAATAACATAGCGCCATCCAGCACACTAGAATACTTACTACAAATATTGAGAATTATAAATGCGAGATGAAGTCTTCGACACGCACTTAACTTAGATCACGAACATCACCAAACATCACGATCATCACGGCCATCTCAACATCACGATCGTCACGGCCTCCTAAGAGCGTAATATCGAAAAATAAATTTTTTTCTATACGCTTAGAGCTCAGTAATTAGTAGATGGTGACATTGTATGATTATGTTTGACCTAACTTGAAGATTTTCACATCACCTAAGACCCAAAAAGGAAAAAAGAAAAAAGAAAGGAAAAAGCAAAAATTTCGTTCTGAGAAAGAATCCAACTCTTTCGTTAGCACGTGAAAAAACATAGCGCCATCCGGCACACTAGAATACAAATTACAAACATCGAGGATTATAAATGAGAATTGGAGTCTTCGCCTGGGAGTATCTATAAAGTTTTCGAAATAGAAATCACTTATGTCACAGCCATCACTAAGATCACGAGCATCACGGGTGATCACTTAGAGCTCCAGAATTAGTAGATGGCGACATTGTATGATAATATTTGACGTAATTTGAAGATTTTCACATCACCTAATACCCCAAAAAGTAAAGGAAAAAAGGAAAGAAAAAGAGAAAGTAGATATAGATTGTTCTACATCTCAAGTGTTATTTATTACCACATAATAGAACTGGCTCATTATTCACAGACAGTTTTTGGAAATTGTGAGCATACAAGTTTGATGCTTATAATTTCTTTAACCATCTTCCTAACTTTTGTGTATTATACATTAATTCTCTTTCATTTCTTTCTCTATGATTTGATTTCTTTCTCTATCATTTTATTTCTTTCTCTATCATTTTATTTCTTTCTCTATCATTTGATTTCTTTCTCTATCATTTTATTTCTTTCTCTATCATTTGATCTCTTTCTCTATCATTTGATTTCTTTCTCCATCATTTGATTTCTTTTTTATCATTTGATTTCTTACTCTATCGTTTTATTTCTTTCTCTATCATTTTATTTCTTTCTTTACCATTTGATTTCTTTCTCTATCATTTGATTTCTTTCTCTATCATTTGATTTCTTTCTCTATCATTTGATTTCTTTCTCTATCATTTGATTTCTTTCTCTATCATTTTATTTCTTTCTCTATCATTTTATTTCTTTCTCTATCATTTTATTTCTTTCTCTATCATTTTATTTCTTTCTCTATCATTTTATTTCTTTCTCTATCATTTTATTTCTTTCTCTATCATTTTATTTCTTTCTCTATCATTTTATTTCTTTCTCTATCATTTGATTTCTTTCTCTATCATTTGATTTCTTTCTCTATCATTTGATTTCTTTCTCTATCATTTGATTTCTTTCTCTATCATTTTATTTCTTTCTCTATCATTTGATTTCTTTCTGTATCATTTCATTTCTTTCTCTATCATTTGATTTCTTTCTCTATCATTTGATTTCTTTCTCTATCATTTGATTTCTTTCTCTATCATTTGATTTCTTTCTCTATCATTTGATTTCTTTCTCTATCATTTGATTTCTTTCTCTATCATTTTATTTCTTTCTCTATCATTTGATTTCTTTCTCTATCATTTTATTTCTTTCTCTATCATTTGATTTCTTTCTCTATCATTTGATTTCTTTCTCTATCATTTTATTTCTTTCTCTATCATTTGATTTCTTTCTCTATCATTTGATTTCTTTCTCTATCATTTGATTTCTTTCTCTATCATTTGATTTCTTTCTCTATCATTTGATTTCTTTCTCTATCATTTGATTTCTTTCTCTATCATTTGATTTCTTTCTGTATCATTTGATTTCTTTCTCTATCATTTGATTTCTTTCTCTATCATTTGATTTCTTTCTCTATCATTTTATTTCTTTCTCTATCATTTTATTTCTTTCTCTATCATTTTATTTCTTTCTCTATCATTTTATTCCTTTCTCTATCATTTGATTTCTTTCTCTATCATTTGATTTCTTTCTCTATCATTTTATTTCTTTCTCTATCATTTTATTTCTTTCTCTATTATTTTATTTCTTTCTCTATCATTTTATTTATTTCTCTATCATTTTACTTCTCTTTCATTTTATTTCTTTCTGTATTTTTTTTTCTCTCTCATTTTATTTCTTTCTCTCTCATTTTATTTCTTTCTCTATCATTTTATTTCTCTCTCGATCATTTTATTTCTTTCTCTATCATTTTATTTCTTGCTGTATCATTTTGTTTCTTTCTCTATCATTTTCATCCTGGGAAAGAATGAACCCCGTCGTCAACATGTAAAAAACTATATCGCTATCCAGTGCACTAGAGTAGACCACAATTCGAAACAGGGGCGTAGGATGCAGGGGGCAGGGGGGGTCGCAGCCCCCCCCCCCCCCCCAATATTTTGTAAAGGGGGGCCGGAATAGCTTTCGGCCCCCCCAAAAAATAATTGAATTTAAAAATTTGCATTATAAGTGTGACTTCGATTGCGCTGATAGGGCAATTAATAATAATAATCCATCCTGACTCATGGATAGCATCTCACAAATTATAATGAAAGAATTAATGAAAGGGCCTAACGAAAGAGGTAGAGGAGACTCTGAAAGTGCCATTTCCGACGATCTAGAGACTCCAAATTTTCAAAATTTTACCCTCAGCACCAACCATGGTGGTGCCTCGTGGAAGTCGGCCCCCCTAAGTTTATCAAGCTTCCTACCCCTGATTCAAAAAATGTCCTGGGTTATAAATAATAAATAGTTATAGACTTTGGCTGGCAGTTACATAAAACATTCTATTTATTTTTATTTATTTTTAGTTTTTTATGTATATTTTTTTTTTATTTATTTATTTATTTATTTATTTATTTATTTATTATTTAGTTTTATTTATTTTTACTTTCTTTTTATTTCTTTTTATTAATTTTTATTTATCTTTATTTATTATTTAAATTCTTTTATTATTTTTTTTAAAGCTCAACTCAGTTGAGGTCAGCTCAGCTAGTTTTTAAAATGGTTGAATATTTCGTGTTAATTCTTTAAATTTTTGAGATATCTCGTATGTGCCGAGACTGGGTACGAGAATGAACTTTGTACCATAAAACGTTTGTTCCCAGTTTCCCACTCTTCTTTCTCATAATTTCACGAGATTTTGATCTGTCGACGTTTTCAGTTTTGTCTTGCCTCAATTCTTGTTCTTTCTTTTTTCCACTTTTGTGTGTCTTGCCTTTTGGACTCTATGGAGCTACGATGTCTTCTACATGCCCGTATATATTGGTGAAAACAACACAACTGTTTGCGGCTGCTCGGATCTCTAGCCAAAACGAGCATTTCAAAGACACTTTGACTTCAAACAAGCTTATTCAGAAATTTTCGAAGTTCAAATCTAAATTGAAGTTTTTCCAGCCTAATACGACGACAACCTTACCACCCAGGTTAAATATCAAAGGATTTTCTACTGCTGCAAACTATCTTTGTCTTCAAGTAAGGATTCACAAGTTATTTCGCTTCAACAGAACCCAGCAAAAAGAAGAACAGGTCGTTGTTTTAAGCGATGAGAACATCTTACAAGATGCACGTCACTCTCTTGATCAACTTGGTTTTCTTGGAATTGAAAATGGGAATGAAGAAAGGAAGTTTTGTTTTTCCAAATATGGAATTACAGAAGATGAGATTGGCAGGTTAATCAACGTTTGTATAGTTATTAACTTATTTATTTAATACTATGAGAGATCCATGTGGATGGTGATGAAGAAATCCATAGGCGAATGGAGATCCATGGGTGGATGAGGGGAGTGGGACAAGGGATGCACAAATGACCCCTTGCGTGCTCCCACACTCTAATCATTACAAGAAACTATCACATCCAAGGTCTTGACAGTAGCAACAAAACCAAAAATGCAGCCCACTACCCAGGGAATAATGGACATGACGAATCTCAGCTAATCATAGCATATTACTAGAAATACATGAATGCAACAACCCCTCGCCTGCTTTATATGCATTTTTTAACCCCCCTCCCCCCTCCCCTAATTTCTGTTTTTTGTTGTATTAATGACACACAGATCATCTTTAAATTTTATATGTATTTTTGAAACACACACCCCCTGATTAAAATATTAAAGCCCTCCTGATATGCATTTATAGGGTGACTAACTGTTTACTTTCAGATTTCTGATTTGAAAATTCAACATTTGAAAGCAAAACTTAGGTTTCATTAATTGAACTATAGCTGTAAAACATATATTCATTGTTTATAGGTTTCCAAGGGAATTATTTTTAGCAAGTCTTTAAATGGCTTCCCTCTGCTGTTCTGCATACATGTTTTGCAAAGGCAGAATTAAAAGTTAACAGCTCCAAAACTACATTTATAATATAAAGTCTGAGATAAAAACAATTCAGTAGAATCGGATTCCAGAAAGAAATATTAAACAGACAACGTTTCTGGCGGAAATTTGGAAATACTGCCTAGAAAATCGGCAAAGTTGGCCCATGAGTATTATAAATAATAAGAAGTGCATATACACAGTCAATGAAAAACACCACGTCCAGATAAGTTTTACAAGTTTTTAAAATGGTAAGCACGAATATAAGTGGAGCTGTATATCATTTAGGTTTAAGCGAAAACATGAAAACAACACACAATGTATTAAACTTTATATAATAGATGCTAGATTAAGTTTAACGGACGAGTGACTATGAAAGGGCTTTTATTTAAACGTATTGCCGGTCTTGGCACTTAATACAATGAATCCAATCAGCAAAATAAATATACAAATCCCCTACCTGAGTTACCACAAACATTGCCAATTCAGATCGACTTTTTGTTTACCATAAAGCGTTTAGTGTCTTTAGTATCTTCAGGTTTTCTGGTTTCTCTTCAAGATATATTAAACCGCCGTTTGTTGTTTTAGTAGAGCGGGCTCCATTTCGTTTCTTTCGTTTCGCAAAATATAGCCATAGATTTAGTTTAAAATGTTGTGGTGCTTCTTTGTCAGTCACCAGTACAACAATTCTTACCGCACGACACCCTACGACGTATATATATATATAAACAGCTTCCAGATTTTCGTCTGCCTTGCTTTTTCTACACGCGTGTAAAATGAACTCCACGCGTGTCGAGATTAGCACCCTCACCGGGCTCCGGGCCTTCGGCCCGTCGCCCGGCTCGGGGATAATTTCTATTGCACCAGCTTCACACCCTGCACCCCCCCCCCCCCCCCCCCTCCACACACATGATGGACCAAGCATATTTCCTTCTTCAGTTTGAATTTTCAGCTTTTAAAGCAGATTGCATGACAACTCTTCCCATACAGGCACATCTGGTATGTACAATGAAGTGTGGCTGGGGGGGGGGAGTGTGAAGCTGGTGCAATAGAAATTATAATATGCTATGATTAGCTGAGATTTGTCATGTCCATTATTCCCTGGTAGTGGGCTGCATTTTGGGTTTTGTTGCTACTGTCTTGGATCTGATGTTTTCTTGTAATCATCACACTCTCAGTTAATATTTTCTTGGGTGTCTGATCAATTGTATCTCAAAATGTAACACTGCCTTACAGCAGGTTGTTTCAAAAATTCTTTGTAGTTGTGCAAAAGAAATAAAATCTGTAAATAAATTAAACCAGTGGTTGCTAGAAGAGAATGAACACAAGAATAAGGAAGATTGGTCAATGCTCTTACAACAAAAAGATTTGGTTGTATGGAGGAGGCCATTAAATGACAACGGATTGTATCAATATAAAGGTATAATGCAAGTATAAATATTTAACATTTCACTCAATTTATAAAAGTGCTCTTACACAACACAATTTTTCTTGCTAATGCAATTTTTTCTGAAAAATACTTTACTTTGCTAGTTACTCTTTGATTTCTGATTTTCGAGTGTCACACAACTGACACAAGGCAATTTTTCCTGTAACCTAGCAGCACCCCAGTTATTAATAGTAATAATAATTACATGTAGTGTTACTGTACTTAATTATGTCAGTTTGAAGTTGTGATCTCTAAGATACAGTATCTTTCACTTTTAACAGCTTTTGGATCCTTCTTTGATATTTCATCAGACTCCTTCTTTAAGTCTCAGGTTTGTCCTTTACTTTCTTAAATTATAATCTTTAGACAAGTGTATAATAGGAACTTTACCCAGAAAAGATCCATATCTAAATACAGTACTGTGCTCAGCTCAGAACACAGGAAGTCTTCATTACATTTTAGACATAAAAACAGTTTCTTTTCAGTCATGTATGTAATTATAATCAAAGTTTCATAATTAAATAAGTGGCTTACAAAGAACGTTTTTGTCTATTTTCTGTTTTTAGATTGATCTTGAATACAGAAAAATGTGGGATAAATATGCAATTGCTCTCAATGTCATCGACCAATCATCCAAATGTGGAAGTGAAGTTGTACATTGGGTGACACAATTCCCTGTAAGTGATAATTGTTGTTAACCCATTGTTGCCTAGGATAGCTGAAGGTCCTGCCTTTGATGAGTAAAATCATCTGATCCATTAAACAAAGTAAAAATTTCTGTAATAATAAAGGAACTGTTTTTTGCCACTCAGGCAAGATTCTAATTGACCAGGCTGTAATTGGGTCAAGAGTAACTACATGTAGCTTGGTTTTAATAATAATATGGTTTGATTTTTGCAGTATCCATTGAAAAGCAGAGACTATGTTTTTGTGAGGAGATCCAAGGTATATACAGTATATATATATATATATATATATATATATATATATATATATATATATATATATATATATATATATATATATATATATATATATATATACATGTACTATACAGTATAATTATACAGTGTACACTGACTAACTATGCAGCTCACTATCACATGTTAACGTACAGTTAGTAATCATAATACCATTACCAAAGTAAGTTATTTTTTATAAATATGTGTTAATTAAACGTTTGTTATATTTATGCTCATAGATTGATCCTATTTCAAAAACCATGGTTTTAGTGTCCAGGTAATAATTGTGATTATTGATTATGCTCTCCATTGCACCAGGCTTGCACATGTATTAAGATGTTGCATTTGGGATTTTGTAGAGCAACCACACATGAGCAGTGTCCAGAAACATCTGATTACATCCGCGTTAAAGTTTACGAATCACAAATGGTCATACGGCCTCACAGAACATTTTGCGAGGTATGGTGTATGTCTAATTGTTGAATGGACTGTTTGTGCTGTTCCTAGGGCTTTTGAGAATGCTCTCTTGTAGTCAATTTTTGAGAATGCTTAATTATTTTTATCAGGCTGGTTTTGATTACATTTTAACTTATCACGATGATTCTCGGGTGAATGTACCATCATTTTGTATAAACATGATAACAGGATCAGGTGAGAAATAGTAAAAATTAACATTTCACTGTTTTTAATTGTTAGTAGCACATTAAATTTGTTAATAACCCCCTGCAGATGACCATAATGTATTGTGGTTTCAAGGCACCCACAGTACACATTATTTTTGTTTCAAATCAACATATGTATTCCCTGTACACTTGATGTATTTTTTAGCTGTTCCTGATTTTGTTAAAACACTGCATGATGCTGCTGCCTGTCTTGAAAAGAATTAGAAAGAAAAACCTATTTTGTTACTACTGTACTGTACTATATCAGAGGATTTGTATAACTGAGGCTGAGAAAATTGGAAAATGTTGTGACTGGATTTTTATGACAGAATAAAAGAAAAAGAATTTTGACTTTGCTTTTGAAATGTTAATGACTGAAGTTGGCATTCTAGATATGAAGAATAGAGTTCAGTAGATTGTTATAAATATTTTGTTCTTTGCAATTACATTGATACTCTAAAGTCTGTTGGGTAGTTAGGTGTCTTGCTCATTTTTGATGAGATCATTGGAAATGTTGGGATTGGTGGTGAAGTGACTCGGAGTTTTCTACAAACAATGAACATTGATGTTATAACAACCAGTGAACAGACCAAGAGTATTGCCTTGAAGCCAAAATCACCTGGATTGAACCACCATTTGCTGAAGCTGTATTTTATTTTTGACCTTGTATTAAACTGATGTGTTTGCATTTCCCTAAAAATAAAATAAATACTATTGATGGTTATGGATGGTGAGAGATCCATGGGTGGATGGTGATGGAGAGATCCATGAGTGGATAGTGATGGAGAGATCCAGGATGGATGGTGATGGACAGATCCATTGGTGAATGGTGATGGAGAGATCCATGGGTGAATTGTGATGGAGAGATCCATGGGTGGATAGTGATGGAGAGATCCATGGGATGGATAGTGATGGAGAGATCCAGGATGGATGGTGATGGAGAGACCATGGGTGAATGGTGATGGAGAAATCCATGGATGGATGGTGATGGAGAGATCATGGGTGGATGGTGAGATCCAGGATGGTGATGGATGGATTGATTGATAGGATGTTACAAGAAATAATAGCCAATTATGGCAAGGCAAAATGTTTGACATTGTTTACCTCAGAGGGAGGAATCGTGTTCTGTATAGAATCGCTCCAAGTGTCCACTGAATTTCTTTACCATCTATCATAAAAGTTGGATGCAGTGTCTTATAGTTTCGTGGGAATTTAAAGCCTTTGTGAAGAACTGTTGTCATCCAGGCAGACTTGAAGCATTGATACCTGCATATTAAAAAATTGTGATCATGTCCACAACAGTAAAATACAGCAATGTTAAGAGTGGTATACACATGCACACTTGATCCCATGGGTAGATGCATGCTCCCTGAGTTTGAATACTCAGGATTGTTTCTGAGCTCCAGCAAGGAATCAAACTTGCAACCTTCCAAATAGATAAGAGAAAATAGAAGAATACTACAGTAACTGCTAAATTTATACTTACATAAATCTGTGTTCATCAGCTAGTGGGTAAAGTCGACTTTGAAATCGTTTATATAAAACTGACCACTTGGTCTTACAAAACTCCTTAAAATATAAAACAAATCCATGGAAGGACACACTAATGTATAACTACTGCTTGACATTCAAAGCAGTGCATAGTGTTGCTAACATAAGGCAGTTATCTTGTACTGACAATTAATAACATGCTGAATTATAATATAGTTGTACCTTGGAGACTTTGTCAAAATTCTGTGAATTGTATACTCCTTTTAATCTCAAGACATCATTAACAGAATACCAAAACTCAGAAAATCCATAAAATTCAGTTTGATTAAATAATATTGATGGTTGGTGGACACCATTAAATGAACATGGCTTAGAAGTACAAGGCACAGAATTATTAAGTAGAGATAATAGTTGATTACGACATATGTGGAAGTCACCAATGCCTTTTAGACGGTATTTCATCCCATTGTGAGTTCCTTTGATGCGAATGTCTGTTGGTACACATGGATCAAGATAAACTCTCGAATGACTTGAAAAGATAGAAATGAAAATGTACACTGTTTTAATAAAATAATGGCAGGCAATAGACCATTTTCATAAATATTAAGACCAAATGAATAAATATCCTTTTATCCAGTGCATAACAGGTAACCACTAGTATATATTAAAGGATGGCAGACAGTACCTGTGAATAGAAGAGTTTCCCCTTTTTAAAATTTTGTCCAAATATCTGTTTCTTGCTGTATTTGCTCCATAGCCAAGAAATGTTGTAACATACAGTTTGTAGTTATGGATTGTCATGTGGGAGTCACATCCAAGGTTCACTTGGGTTGTCAAATGTGCTGGGAGTTTTTCCTAAAAAGAATAAACAGAGATCTAATGAGGAGAATGTTCAAGTTTTGATATGTGATGGGAAGCAGCGAAGGCCCATTTATTTTAATTTGCAAAAGAAATGGATAGAAAAGTATACTATGGTAGTTACTGTACCAAAAAGGCAATTAAGTGAACTTACATTTTGTGGGACTTCAAAGGTTATCTGTGTTGAAGCACCTCCCATATCCAGAGAACCAACCGTTGATTTACGGGGTTGAACAGAAGTATTACCAACTACAAAATCAAATTACAGTATTATCTTAGTGATTACTTTTATGTTAGTACACTCAGTATAATAAAATATTTTGGGGGGTTTGTAAATTTTGTTAGTTGATCTTGCTGTACAAGATGTCATTAATTAAATGTTAATACCACACACGTCAACCTCAGAGAGGACTGCATTCATTTTGTAATTTGCAGTATTAATAATATATTTTAACCTACCATGTGAGTGATTAAATCTCCCAAGAACATAATTTATTGTTATCCAAGCATAAATGCCTAGAAAGTTAACCAAAAAAGTTTTTACTTTCTGATAATTTAATGATGAAAATGGTGATCACAATAAAATAGATATCAAAATTCTTGCAGGATCCTATATAAAAATATTTTGTTGAATAATATACTGGAACACTAACCTTCTTGTTTGCCAGTAATTACCTCAACGTGGGTTGAGGAAAAAAGGAAGTCAAAATGCAGTGGAATATTAATAATTAGATTGTTCAAAATAGCATCTTGTTTATTCTTTGGTAACAATCTCATACCAGCAGTTGCTAATATATACAATGGAGTTTCAGAATGTTTTGATTTGGGGATATGATTGGCTGCATGTCGTAAGAGGGGATAGATATAGTTTGATGTATTTTGGGGTTTATCTTCATAAGTGGCAATTCCTAGAAAACAATAACACAGTTACATGTATGCTCTGAATGCCATATATTAGTCTAAATACACCGGTGATGATAGAAAATCACGTGCGCTGACTGGTCAAGCTACTTCGGATTAATTCTCGATAATCACCTACAGCGTTTATTCAAAATGGCTGCCAGCCAAGTTGTCAATGCGACAGACGAGGAAATTAACAATTTTAAAGAAAATGTTGTTCCTAAAAGTACGAAAATGTGTATTTATACTAAAACAATTATTCGCCTCAGGCTCGGTGAATAATAACCTCAACTTCGTCTCAGTTATTATTTAACAATTATTCACTGAAGGCAAGGTGAATATCGGTGTATAATAACTGAGACGAAGTCGAGGTTATTATTCACCGATATTCACTGAGCCTGAGGCAAATAATTGTTTTAGTATAAATGCACATTTTTGTACTTTTAGGAAGAGCATTTTCTTTAAAATTGTTAATTTCCTTGTCTGTCGCATTGACAACTTTGGCTGGCAGCCATTTTGAATAAATGCTGTAGGTGATTATCGAGAATTAATCCGAAGTAGGTCGACCAATCAGCGCGCGTGATTTTCTATAATCACCTGTGTATTTATACTAAACACCGATATTCACCTCGCCTTCAGTGAATAATTGTTAAATATACTGGCTTAACCTTTCCCTACTGTGGTGGCCTTTTAGTATTAACTACTCTGGCTAATGCCAGACGATTTTATTCATGAAGAGGAGAACTCTAGTAGGGAAACGGTTAAATTAACATGCTGTACTCTATACTTTTTACACTAAGTACCAATATGTACTGAGAGACTGGGTACTGCATAGTAGCTACTGTAATATTTATTAGTTGTGCATACAATTATACCTGGTCTGACTTTCAAACGTACAGGTTTACCATCACGATCTATCATTTGATGAATGTTTAACAAGTGCTCAGGATTTCCATTGTGGTCTGGCCAGTAATAAATAAAAACACGAGTGCCACTACTACCACAATCAAGAACTATACCATAATGATAAACTGAGTTTTTCCCATGTATCCATGGTTGTCTTTCATGTATAGTACTCCTCTGAATGTTGTTATCTTTATGCATGTCCATGGTTATGAGTAGAATGATTAGGAATATCACAACAACAGCAACCAAAATTAAATATCTTTGGCTGGTTAGTTGGTGTTTACTTGAATTGGATACATTTTGATTTCGTGAGTCATACTTCATTGTTAACTTTAGTGATACAGGGAAATTTGTCCAGGGACAAAGGATCCTGAAAAAAGTATTAAGGATTTTTAATATACTGTACATATATATAAGAAGAAATAGTCAACGACAATCCTCCCACTGGATCAATTTATATTAAACCATAAATAATATATACAATGTTTCATAGCAAGGCCCTTCGTCCAGATAAAATGGCTTGTCTGGAAATGTTGAGTTTTTACCTAGATGAATTATACGATGTAGATTATATACCATTACGGTATATATACATATAATTGTACCGGTTATTATATTTATTATAATAAATTTGAAAGCCTGTACAGGTTTCTAATAGACCCCTAGCCCTAAAATAGTTCAAAAAATTGTTACCACCTGTATTAACTTTATGGGCAAAATATACATTCAACTATATTTTCGTAGTTCAAGTTCAACACTGAATAAAACAAGTGTAAGTTCAGCCACCTTCGCACCATCTGTTCTGTAAATATATTTTTGAAGATATCCCATACATTATACTGATTCAAATTCAGACATATTCAATTCATTATACTGATTGTATGACAAATTCTGTTGAAATAATGTAGAGAACTGGTGAGGTTGCAGACGAGTGGAAGAGAACGTTGAAAGACACGTCATGCTGCCGGTGCACGTCTTGTCCTCCCCAGTCTATCACGAAGAAGACTGGGCACTAGTACTGCGTAAACTAGTTCCTAGTCCTCTTGAGAAAATCATTTTTTTTACGTGTGTGACGTCATCAACGTTAATTATCAACAATTCATTTATTACAACTCATAAATTAAATTATATACTTAGAGATAGAAATAGTGAAAAAATTGTCTGGTATGAAACCCACAACCTTCAGTTTACTAGTCTGATGCTCTAAGCTATGGCGAAGTTGGCTTAAACAGACTAGTTTCTTCAATTATCTAGACTGGCAATAGTCTTCATACATATATATATATATATAAAGAAAACACAAAAGAAATCATGACTGTGAAGGAGGTTGTTAATATCTGATACAAACCATGCATGGTTGTATCATTTGATACAACCACTAGTGGTTGTATGTCAGGTCTATCTCAGCTCTAAAACATTGAAATTGAGCTTTTTCTGAGTTAATATGAACAAATATTACTCACATTTACATAAAAAACTCGAAGTATTTTAAGCTTCGGCTCGAGCTTCCGTATATGCAATACAACACGGCCACTCATATTGTAAATAGTATATATATATATATATATATACACGTATATATATATATATATATATATATATATATATATATATATATATATATATATATACATATATACATATATAGTATAAAGCTAATAAAACAATAATATACAATAAAATGAAATAGAATAAAAAAAATATTGAAAATAATTTCTATTGAGACTACAAATTTTGACTACTGCACATATAAGTAGTCCTATCTCTTATAAATAATATTAAATTGTCTACAATCCCTTGTTGTATTTTAATACTGATTCTTTGCTGTTCTTCTGTATTTCTGGCTCAGTGTCTTTGATATCAATCTAAGGTATAAGGATGAATCGATGTGAATGTCAAAATGTCAACAAAAACAACACTACAGAATACAACAACTTTGGTTATAATAATTATGAATTTGTTGTCTGTGGATATTAGAAACTATAAAACTGGTCATGTGCCTTATTGGCCAAAATTTACCTTTGACATTTGAGGAAATAATGCAATAGCAAAAGGTAGTGCAATACCAAATGATGCAATACAGGCTATTGCTTGAGTTGGAAGAATAAAGTGAGGGTTTTTCCTGAGAAATCTTGTTCTAAAATTTGACCATCAAAAAATATATTTGATGAGTAAATTGCTATATAACATTCATAAAGAAAGGTAATTAAAGTACATGTATTTTTAAGTATAAAAATATTACTATAGACTAGTTTAATTGTTATGAGATACAGTTTTATTATTTTTTAAAGCAAATTAAATAATAAATGGAAATTCTTACCTTTCCAAAGCAGTCATTATTAAGGCTGGTGTACAAAGCACAGTACCAGCCAAAAATATTCTTGTAATAATTGTTTCAAATATTGCCTAAATCAGAATTTATAATTCAAATTAAGTAATACTGTACTGAACCTACTTCTTAACAACTGTTTAAGTCAGTCAGGTTGCAATATACTAGACCACATCCAACTGAGCTTAACTTAATTCACTAGCTTCAGTGGATAGTTAGCTAGTCTCATTAGTAACACCTGCACTTAATTAGAATTAATTAAATTAATTATATCTGACTAATTAGAATTACATCTATTTATTTATTTATTTATGTGCTTGAAATTACCAATAAATGCAGAGAATTAAAGTGTTCTTACTCTTCTTGCTGCTATTTTAGAAGTTCCAACAGTATGACCATCTGTATCCAGCAAATCAACACCTTCAATAAGTTCATTACTTCTCATAGCCAAAACATTACAAATGTTAGCTGATGCTACAAAAATGTATATATCAAATTGGTATATACCAGTACTGTTATACTGTATATAACATAATTCTAACCATGCAGTTTAATATTATAATTTATTTTATTACATTTTTTGTAAATACCTGTTGCTGGAAATGCTATTAACCTCTGCAATGATCTTCTAACTTGTGGAGAGAATAATTTGGTTCTTTGAACAAAAACTGTCAAGCCAACAGCAATAGACACTGCACTGGTAATTGCTGTAGCATAACTTAATATAAATCTACTGGTTGGGGTTGGCTGCAATTAAAAAAACAACATAATATAGTTTTCAAGTTGGACAGTCATGAAAACATATCTGTATATATATAATAAAAGTATGTCTAACCTTACTATATTTTGATTGTATATATATATATATATATATATAAACTTGTGGTAAAGTTAAGTATAAATAATTAAAAATTCATTAAATAAACACATAGGTGTATGAGGGGGGGGGGGGCAAGGGGGGCAGCTGCCCCCCAGACTAATGGAAATGTTGGTAAGTCGGGCAAATTTTCAAGCTAAGTCAGGCAAAAATATAAGGAAAAAATTTTTAAAAAAGGATGAAAATAAGGAAAAGTAATCAAAACAATTTAATAACTGTATTGTAGGAGGAAAAAGTATATTGAACAACATGCACTTAGTGGGGTTTTTATATCAAAAGTCAGGCAATTTCCGTTTCAGTCAGGCAAAATGTTCTCCCCCCCCCCCCCCCTATAAATTTGTGCCTGTACGCCTATGAATAAATACACACCTGGGAAGCATTTCTATTTGAATAATTAACTGCAGCATTATGACTCTGGTTGAGCCACTAGAAAAAATAATTAATTGACAGTAAACTTAAAGTATATTGTTATCACAAATAGAATCTTTGGATTAGAACAATTACTTTTATGTATATTTGTTGTAGTGTACAAATATCAATACCTGCCAGAATACAACAGTTGACAAAGTAGGAGCAGGCAACAACATTCCCACAACCTAAAATTCAGATTAATCATCACCTGTCAAGATTTTCAGCCAATTTATAAGATCAATGTTGTATTATACAGTTAGTATTTCAGCGCACAAATTAAGATCTTGACAGTTCACGACCATGGCCTTTTTGTTTGGCAAAATCATGCACAATTCATTACTTACAGTAATAGATCCAAAAGGCACAAAACCTTCAACAAAAGAAATCAAATTCATATTATTATTACTAGCATTAATATATTATAAAATAATCAAATTCATATTTATTATTACTTAAGCATTAATATATTATAAAATAATCAAATTCATATTATTATTACTAGCATTAATATATTACAAAGTTAACAAATAGAACAAAGGCAGGACACACCTGACATGCGGAAAGGCATGAAAATTTTTTCATTTGTATCTGGATGAAAAATAGCCTATATTTTATTAAACAAGCAACATGTTTTAGTAAGCCTGCTGTTCTGAGAAGTCATGCAGTCCCAATTATATCATTAGTTACTCTACACTCTCCCAAAAACATTCATTTCATATGCATATAAAAATAATTGAGCACTTTAATCTAAAAACATTTTTATCTGTCTAACCTCTTTAATCTTTCTGGCTTCCCATAACTAAAAAATAGCAAATTATATAACTAGCATTAAATTTGCTCAAAGCTTAGTGCAAAGAAATAATGAATAAATTTATTATAAAAAAGTTCCATCGATTATACACATTGCTATGATTGGTTGTGTTTATATATCTAATCAGGTATAGACAGCTGTGATGTCATATTGGCACATTTCTTAGATTTATTTTACAAAGGAAATTGAAAATGGATGTCCTTTGTTTATATAATTACTTGAGTGAGTTTGGGAGAATATGAAATTACTTAATAAGTAAACCCTCACTGGTCTAAAGCTCAGGTTCGCATAAATCTTCAAATTCTCCCAAACTTTTGTGTTTGCATCAAGCTATTACTAAACGCACACAGTCATTTCATAATTTCTATTCCTGAGATATAATTACCATACTTGTTCTGAGGTAAGTCCAGCTGGTACAATACCATGTTTATAGTCATCCAGAAGTTTCAAACACGCTTGTCGTTGTTCCTGCAATAAAGGATAAAATGATAAAATATCAACAAAATCATGGATTGTAAATTATTGCTAATATTTATAGAAAAATAATTCAAGTTTTAACTCAGAACACCAACTTACTTTTCCAACAAGTAATGTTCTAGGATCAATAATATCCAAACATCTTCTATATCTCCCCCAAAATGTAGTCTGCAAAAAAATAACATTTATGTAAAGAAGAGGTATGCATGGAATTCTAATTTTCTGGGAATATAAAATATTATTTGCAACTTTATTTATATATAAACTTAACATACTGTACAGTACAGTACAGTACAGTACATGTATAAACATAACAATAATTTGTAACATAAATATTAAACTTACAGCAAATATAGCATAAATAAGAATTATCACACACACACACACACACACACACACACACACGCACGCACACACACACACACGCACACGCACACACACACACACACCTGATCATATCTAGGTTCCTTCAAAGAAAACTCCTTTATAATATTATCACTTGCAGACATTTTGCATTTTTGAACCGTGACAAAAACCTAAGCAGTAACCACCCCTCCCTCAACGTTTGTAATCGGAGGCCATCCTGTTTATGCACAGGGAACCCAGACAAATGGTACGGGAAAGCAATAACAAGTTGTTATATAAGTAAGATTATCAATAAAACTAACTAAAAAAACATTAAAGTTTGCTTACCACGTAGCTAATGTTGTTATGAAGTCGTTCTATTCCTGTCAAATTATTCAAATCCGAAGTGCTGAAATTTCGACCAACCCGTTTTGGGAATAGAACGAGTGAACGACTTCATAACAACATTAGCACGGTAAGCAAACTTTAGTGTTTTTTTAGTTAGTTTTATTGATAATTTTACTTATATACAACTTGTTATTGCTTGTTCGTACTATTTGTCAGGGCTCCCTGTGGTTTATGTATATATTATATAGAAATTATATTGAAATTGTATAAATATATATATTGAAAAAATTATATATCCAAATTTTTGTGGTTTTACATCAATTATTTAGTTGCCTATCAGAGGGATATAAATTTATATTCGTATGAAAAAGTCCATGCATCCTATAATTAAATAAATTCTTCAGCCGTGATCAATTAACGGTTAATTAAGCAACTTGCGGTTAGGAAATGCTATAAAAAGCTCTTTGGCTTTGACTTCCAAAAGCAAAAATAGAAAAAGTTACTGGAATAAAACACTTTTCTTTGGGACAGTAAAGCGCAAAGCTTGCCGTGTGAACTGTCGACAAGAAATTGGCAGACTGATGAAAAACATGAACTTGTTGGAAGTTGGAACAACTACAAATGCATAATTTTCAACAAAAACATGTTTCTGCCTTGTAGTTAAGTATGTTTTGCGGTAAGTTGCGGGAATTTAATATTACAAAGCAACCTTAATATTCTGTTGTGATTGTTTCTGTTGATTGTGGTTTAGCACTTTATATTAGCTTAAAATAGCTTTATTGACAGATGATGTTCACTGAGACAATGACTGCTAAATCAGCAATTACACAAGAATTTTTCACACCTCCCACATCCATTGTATAAAAAAGAATTGCATCAGTTCAAAGCAACTGCCTACGACCCTCCAGGGGCGTAGGAAGCTTGATAAAGTTGGGGGGCCAACTCCACGAGGCGCCACCATGGTTGGCGCCGAGCGGAAAATTTTTGAAAATTTGGAGTCTCTAGATCGTCGGAAATGGCATTTTCAGAGTCTCCTCTACCTCTTTCGTTAGGCCCTTTCATTAATTCTTTCATTATAATTTGTGAGTCTATGCTATCCGTGAGTCAGGATGGATTATTATTATTAATTGGCTGATCAGCGCAATCGAAGTCGCACTTATAATGCAATTTTTTTAAATTCAATTATTTTTTGGGGGGGCCGAAAGCTATTCCGGCCCCCCTTTATAAAATATTGGGGGGGCCGCGCCCCCCCCCCCCCCCCCCCGGCCCCCCTGCTTCCTACGCCCCTGCGACCCTCAACCATTGCCAAAAAACCTCTTTCATTATTGAAATGTCAGCGTTTCAAACGAAAGCTAGTAAAACAAATACCACGAAACATATGATTGGCTGCGCCACTGAGTGACTGCATAAATAACGACTTGAAACCGAGGCAGTAAATATGAGAGGGAACTCTGAACTGTGCATTATCATGATACGGTTAATAACTTTACAACCGAGACATTAAAAAACCCTCATTAATATGTTGTTAGTATAAAAAAATACCAACTCAGTTATATCGACGTCGTAGGTCACCTAAACCTTGACTTAGTACTGACAAGATCTACTAGGGAAAAAATCGGTGGTAATCGTCTAGTTTATAAGCTTCCCCAACTAGTAGCAATGTATATGTGTACTGACTAAATCAGTAAAATAACCGATCATTTCACATCATAATCACATGGCAAGTTGGAGATTTAAGATGGTATTTTACGTGCAGACGCACGCCATCTCATTGCCAGCCTCGACTTGAAGTCATTGTTCAATGAAGATTCTAGGCTATGAACATTCGAGAAGCGTTTATATTAATAACCGTGTTTTAATAATCGTTTACTTTCGAGTCATGGCTTGTTTGTCTTGTGTGTAGACCCCTCGCGTCATTATTTGCTTAACATGCACCCCCTACTGACACACTAAGCGTATTTTTGTGCGTGATTAGAGACACAAAAAATTTCGCTGATTCTCCCAAAAATGCAGTTAATTATTGGGGCGTTATTTCTTCTCTTCTATTTCTTCTATCTAATGAACAATGCCAGCCCCCTACGCCAAGAATTCTGTCAGAAAGTGTAGAGAAATTTCTTAGAGCAAAGTGGTTTGAGCATAGCCCTACCTTGGCAGAAATTTCTTATTGGTTTAATGCTGTAGAAATGTCCAATTTTACTGTGCTTTTAAAGAAATGATAAAAAGTAAATAATCTGGGAAGGAACTATCGACTTATCCCAGGGTGGGGTTGTCCAACTCGTCAGACCATCAAATTATTCAAATATGACGAACTATGAATATATTCAACCCCACCCATGGCCAGGGACCATAGCAACGAGGAAAACGCCTCTCTCGTCGCCTACAAACCTAACGTCACATATAAACAAAGTTTCTTTTAGTAATTTTTGATGGACCCAAACTGCTGACGACTTCGTTTAAAATACTAATTGATAAAGCTTAAAGAAGAAGAAAATCAAGAAGTCCTCCAAGGCTATTAATTAGACGACAAGATGCCGACAAATGTTCACAAGAACCCGACAATACTCGATTTTCACTCAGTTAGAATTTCTACTTGTGATTGTAAGCTAGTGTGTGACTGTAGCACACGATGAGAACAGAACTATGAAAGACATCCGGAAAATTAGCGATCTTTCTTCTACTACGTAGTTTCGTATCCCTTGGCGGCCTTGGCCTTTACAAAGGAACTGATTAGCACTAATCCTTTGCGACGTCACAGCAAAATGACCCCAGTGATATGATAGATGACACGATTCGGTATATCATATAAATCCATCGCATTCAATATCTCTTCAGATTCTATTACATGTAGAGTCTGAACGCAAAACTGTTATCTAGATAGACAATAAACATTTTGATGAGTTTTGCGAGAGCGTTCTTTTATCGCGTTCAAAGGTTTCGGTGACCCACAGCGAAACACGAAAGCTTGCCCAAACGTGTTTTTGTTAATCACTTTCTATCAAAGGCTGATCAGACACATTTTGGGCATTTCTAATTCTGCTGATCGGGCAAGTTCCATTATTGTCTGAAAAGTATGTGCGAAAGGTGATGTTACTTTCAACTATTTAATTTCTACAAGTGTTCTCGTGATTAAAACGAATTGGATTTTCAATTGTTTTATTAGCATTTAGAAGATTCCCCTGGGGTTTTTCTCAGCAGCTGTCTCAATAATCGTTTTGAGTGACAAGACGTCGTCTGGGTGACCAGGGGCCTCATGCATGTTTCGATAATATTGTTCTTGCGGATTTTCCTGTGGAGCGGCACAATAGAAGCAAAAGAGTGGGGTCGTGACATTTTTTATTAGCAGGAAAACAGGATATATTGCCCACTTCAACTTAAAGCGAATATTGCATGTCTTACAAGAAATACATTCCTCTACATCAAGGTTTGTCAGTCTGCGTTTGAGTTTGCAAGTACTGTAGCGTTTGCGAAGATTAGAAGACAATGTACAAGAAATTTCCTTTTGTTTCAACTCATAAGAAAAGAAGCAAAGTTTGAAAGTTCAGTTCCCAAACAATATAACATGCTTTTATGCACGTGTTTAAAAATGGATTATGTTAAAGAAACAGAGAATCGGATAACATTAACGTCAATAGAACCGGCAACGTGAATCATCCGAACTTCGTAGCTTCCTTTGGTTTTGTGTTTACAAGCACGTTGTTCACCGCCCACGTGTATCCCTCCGGCGGTCATGTGCATTTCACCGTTGTTCAAATGTTGCTTTCTGATTGGTTGCTTTGCGTTAAGACAATTTCCTAATTGGTCTGTTTCTGTAGTGAACCAATCAAATGCTTTGTTATATTTAATGTTTGGGCTGAACTCGAATGACGTTATCGCGCGTGACAAAATAAAAATTTTTTTATTTCGCTGCCACAAGCATTACTAACTGACCGTGTTCAATTTTACAAAGGCTTTCCGTTTCAGCTCTAATATCTAACTACGAAAAAGAATGGGAATTGACCAGCTCCTTGCTGCAGCAAAAATTCTAGATGAGAGAGAAGCTAGTAAGTATTATTTGAGCTCTGAACGAGCTCGCTCTCGTCTTCAATTTCATATCTTGGTGTTGTCGCCACCGATGCATGGATTTTTCTCAGGCTTTCCAACCATTGTTTTGCTTTATATAGGCGACAAGCGACTACGAACACCAGAAAAGAAAGGGAAGAAACTAAACAAACGTTCAGCAAGCTACAGGTAAGAGTACAGTACTTATTTCAAAGTGTTATTCAAGCTATTTTCACGAATTACGTTGCTTGCCTGTTCCCGTGTCTTGTGTTGACTTGTGGATTGAAATATGCACGCTAAGTATGACTCATTTCTCATGACAATACCGACTAGGTACTAAAAATATTGCACATTTTACTACATTGATGCGTTTATGTGTGTGGCAGAACTTAGTTTCCGTTGACGAAAAGAAATCTCGTGTCAAAATATAAAGGTGTTTGGTCGGGAATTTTCGGCGACCTCTTGGCGATTGTTTACGTTGGGGGGCTTCCCCGACACTTCCTTTTACCACATTTTTCCAAGTATTTAAGCGTATTACGGTATCTTTCGAAATAACGAAAGTTCGCTTTTGTTTCTCCTCGGACTGTTCCGAGCCTTGGTATCCTTTGAACGTGCGTATTGAATATTTTATTTTGGTTTAATATAACGCTGAATAGAGACAGATGGCATTTTCTCTTTTGATTGCTAAACATCACGCTGAGAGAAAGCATCATATGAATTATCTATCTCAGCTTTTACTGCCAGTCAAAAGGTTATCTAACTCGGGACTAGACAAAAATATATATTAAAGGAATTCGTTCCTACGTTATTAAAGCAGTTGATTTCCAAATATTTTGCAACCAGTACCACAAAGTTTGACTACATCATGGGCAGAGCAAATTGTTTATTTTGAATTTTGTTTTATTTCACTTCCAGCCGCTCAACGCATAATCAACTAGAAAAAAACAGGTATGATTTCTTCTATATTCCACACAAATGTTGCATTAGTTTTACACAAACTTTGTAGTCTTTAAAGATTAAATTGTTAAAAACCACAAGAAAAATTGACATGGCGCCACGTGTGTGTGTAATAGACACTTAGAAAATACACACGTGCCTTGTGGCATTGAATAATAATATTTCACCTGGTCTCTTTCATGCAGTTTGAAACAAAAGCAAAGTTCTTGTACTGAAAATACATACCAATGAAAGTCATGCCATTTGATAATTTAAATATCTGAATTATGAGCAGATTTTTTTGCAATGACCAAAGTAACTAAACTTAAGAGTTAATATAAGTTAAAGGAAGGGAGGGAGAAATTAAATTGAAATAATTTAAACGTTGTTTGGATTTATATGAACGTCATACACCAATCCCAGCATTTGATTTCGTTTTTCTACTGCCATCCGTTTGTTATTTTCCCACAAACTAACTGCTAAGTGAAATCTGCTTTGCTATAAATATTATACGTTTATTTTGAAATCTACAAAGTGAAATTGACATACTTTGGTCACATTTGTTGTATAATCAATTGCAGGTAGTCAGACCTGAAAACCAATGTCAATTTAAATATTTCAGTCCGCCCTGCTAGGGTAGCAAGTGTTGAAAGTACTTATAAACATGGATAGCTAATTCAAGGTAGCTCATGTAGTTACTAATATTTTTTTCTCTTTCATACAGACGGGCTCACCTACGAGATTGCCTTGAGACTCTGAAAGAGATAGTACCAGCTCCTCCTGACCACCAAAAAGCAACAACATTGTCTCTTCTGCAAAATGCTAGACATTATATCAAGGTAAGCCTCAAAGCAAGACACAGCAAGCCTTATATTGGAGGAAGTCTTATTGAAATCTGAAGTAGATTCAGCTGTCAAAAACATGAAGCCAGAATGAAAACACATGGGGCTTTAAAAACATTTTTAATCTTGAAAAAACAACTTTAAAAGCCTTTTTTTTCATATATTTTTTTCTTCATACAAGAGCAGCTTGGCATTTTAGAGTATGGACCACCATAATACAGTATTATTTTCATAGTTAATAGAACACATACTTGGTTTGGAAACTGACATCTAAAGTGATTGTTCTGTTTTTGTTCAAGTTTATGGAAATTTGTGCAATTTCACAATATTGTATTTGCTGTATAATGAAGCAGTCATCCAATAGCAACCATCAGGCTTAATTAGTGAGTTGCTTCATCATCACATGTTGTGGTGCTTCATCGTCACATGTCCATAGAATTTACTTCCATATAAGGAACTCCATTGTCAGTTCAACATGACCATGCTTCATGTTGAAAGACAATAAAGCTTCCAAACCATGTATATGTTCTATTAACTACGAGTATTTAAATGTAAAAAGATGAACAAAAGGAAACATAAGTACTTGTTTGCTATTGCAACAATCAGTTGGTATGTACTTGTAAATTGTTGCCTTACAAAACATTATGCTTCCTAATTGCACAAACATTACACCCCCCCTCCCCCCCCTCCCCCCAAACAAAATTGGTTATGCTATTGATCTGTTTTACCTTAAACTTAAATTTTACGGTTCTTGTTTTCATGCTAACAGGTATTAGAAACCACTGATAAAAAGGCAATGGCTACAAAACAAAAATTACACCAGGAGAAAACAAAGCTTTTGAAAGAACTTAGAAGCCTGAGGGGGGACTTAAAAGTAGAAGTAAGAAAGAATTCAGAAGGTGAATCTTGTGATGATGAAATTGATGTTGAAGATACTGGGTACCACAGTGAGTCTGATGATCGATGTAGCAGCAGTGGTGGTAGTGATGGTGGCCTTTGAAATGATAGAGAAGTACCCATATGTAGAATGTACATAGCAAATGTTCTTCACCTATGTTAGGGTGTACTGTAGTATATTGTATTAGTAATTATATATATATATATATATATATATATATATATATATATATATATCAGAGAAAATGAATTATAGCCTTGCAATTAAATCTAGCTACTGTAGTAATCCCACAACCCACTTCATTATCACCAGCATAATAATTTATATGCACGTAATTGGTTGCCTTTATTCATTGAAAGAGAAGATTATGAACTTTCATAAAAATTAATTAAACAACTTGCAAGAGATATTGTTCACTTCTCTGATGTGTATATATATATTAATTTATGTTATTTTTTGAAGCACTGAAAAAATTTAGGGGAAAGGTTAATAATATGGTCCTGCTTATCACATCTATTTAAATTATTGTAAATATTATATCACTCTAGTAGAGAACATTTTTTAAAAATCTCTAACTTCAATAGCATTCACAAAAACTTTCTTAACATATATCCTTTCTATATATTATTAGCTTGTACAAAAAATTGTTAATATTGCACTGTCTATAATGTTTACTGTCTTTGGAGGTACACACAAATTGATTCATGAAGAGTGAAAACTGTCAAGATTTACATTAATTCTTGTCTTTGCCAATATCTTTACTGTTATGCACCTACAGGCTACACTATTATTAGTCAACTGGTTCCATTGATAAATTTTAAGAAAATGTCTATATTCCAGATTTTCTGTTGATCGGATTAAATGGACTTTTAACATTTTTTTGAGAAACCTGTCAACCACAGGAGTTTTTTTCCAGTTTGGAAAAGAATATTATAAAAATCTTTACAATCATGAAATCATTTTGTGTGTGGATTCCTTAGTTACATAAACTTCCTAATATATTGGGAGTAAATTTATTTATTGTCAAAATTACTCCAAGATTTGGGTCTGAAATATATATGTTGCTCTAATTTTACTAAGTAGCAACTTTAAAAGATACTTCTCGTGTACTTGTAGCACACTGGAAATTGGTATGAAAATATCAAAATGTTTGCAAAGCATACACATACCATAGTTTTAACATTTTGTATCATATGGGTTGAATTGTAATAGGAAAAAAATAAACAATATTTTATGCAAACTTTATTGGTCTGTATTTTTGTAAAATTGATATCTGAGAACATATTAAACAATTACATAGTACATGCCATGTGTCTATACAGAGAATGATCCTAGTGCAATATCAACTCTGCAAATGTTATGGACTTACAGTACAGCTAGATACCACAAAATTAATAATGATGCAGCCATTATCAAATATAATTTTAACGTAATACATAATGTAGTTACATGGTACTGTATTTCCCATCTTTATTTTACTGTACACAGTGAAAAAAACACAATTTCCCTCAATATCGTAGCTGTCCTGCAGTGAGAAAGTCATTGTCTACTGCTATAAAACATACCTTGGGTACTTTACATTAAGTCCATACCATTACATGAATTGGATGGTCATTTTTACCTCTGATTATTAATATTCATCAAAATAACTTTCTATAAAACTTCCCCTTGCCCAACAAGCCTTTGTGCTTTGTTTAAAAACAATGTCCTCATATCCTCATAGACGTTCATGTAGAGGGCAACAGAGATACAAACAGTTTAACTTGTGTTAACCATACAAATGTTTAGTTTGAGTTACAGACAGTACTGTTACTAAATCAATCACATCACAAAACTACACAACCACAAATTACTGCACCATTAATGAAGGATCTTTCACATGCTTTTTGAGATATTTCATCATTGAAAAAGTCAAGAATCTCTTTTGACCTAAAACACACAAATTAAAGGTAATAAATATACACATCAGAGAATAAAAATCAACAACGTCAGACTACTAGGCCTAAGGGCATGTTAACTTAATAATACATTGAATTGGCTTGTAATTTAATACCATTTTCGGACTTTCCCCTGGCTATTATGGCAAACAAATTTCCTTGTCAAGGTAACATAATTTTTAGAATTCAAATGGTCTCTTGACATACTAAAGTGAAGTGTCATTTCCCTACATGTAAAATGTTATATCCATATTAAGCTTACCAATTATTTTTTCCAATTCTTCATCACAGATAGTATATCGTTTATTGGCAGGATCCTAGCAACAAAATAATAAATTATATTGATAAATAAATAGCAAAACTAATAAAAGTAAATTATTAAAAAATTAAAAATAAGTGCATCATGATAGTACTGCCTAACATTAATTATATTATACTGTATATTATATCAAAACTTTTGCCGCAATATACATGCATGTAATCACCTTTTTCTTGTTTTTTTTGTTGATATGACATTGAATATACATAGTAAACAAAATTAAAATCTAGATGTTGACAATCTTTCTCTAACTGATTTGTTCAGTAAATAATTAAATGTCATAATTTCATAAATTCCCAACAAGTTGTGCTAAGAGCAGGACACATGATACACCTGACAAATTCACCCACTGGTAGTGAACTTGTATTAGCCTGCGAGCAGGCTCTTGTGGAGGGAGGGAGAGAGGGAGGGGAATGCAGACAAGAGAAAGAGAGCCTGCACGGATGCTATAGAATGTTAGATATCTGCATCCTAAATCATGACCAAAATTCTCATTGGTCGGTTTGTCTTATAACGTCAATCATAAATGCAAATCTTAAAGTGGGTTATTAACTTATTCATGAAGTTGGATGTTGTGTACTTAAATCTCAAGAGGCAAAAGATTGGATTTTGGAATGAAATTCGAAAATACGAAACAGTATACAGTCAAACCATCATCTAGACTTGGAGTGAAACGAAGAAACAACATACTTATTGCAATGGTTCAGTAAATCTTGTAAAAAGGAAGAGAAAATTGCCAAAAATACCAGTATGCAAACCATATATTAAGAATAAGAATAACAAAATATTCAATAAAGCATGCACAATGGAAATTTTCCGTTTGATCAGTTTCTCGCAGTCGACAGGAAAGAAATGCTATTTGATTTGCTTTGTTCAGTTACACATGAACGAGCACACGTCTGACATGTATTTATGGTTGATTAGCTTTATCCCAAATGGGGGCGGATGTTCAAAATTGTATGGAGTCCGTGCAGGCTCTCTCCTCTTTCTTCGATCTTGCAAGAGCCTGCGAGCAGGCTAAACTTGTATCATTAAGTAGTACTGATTAATATTCTGGCTAAACATGAACATACTGTGCCAGTAACTATGAATAATCATTAACTTTAAACCATTATAAAAATACGTCACCATTAAATTTCGTTCTTTGATGATTTGCCACATTTTTTTAACAACTTCTGAACGCGCCATCTGAAACAAAAACAAAGTCGACATTAATTCCAAAGTGGATAACAAATGTAATAGCAAGCACGAATTTAGTTAGGATTAGCAATAGTAAAGTTTCTCTGTACAGGATATCGCAAGTTGTCACTGAAGCTGTTGCAAGTTGTTTATAAAACTCTGAGAGTTACTCTTGAGGGAAAATCTGCAACCTATATGTCAGCCAGACATATTAAGGACATATTTAAGGTTTGATTTCACTTTTCTAGACTTGTTATCTTACATGTGTCTCTCCCATTAAGTTTGCCAGTTCAGGTGATAAGACCATAGGCATTGAGAAACCTAAAATACAAAGTTAAAATAAACAAGATTAAAATTTGTACAGTACACTGTAAACATACAACACATTATTAGCTAAATAGCAAACTACAACTGTCACAATGACCAGTGCTTTATTTCTGTCAAACATTTCACCTGTCTTTTTCTTTACTTTCTCTCCTTTCTCTCCTGCTTCTTTCTTCGGTGATTTTGTTTTTTCCTTCTAAAATTACCAATTTCAAATTATATAACAAAGTTTCAACATTGCAGAGAGTATTGGATTGCAGTTATTGTCTTACAAAAGAATATTTTTTGGTCACTTGACGTTTGTTTCTTCTTTTGTTAACTGTTGGTTTTGGAGCATCATCATCACTGTCTTCCTAAAATTTTGGAAAATCATAGAAAAATTAGTGAGAACAGTATACTGTACCAAGCTGATAGCATGGAATGGCAGAAATGTGAAATACCTCATCATCAGAGTCTGATGTACTTTCATCTTTTACAGCAGTCTTTTTCTCTGAGGCAACAGTTGCAATAACTGACACCTAACAATTTAATTAGAACAGAAGAACAGTTGCAGCCAAATTTATTATACATGTAATTATTCTTAATTTAGAAGGTAATAATACATGGTTCCAGCAATGTAATTATTACCCTTTCTGATTCAACTTTTGGTCGTTTTGCTGGTGATACCTACAAATACAAAAGAAAATATAAATCAGTCATTTTTTACCCTACAGCAGAGTCTAAATAAAGTTTGACTGACAAGAGCTCACCTTGTTTGGACTTTTCTTTATAGTAACATTAGTTCTGTCTGGTGAAGGACTTGCTTCATTATCATCAGACTGTTCGTCTACCAGTGACATGACAATGTCATCAATTTGCTTTTTGCTGTAAAATATGGTAATTGTTACAATATTATTGGGTTGCAATATGTGATGTTATGGTTGCATATGGTGGCCATGTAGTAGGACAAAAGAATATTATAACTTATAAGCTTATTGTATATCTACCAACCAACATGGCTGGGTACCAGAGACCCTCTATTTGATACTTTATATAATATAAAGTATCAAATTTAGTCTTTACATGTAATTAATCTACCTGAATAGCTGGCATACAGGAATAGCAATATTGCACATTGTATTTAATACTAACAGACTGAGACTTTCCAGTGCATATATTTCAACATAGCTTCCTTCTCGTTATATTGACACCTATATCATTTTATTACTAACCGATCTTTCAAGTTAACTGCATATTTATCCTCCAAAATCTGTCTAATTTTTTTCGAAGTTAATGTGGCTAGGTCACCTTCCTTTATGATTTCTGTAAAAATAAAACAATATTTTAAGAAATATTTATACAAGACACAATACATATTTAATGTTCTACAAAATAAAAGAAAAACCTCTCGTTAAAACTACAATATCTAAGCACAAACCTGAAATATTTTCCCTCAATTGTTTTTCATTCAATCCGGCCATCTTGATTGCAGGAACAACACGTGCACTCCGGTTCTACGGTAGATTATGGTGGATAACGATAGATAATGGTAGATTATGGTGGATAACGATAGATAATGGTGGATTTTGGTAGATAGTGGTAGAGAACGGTAGATTATGGTGGATAACGATAGTTAATTGTAGATAATGGTTGATATAGTGGATAATTATAGATAATAGTGGATAATGGTAGTTTTGGTGGATGATGATGGATAACAGTAGATTATAGTGGATAACAATAGATTATGGTTGATAACGATGGGTAATGGTGGATACAGGAGTTTATGATGGATAACGATAGATGATGATGGATAATAAGTAAGTTATACAATGACGCGTTTGGACTGGGTGCTAGCAAGACAAGATGGCCGTATTTTGGCGTGTTGGCCAGCAAGGTTAGTGAAGTTTTTTTTAGTAAAACGCGATCTTTTTTAAGGTTTTTAATGATTTTTTCTTATGTGAGTCAACTATTGATATTATCTGATATACTACAGACCAGTATTTGCGAGGTTTTAGCTGTGGTCTCGTAGCTTTTGCCTGCCTGAAATATCTTACTTTAATATTAAAAAAAAGTGAATAAATAGATGAAAATATTAATTTATTGTTGTCTATTTTTTATTTTATTTCAACCACGTATATTTTTGTTAAGATTTTATATTATTGATATGATATATCAGATAAAATTTTACAAAAGTGTTGAGTAGAAATTTGGTAGTTATAATTGTACGATATAATAGTACATTTTCTTGATATGAATACCCCAGGGTGCATTCGGTGTAGTCTAATCGGAAGATCTTCGGCGTAGAGTTACTGTAAGCCTTGGCGTACTGGCGCACAATCATCTTTCCTGGCGTAGTGGCGTACGCTGTTTTTAACTTGGCGGCGCATAAATACCAATAAATACATCAAGCGATTCAAACGGCGTAACAGGTTTAGGCTTAGTACCGACATTACACATGTGTTTATAAATGAACGTGAATAAATGTTGTACTTTAAGAGTCTGAGTCTGTTGTTTTTGCACCCCGGTCACCCTGTATCGGACTATTGTATCTTATTGATATTTAAAAACTAATTACGATTTAAACTTCTCAAAAATGGTCCTAAAACGTGTGCAATTTTTGCAGAACTGACTCATACGCCCTGGCGTGGGTGAGAGTCGGAAGAATGGGCCAGGGTGGGATGTTGGCGTAGCGTTGCGACTGCTTTGGCGTACATTTTCTTGATATGAATACCTTGATGAGGTTAGTTTCTTTTTTGTTGTAATATCCAGCCGTTAGGTTCTTGCAGAAACATGGAGTTCGTTCTGTTTATACTGAAACCAGACCTAATTTAATGGTTAATAAAGATACAAGAATTATTTGCCAAGGTTTCACTGGAAAGCAAGTAAGCAAGGAATATTTTGAAGATTAGATTATAGTGCTACTCTGATTTAAAGTCAAGGTTTCTATCATAAATTGAGGTTTGTACCCCAACACTTGTGCATATCTCTGTCATATTTCAGGAAATATACACAAGTGTTGTGGTAACCAAAACTTTACTTGTTTTCACCAGTATATATAACTGGAGTGATATCTTTGTGGTGGACAACGTGCCGGCATGTAAGCTGGAAATACGCATAGTTCCAGTCTTCTACGCAGTCTGCTCAAGTCTGATTTGGTCAAAAGATTGTGTAGGAGACTGGCACTATATGTACTTCAGGTCTACATGTCTGCCATGTTTGGCTTCAATGTTTGCCAAATGAGTGAATATCAGATATCAATGCAGTTTTATATAGAGCTCACTGGTTTTCACTTGAAACTAAAGTACAGTAGCAATGCTTACAGTCTTACGTGTGTGCAATGTATCACTCTGCCCTGTACTGCCCACAGAAAAAAAACACCACCATTCTCCTATCCCACCCTGTACTCCCCTGCAAAATTGCAGCTATTACCCCTCCCCTACCCAGGCTGTCCTTGTCTAATATTGTTGTAGAATAAATTACCAGTTATTGACCAATCAAATGGTGTTTACTGTGCATAAATTTCCTGTTTTGTTGTGTTGTGTTAATAAATGTTGTGGAACTCATGCTAATTCCCACCACCGCCATCCTCAGACTTCTACAAATGTAATTTCGCTTGAGCAATATGATAATATGTTTGGATCTTCTGGGTTAAAAATGAAGACAAAGATTCAGATATTGATATAGAAAGTGATAGTGCTGAAGTTGGTGAAAGCAAAGCAGAAGGCAGTGCAGAAACCTGTCTATTACATAGTGGTTAGTGATTTTGTTTCACCCACAGAATTGCCATTGAACTTCCTCGAGACACAATGGAGTTAGATTTGTTTAAATTTCTGTTTGGTTACGATATCGTGCATCACATTGTTGCAGAAACTAATCTATATGCAGCTATGAGCAATAGAAGCTTTCAAAGGCTTGAAAAGCCAACGGCAGTGATAGCAAACGAGCTGAAATACGAGTGCGCTCACTTTGGTGTTGCATTGTGCAAAGATCCCTGCTTTCTTTTTTATCATAGTCAACTTTGATAACACTAATAAAAACATTTCTTTTGAGTTATTTTGTATATAGTAATTTACTAAATTAATATGTATTTCTGATGTATTTGTATTTGACAAATCAAATATAGCTGTATTTGTCGTGGTGGCATATTTGAAAAGCTTATTACAAAACAAAATTTCTAGCATGATTACGCTTGTTTACAAAGTCAAATTGATCGATTTTAATGGTGAATCTAAATAAATGGCTATCCTACTGTTTGTTTTTGTGTATTTTTATGTGTATAATACAATGTATATCTCCTAATGCTACTGAGCATGTATGTATGTTTTGATTTGTACTATGAAATGCATAGATCCCTCCATTTATACAGTGGGGCAGTAGGGTTAGGGTTAATGTCATTTTCTTGCAGGTTCCATAATCACAGCTTTTAGCTTCAAACTGTCTTTTTGTCAAATTTTAGGGAACATTTCACAGTGAACATTCTATTGCTTATGGAAGTAAAATGGTTGGTGGTGTATCACCTGGTAAAGGAGGACAGACTCATCTAGGATTACCTGTCTTTAACAGTGTTGCTGAGGTACTGTAGACTACTGCATTTTAGAATGGTTGTTGGGTAAATATTTTATCAGGCTCAAATACCCAGAAGATGTTTCTGGGCACCAGACAAATTTTTAAAATGGCAATGACTGATTAGACAACCATCACCAATAATATTCAATACCACTGCCACCACTAATACTACCACCATTACCACCACCACCATTATCACACCACCACCATTATCACCACCACCATTATTACCACCACCATTATCACCACCACCATTATCACCGCCACCATTATCACCACCACCATTATCACCACCACAGGGCTCTCCGAGAAGAAACAAGAGGAGCCTGACAAAAAGAGCTCGCCAAAGTGGTAAGGGGCTCTTTTTAGAGCCCCTGGGAATTATACAGAAACTGGGTAGTGGATGGGTCTACTAGCATAATTAATGACATTGAGATTATTTGAGAATGAGTTAGCACTGCAGTCCTTGCACAGTGGATAGTTTATACTTTATAGAAGAATATAGTAACAATTTTATTACAGTAAATAAAATTATGTTAAACATTTTAATTTCTAAACAAAAATAACATGAAAATGATGAAAAGCAAATTATCAATATTACAAAACAGGAAAAAGTTAGAGATGTCCATAGACATACTGTACAGTTCAGTGTCAGTGACAATGTGAATTGTGACATAGTGACTAAGTGACTACATTGAGCCATTGACAGATTATACTTATTTACAATTTTACATGTTTCTCACTCAGTAACTCTGTAAGACAGTAAGACTGTAACTGCAGTATATACTATAACTTATAACTGCTGTATATATTAGTACGTAACAGTGTCACTCAGACTACTCAGTGCAGAGTGCTAATTCACATCGATGCAAATGCAATCAGATATTCAGATTATCAGATTTTTTCATCAAATTCATCACTACTGTTGCTGCAGGCGCTGCTGGTATCACTGCCTATTTCATGGGCTTTTCCCTTAAAATGATGATCCACATTGTGTTTCGTCACTTTGTTTGTGCCGTTGATAAATATTTTCATCGCCTTTTTTGCATTTACTCGACATGTGGGGTGCTGTAAGATTGAAGTTGGATTTCGACTGCAAACTTTGCACCATATCGACACTACTGAAGTTGCACCTTCGACTTCTTCGGTTTTGACACCCAAGTTGTCTTCTTTCCCCCACGACTTGAAGTTTAACTTTAACCCCTTTTGAATTTAATCCCACCATATGACCATATATTAACATTCATCATTGACAGATTGACTATTCATATATTCAATCGACGCCATTTTTAGATTTTGAGAGCATGGTAACATCCTAGTTCCAGTACTAATACTCGGCCACAAACTGTCATGCCAGCAATTCTCCTTCTCAAGCACTGATACGCACGTTTTGGGAACGAGATTGCCCGCGATTAAAGAAAACTTAAAGCTTGCAAAATTGATTGATAAAATCCAAACTTTATAGTGTTTTGTTGTTCACTTCAAGTTCCCACAGTATATTCAATACTACTTGGTAGGTTTTTTTTGTAAGATATTCTATTTAAGGCACTTGATTTTTCGAGCTCGCCAACCGTTTTGAGGCGCGTTTTCCAGGCGCGCGGGCACTAGCGCGCCTCTCCTTGAGAGCCCTGCACCACCACCATTATCGCCACCACCATTATCACCACCACCATTACCACCACCACCATTACCACCACCACCATTATCATTTTCACCACTACCATTATCACCACCACCATTACCACCACCATTACCACTACCACCACCACCATTATCACCACTACCATTACAACCACCACCATTTTCACCACCACCATTATCACCACCACCATTATCACGACTACCATTACCACCACCATTACCACTACCACCATTATCACCACCACCATTATCACCACCACCATTACAACCACCACCATTATCACCACCACCATTACCACCACCATTATCACGACTACCATTACCACCACCACCATTACCACCACCACCATTATCACCACTACCATTATCACCACCACCATTATCACCACCACCATT
This sequence comes from Corallium rubrum, assembly GCA_964035015.1. NCBI lineage: Eukaryota > Metazoa > Cnidaria > Anthozoa > Scleralcyonacea > Coralliidae > Corallium > Corallium rubrum. The sequence continues at coordinate 6,687,194 of OZ036007.1, read as the reverse complement.
ATCACCACCACCATTACGACCACCACCATTATTACCACCACCATTACCACCACTACCATCATCACCACCACCATCATCACCACCACCATTATCACCACCACCATCACCACTACCATCATTGCCACCTTCATCATTGCCACCTTCATCATAGTGCTGTGCGCCGGAGCCGGAGCTCCGGCCTATTTTGCCGGAGCCGGAGTTTGTTCAGCTCCGGCAAAACTCCGGCAGCACTTACAGAGGATTTCACTATTGATTTCCGATTGTGTTCCGAAGTTCGTTCGTTATTTCCGAAGTTGGCGACAAACTTCGCAAGTTAGTTGCGAACTTCGAAACGAACTTCCGAAGTTCGTAACTTTGGAAGTTCGTTGTTCATGGCATCATTTCAAAGTTCGCTGTTGAAGGCATAGAGTAAATATTCGAATAACAACTGATCTTAATACTTTCCGGGGACAAAACCTATAGTGCTGGATTCGGCAGATTCAACGATCATGTTGATATAAAATTTATTTAAATTGGGCAAACAGAAAATATTTAAACATGTTTTGAAACACATGTCTCCCACATGACACCCACATTATATCTAGAAATGCAAACAGTAAACAGATATATTCATATTTGTGGCGTTATTCGCAACTTATTACTTGCGTTTTGTAGTTGTTGAACTAAGCAGCAAGCCGTTAGCGAAAACACTACTGGGTACAAGGTTGCGAAGTGTTAAAATCAAAAACAAGGATAGTGCTTGTGCTTCCACTTTGAAATGTGAAATTGCCGTAGAATTTCCATTAAATTTCGAATTTTCCTTGGATGCCGGAGCTGGAAATTTTCTGCCAGAGCCGGAGTTTTTTTTGCCGGAGCCGGAGTTTTTTTTGGCCGGAGCCGGAGGTGAAAAACCGGAGTTTGCACAGCACTACTTTATCACCATTTTTGCCACCCACCATTACAACCACTACCAACACTCACCACCATCACTATCATTACTATCACCACCCCCATTACCATTATCACCCTCATTACCATCACCACCCTCATGCCATTTTCACCCTCATTACCATCACCACTCTCATAACCATTTTCACCCTCGTTACCATCACTACCCTCATTACCATCACCACCCTCATTACCATCACCACGCTCATTACCATTTTCACCCTCATTACCATCACCACGTCATTACCATTTTCACCCTCATTACCCTTTTCACCCTTGTTACCATTTTCACCCTCGTTACCATCACTACCCTCATTACCATTTTCACCCTCATTACCATCACCACCCTCATTACCATTTTCACCCTCGTTACCATCACCACTCTACCATTTTCACCCTCGTTACCATCACCACTCTACGATTTTCACCCTTGTTACCATCACCACCCTCATTACCATTTTCACCCTCATTACCATCACCACCCTCATTACCATCACCACCCTCATTACCATCACTACCCTCATTACCATCACCACCCTCATTACCATCACTACCCTCATTACCATCACCACCCTCATTACCATCACTACCCTCATTACCATCACCACCCTCATTACCATCACTACCCTCATTACCATCACCACCCTCATTACCATCACCACCCTCATTACCATCACTACCCTCATTACCATCACTACCCTCATTACCATCACCACCCTCATTACCATCACTACCCTCATTACCATCACCACCCTCATTACTATTACCTTCCTTACCACCATTATAACTACCATCATTACCATTATCATTGCCACCAATTGATGCTATTACCATTACTTCCACCACTCATACTACCATTACCACCACTACCACCACTAACCATTACCATTACAACCTTCACCACCACCACCCTCATTACCATCACCTCTCTCACCACCATTACCACGACTACTCATCACTACCTTCACCACCATCATCATCATTATATATATATACTGTATATATATATATATACTGTATGTATATATATATATATATATATATATATATATATATATATATATAATTATATATTATATTATTGAACAGGCCAAAGAGGAGACTAATGCTGATGCCACAGTGATCTTTGTTCCTCCACCATTTGCTGCTGATGCCATCATGGAAGCTATGGACGCTGAAATTGGATTGATTGTTGCTATAACTGAAGGAATTCCTCAACAAGATATGGTCAAGGTAATTTATACCATAACATTGGTAATTATTTGTTTAATGAAGCAAGAAATTTACCAAGTTGAACATAAGATATTCACTCGTGCATACAGTACCTTCCTCTTAGCCTCCTTCACAGGCAACTCTGTGGCTTCTCACTTCTTAGCTTTTCCGAGTCAGAGGGCTTCTAGGACTGTGCGAGCAATGTTTTCAATGTTTTGGCCGAGCCAGGGAAATTAACAAGAGCATGGGGAAGAGGGGAATTAAATGCGCGAGGGGAGGGGGGAGAGGCGAGCCCTCTTCATCGGCCAATCCCTTCACAAACCCCAACAATCCCTATACTTCCCTGCAATCCCAGTCAAAACATCACTCACACAGTCCTAGAAGCTCTCAGACTTGGAAAAACTAAGAAGTGAGAAGCCACAGAGTTACCTGCGGAGGAGGCTACCTTCCTCTGCATAATGCTCAAATTATCCATACTAGAATAATATTGTAAAGTCATACCATGAAAAGTTATGTGCAGGGCTTTCATAAAGTATTTTCAGAATTTTTTATGAAACTTTGGATTTTTTTCTTTTTGCATCTCAACGAATTTTTACATTTTTCTAGGTTAAGCATCGTCTTCTTAGGCAGAACAAAAGTCGTCTTGTTGGTCCTAACTGTCCTGGGATTATTAAGGTAAGAACTCTTGATCTGTTTAGTTTGTTTGATTACTGTATTGTTGCTGCAATAGTGTACAGTACATATTTTACAGCATAGTATTAAGAAATCCTCTGTTTGCAAATATTCTTAGCCTGGGGAATGTAAGATTGGAATTATGCCTGGTCATATTCATCAGAAAGGGTCAATTGGTGAGTTGTGTGTGCTTTCTAGTCAAGAATATATTGCACAGCAAGCTTTAAGGAATGCTATATTAGTAATGGATCATTAACTAATTTCTTGTTAAGGCATTGTCTCAAGATCTGGCACTTTAACTTATGAAGCTGTTCATCAGACAACAATATCTGAACTAGGACAATCTCTCTGTGTTGGTAAGAATGGACTGTATGGTAATATACTAACAATTGTACTCTATTGTACAAATTATCATTGTCTGTATTCAAGCATTTTTCATGTACTGTTTAATAACCGAGCAGGAGTGTTTTATCAGATATAAAGACACGAGGTGAAGCCGAGTGTTTTTATATCTGATAAAACATGAACTGCGTGTTTATTGAACGGCTTCAAAAACGAATCACTTGGTAAGTTCATTGGCGTAGTAAGTTTGAAAAATAACATTGTCTAAGCCAAGAAAATCAAAGCTAAAGTTTATGTAAATCAAGAGGTATCTTTATCACATGAAGACTTTTGAATTTTCCTCATGAATTATTAATGAGTTTTTGAAGCTAGTTTCAAGGATTCCTTAAAGTTCCCAGAGGAGTGCCAATTAAGGCTATATATAAGCAATGATTGCTTGCAGATAAAGTGTGCCAGTTATCATTATTACTAAAACCTGACTGATCATGAAACTGAATTTTTATCTTTCTTGTCAAGGTATTGGAGGTGATCCGTTTAATGGAACTAATTTTATGGATTGCTTAGATATTTTTTTAAAAGATCCGGAAACAAAAGGTAGAATAACTTTATTTATACTGGGTAACCTTTTATATAATAACATTTTGAAAACAAGCGTGGCGATTGGTTGAAAGCCATGTTTCTATAACTTTATCACAGAATAGAAAGACAACCAGAAGTCCGACTCGCGTCGGAACCTTTGAAGTTTATGTCCTCGCGCATGTCGCCTCGCGCATCTTGATTCCTCGCCATCCTACGCCATCCTACGCCATCCTGGCAAGTTCCCCCGGCAGTTTGGACCTTCAAAAGAAGGTTAAAACTGCCGGGGGAACTTGCCAGGATTTCGTAGGATGGCGTAGAACATTGCGTAGGATCGCGTAGGATGGCGTCGGATGGCGTAAAATATCGCGCATGCGCATTGAAGAAATGCGGACAAGTTTTCACTCGAGTCGGACTTCTGGTTGTCTTACTATTCTGTGACTTTATGGATACACGGCAAGATCCACGCCATTCAATACGCCATCATTACGGTGTAGGATACGCCATCCAGTACGCCATCATACGCCATTATGAAGAGTAAGGAGAATTTTCACTTTGATGCAGTGATTATTTTTACGTTCTACACCTATTTTCGACAGCCACAGGTTATTTTATAAAGGAAATAGAAAACATTTTCCCGTGTTCCCATACAGTTACAGAAACACTTCTGGAAGTTTGGGAGAACTCGAAATAGCGTTTCACTATACAATTTCCCGTTCTCCCAAACTTCGGCTCCTTCTTCGTGTACCGGACACAGAATACGTCACAGCTACATTTTGTAACAGACACAGAGTTTTGGAATCGGTTGAATTGCTCCGTTCTTTTAAAAACCTCGCTAAATTTTGCATTAGACGTGAACTGAATTATTCCTTGAAAAATTAAGCAATTTTTTTTTAAAAACGAAGTAATCCAACTGAATCCAAAATTCTGTGTTCGGTACACGAAGTAGAAGCCCAAACTTCCAATCGTGTTTCTATAAACTCTATGGAAACACGGAAAATGTTTTCTATTTCTTAAATTACATGAAACTAGCAACTGTGCCACCAACCCCTTTACTGACAAGCTTTTCTGAAGATGAAAGACTGCAATTATGCAAGCTTGTAGCTAGACCTGATATAGTAACTAGACAAACCTATTCATCTTTGGAGTAATTATAAGCTCCTGTGTTGTTTATTTAAGGTATTATATTAATTGGTGAGATTGGTGGAGGTGCTGAAGAAAAGGCCGCAGAATTTCTTATGGAACATAATCAAGGAGAAAATGCAAAACCTGTCGTATCTTTTATAGCTGGACTCACTGCACCACCAGGAAGAAGAATGGGTAAGATTATTGCTGTCTACATGTAAGCCAGTTGACTCTCTTAGAAAGTTGCATAAACAGTAAGTGTAGAGTTAAAAACGGCTAACTACGTCTTAAAGTAAGTAATATTGGGCATTTCACTCGATTACATAGCATGTTCTAAGGATTTTGGTATTAAAATGTATATATTCTGCACTCGAGTGAAATGCTCAATATCACTTATAATATACCCAATTCTCTCCTGGCATTACCACCTTATTATATACAGAACTCGCGATCAGGCTCTCGGCAACGCCCTCCGTGGCTCAGTGGTCAGAGCATTGCACTAGAATCGCAAGGTCGTGAGTTCAATTCCTGCCGGAAGGCCTGTGTAATTGCATTTTTCGCAACTGGTCCCAGTTTGGTTTTAAAATGTGTATATTCTACACTCGAATTTTACGTCTTAAAGTAGCTTTGCAGGAGACGTGGGTAGATCTATGCAGGTTTAAAGTATATTTAAAATATAGAGTTGAGAAGGTCCCAGAGTGAAACCTGCAGCTAAAATCACTGCATTTAAGAACTGACTTACTACTGCTGCCAGGAAACTTGCTGATGGGAAATTTCTTGACTGTGTAGATCTCACTGCATGGTCAAGAGACTTCACCAAAGTACTATATTATATATTTTAGGTCACGCTGGAGCAATTATTTCTGGTGGAAAGGGCGGGGCAGAACATAAGGTAAACGATGAAGATATCAGGCCACTAGGATGAATCAAGATACGTTACTACAGTGCTATCAGGGGTGACTAATATGGCTGACTATACTGCTAATGTTTAATTGAATATTCTTTTTAATTAGATTGCAACATTAAAAGAAGCTGGAGTAATAGTGACTAATTCTCCTGCACAAATGGGAAACACGATGAAGAAGGTACTAGTATAGCATTCTAAGCCAGGGAAAGAACCAGGATTTTAGAATGAGGGATAGACACGACGTGTAAGTAAGCAGCTGCAGCAAATGCACGAGAACTATAGCGGGCTGTTCAATTATTAATTATTAGATCTAGGAGATGCTGTTTTCAGTGAGGTTTTAAGAGAAATACAAAGTCATAAATAATCCAATTCTTACATTATTGCAATGTGCATATTGGTGTATGTGTGTAAAACAAGGGTGTGCCCTTATTGTCACCCACCTTAAGTAGTAATAACACAGCTTGCGTGGAGCATTGGAGGCTATTTGCGTTCACTGCATGAAACTGGCGCGAAAATTGTGATAAAGTGTTTTCTAGAACTAGTCTATTTTCAGTTTCTGAACGCGATGGTATTGCTTTGTAGGCTTTGGAAGCAAATCATGATGAGTAAAGGGTGTTTGAGCTGGACTAACAAGCTCTCTATCAGAGATAAGACAGAAGAATGTATTTTAAATACTGGAGAAAGGTTTGAAATCTTACTGCAAGGATGATTTAGAGCCATCGTATCTAACGACTTTTACAAATACTTTGAATATTTCCTATCACAAAAATGTTGACTTATAGAATATTACATTTGTGATGAAAAACTAAAAGAAAAGATTTATACTGGGCTCTGTAGGCCAGTTGGTTACAAAAACTAATTCATAATTGTTCATCTTTATGTGGGCCTCAGGGTACACCGCAATACTGTACGTGCATGCTCAGTTGACGACATGATCTTACGACTGTGCGAGATTGAGGTCTGGGGAAGCTAGTCAAGTCATCTGACTCGCTATTGGTCCATTATTCTGCGCTGTGTGTGCTTCAAACATGATCTGCAAAACTGAAAATGGCGGGAATCCAAATGATAACGTTATTTCTGAAATGAAGAGCGAATATGCTAAACTAAAACTATCTGCATATCTAAGGCTTTTAAGCACTATATTTTTTCTTTAAAAATAACTGTTTTAAGTTAACGTAATTTTGATGAGCGTATACACAAGATGATGAACAGCAAAGCACAGTCATGATCACCAGTGGTTAAATATATTGTACATTCTGAATTTTGAGGTAAGTTGAAGTCAACTATTTGTTTTGCACGAGAGAATAAAGTAACCGACTTTCAGGTTGACTTAGTATTTTTGTTTTCTATAGTATTGTAACTGCACAGTAGAGAATAAAACACCGAAGAGAATGTACTGAGGACTGAGGTAAGAAATTGGGTTAGGATTAGAATTCTAGTGCACTGCAATGTCCTTCACTTCACAATCTCTCTATCCTCTGCAAGCACTGCAATGTCCTTCACTTCACAATCTCTCTATCCTCTGCAAGCCCTGCAATGTCCTTCACCTCACAATCTCTCTATCCTCTACAAGCACTGCAATGTCCTTCACTTCACAATCTCTCTATCCTCTGCAAGCACTGCAATGTCCTTCACTTCACAATCTCTCTATCCTCTGCAACCACTGCAATGTCCTTCACTTCACAATCTCTCTATCCTCTGCAATCACTGCAATGTCCTTCACTTCACAATCTCTCTATCCTCTGCAAGCACTGCAATGTCCTTCACTTCACAATCTCTCTATCCTCTGCAAGCACTGCAATGTCCTTCACTTCACAATCTCTCTATCCTCTGCAAGCACTGCAATGTCCTTCACTTCACAATCTCTCTATCCTCTGCAAGCACTGCAATGTCCTTCACTTCACAATCTCTCTACCTCTGCAAGCACTGCAATGTCCTTCACTTCACAATCTCTCTATCCTCTGCAAGCACTGCAATGTCCTTCACTTCACAATCTCTCTATCCTCTGCAATCACTGCAATGTCCTTCACTTCACAATCTCTCTATCCTCTGCAAGCACTGCAATGTCCTTCACTTCACAATCTCTCTATCCTGTGCAAGCACTGCAATGTCCTTCACTTCACAATCTCTCTACCTCTGCAAGCACTGCAATGTCCTTCACTTCACAATCTCTCTATCCTCTGCAATCACTGCAATGTCCTTCACTTCACAATCTCTCTATCCTCTGCAATCACTGCAATGTCCTTCACTTCACAATCTCTCTATCCTCTGCAATCACTGCAATGTCCTTCACTTCACAATCTCTTTACCTCTGCAAGCACTGCAATGTCCTTCACTTCACAATCTCTCTATCCTCTGCAAGCCCTGCAATGTCCTTCACTTCACAATCTCTCTATCCTCTACAAGCCCTGCAATGTCCTTCACCTCACAATCTCTCTACCTCTGCAAGCACTGCAATGTCCTTCACCTCACAATCTCTCTATCCTCTGCAAGCACTGCAATGTCCTTCACCTCACAATCTCTCTATCCTCTGCAAGCACTGCAATGTCCTTCACCTCACAATCTCTCTATCCTCTGCAAGCACTGCAATGTCCTTCACCTCACAATCTCTCTATCCTCTACAAGCACTGCAATGTCCTTCACTTCACAATCTCTCTATCCTCTACAAGCACTGCAATGTCCTTCACCTCACAATCTCTCTATCCTCTACAAGCACTGCAATGTCCTTCACTCCACAATCTCTCTATCCTCTGCAATGTCCTTCACTCCACATCTCTCTATCCTTTTCGCAATGTGGGGTGAAGGACATTGCAGAGGATAGAGAGATTGTGAAGTGAAGGACATTGCAGAGGATAGAGAGATTGTGAAGTGAAGGACATTGCAGAGGATAGAGAGATTTTTGGAGTGAAGGACAAACTCTCTATCCTCTGCAATGTCCTCCACCTCACAACCTCTCTATCCTCTGCAATCACTGCAATGTCCTTCACCTCACAATCTCTCGATCCTCTGCAATCACAGTCACATCTCAAGAAAATTGTGAGACAAGTTGTTGAAAATATTTCGTCGCAGTGTATTAAGTAAAGCCTCGTTGAACAGTGGAATATGGTCTTCCCACGTATGTCAATATTCATATCACACTTGTGTTTAAGCCGACACGTTGTTAGGTGAGATTATATCGCATCAGCATTGTATCTTTCACTAGTACTCAAACTGTCAACAAAGATAGGCTGACGTAAATGGACTGAATGTCGGCTGCTTTCACTTAAACAACTTTGATAACCATCGGTCATTTTAAAACCACGCGAACTCACTTAATCTAATAAACGGCATAAACAGGACGTGTTTTGAGATACGAACAATCAGGGTTATTTTTTGATACAATTGACATGCTCTTCAGGGCGATAACTTGCCTTGAACTTACTAGATATAGCTCTTGCCATCATCGAATTGTGTTTTTAACTAAAAACTGGTTGTGAAAACATTTTCTTTATTTAAAAACTTCCTGTGTGGCACTGAGTGACCATAATGGATAACTATTAAGCGTTATTTGGCGCTCTTTACATGACCTTAGTCATAATTATTTAGACAAGTGTCTGTCTATGTCGGATAGGCAGGGTTTTTTCAATGATCTTATAGGTCGAGTAGTCATTTACTGACTTCTCAAACTTACCCTGGATCTTGTAATTTAACTTTAAGTATAATAGATTCAATATGAGCTGGAGATATGCCAAATGCTTTCATTTCCCCAGAATATTTTTTTATTCTGATTGGAATTTATATATATATATATATATATATATATATATATATATATATATATATATATATATATATATATATATATATATATATATATGCTTATGATACAACTGAATACTAGCGTAATTTATTCTGATAGTGTACATTAAAATATTCGTATTTCTCGGTTATTCACCATGCAGGAGGATATAGGAAGCATTTTTATATTTAGCCTGCAATATATCTTTAGAGCTCTTATCCGATTTGCAACTCTGTTTACGCAGACATTCATTTATTTGGTTTTATCTTCGTGAATTATTTAATGAGTATAATATTTTTTTTCACTTGCTGTGCATGTCTGTAATATTGCTGTGCATGCTAGCTTGCATATGAGTGCAAACGAACTATTTTCAACGAGTTCCCAAGCGAGTCTTGAACTCAGATTATTTTTTCTAAGTAATAAAATAGCTTTAAGAACATTTAGAAAACATATATTGCTATATATTGCGCAAGTTTTGAAGTTTCCATCTCATGCGAGAAGACAGACTGTAGAAAAACATTTAATAATTACTGATGTTTTGTCAGTAGTATTATCAAACACGTTGTTTGGGTGATCTGTGTTTTTACAGCCTGACCAATAAAACTGTCTTACGTAAACAATTCGGGCGTTGGAAAAACATTTACATGCTTTTTATCTTATCTTGAAACTTCAAGTCCAAATGTCCTAATGTTGAAATCTGATCTTCATTTAGTTATTACCAGTGAACTGACTTTAATTCTTTGAATAACCATGTCTAAATATCCACTTCGAGTCTCGGTCTACGTCAGACACTCTTGTCAATCAGTGACTGGAGTTTTAAGACTGGGAAAAACGAGAGTGGTTTAACTTTGTCTGACCTCAGTGTGCTTCACTTGATTCACACATTAAGTTCCTATCCGAGGTTAAGCACTAGACCTGGTTCGCTTGAGCTCCTTCTAGACCAAAACTCTCAAAATGCTTCCAGGTTTAGCGCGATTTAGTGTTGCTTCACTAATATCCGGACAATCTCAAGATCAAAGTCTTTTCAGTCCGTACAACTCAGCTTCGTACCCTCCTTTACACTCTTTAGATAAGACCCAAGTATTTCCAACTGACTGCTATCGTAGACAAGACTTTGGTGCTCCTCCGCCAACACCGCCAAACAGTGCACAACAATTTTGGGCCAGTGGTGGCAATGCTTGGTGTACTGCTGCTCCACCAGGAATACAATATGGCAGTGCATTAAACACTTATAACTCAAGTCAAGGTGTGTTAAACTGTTATAATATTATTCTATATCATCCACTTAAATCATTGTTTCTTGCAGTGATATGTGCTTTTAATGTTGTTTAAACTAAACAAATATTTCAAGGATACAATATTCTTGTGGCACACCAAAGCTGCATCTTGTCAATGTTTATCTTCGGTACTAAGCAAGCTTCGTTGACCAGTCTGATCGCATAATGACTTGAGTTAGCCGCGTGTATAGTTTTTTTGTTCGGCCTAGTTTGGAGTTACGCGCCTCAAATAAGTTCCGTGATTAATGCAATTAGGAAACATTTAAAAGCAAAGTTGCATGAAGGAGCAACTGAAATACGTGCTAATTGCTCATTGAACATCGTTTAGCATGTTGTTACAGCAACTTGACTTGTTTACGACTGACCAGCGTCTTGACTACAGCATATTCTTGACAATCATTTTGCCTTAAACTGTTTTCCCAGTATAATTCACTCTGTTCTTCATTCTCGCTCTTTACTTTGCCAAGATATATAATATACTCCAGTAGCAACGTCTTTGGTAAACTGAAGTTGTCTGACTCAAAGTGAAGGGTCTTGTTCTTCGTATTATCTTTTGGTATTTATCTAAACGGCTTACGCGCGTAGCTTGAGGAAATAGTCGTGCTTTATTTATACGTGCGCGTGCATTTTTTGAAGTGCTCAGTAAACTGCGTGTTCTTGATAAATGAATTTTATTTATTTGTTAAATCTTTAGAAATGCACACATCATAAAGCAACTCTTCACCGATAAAGACATACTTAGGTGTTTGAAAGTACTTAGCATTTTGTCAATCGTGTGTTAATGTTTTAGAGAAGAGCATTAGTTTAACCTTTATTACCGTCAGACGTTGCCAGCTATATATCGTTCACTTCATCTCGTGCGGCATGCATGCACGGCTAGGTCTTCGTTCAATAAGTTGCGCTTCTTAAATTCAATAATTGTTTTTCCGTTCTCGAGGCAATATATTGCGTATATTAAACATTTTGCCGTTTGTGTACTTATTGTTCAAGAGTATACTGATTGTGCCTTCTGGCGCTTTGGATCAATTGAGGAAGTTTAAATTGCAAGTGTGATGCAAATGACCTACCGCGTTAGTGTTTGATGTGCGCTGTGCGCATGGTATTGCTTGGCTATAATTTGCGCAACATTATTTACATTAGAATTACCTGCGTATGCGGCAAATGCCTTTAAGAGTACACAATGCTTGCCGCAGTCTGGAAGCGATTAGGTAATAAAAAGACTCGATAATTTATTCGAAGTATACTTGCTTCGTTATTCAATAACTATAGTTATCCTAATGTGACTATAGTCTGAAGTGTGCGACATAACTATAGGCATAGCACTCCGCAAACTACACTAATTTGTTTTCACCGCTAAATATACATTTTGTTTGTCAAATAGTGACTAATCGTAAAGGTGGTGAACTGTAGAGATTTTAGGGAACACGCGTTAAAGTTGTTCATCTACACTGTACATACGTAAGAAAATCTCCCAGCTTGTCAAGATGTATTCTCAATATCTGCGAACACTGAGTTGTAACAACTATTCACTGCTAAGTTTGTTATCATGCAAGCTTATAGCAATTTGTTATAAACATTAGTCCAGCAAGTTGTTGGAACAACCTGCGACAGGCTTGTTGCTTACAACAACTTACTACAAACTTACGAATAACTAGTTGCAGGGTTGTTTTAACAATTAGGCCTGAGCAAGCGTTATGAATACATTGCCATTTTACTATGTTCGCTACATGACAACACACTGCATGCGTGCCCTGCACTCTGGATAAGACTTCATCCAGACAACTCAAAGATATAGTTCCCAGGAGGATAAAAAATCACGCAACATTTTAAACCCTAATTGACAAACGCGTAGTGGGAAAATGGAGTATTATCTCACTATTTTAATGGTCGGTAATTGCTCTGGGTATGGCCAAGTAAGTATTGCTAGGAGGATTTCCGACTTTGATAAGTTGCTCAAATAGTAACTAGCATGTCTTATTAAACGTGCAATCTACTGATAAATGAACTACAATCTCTCCTTATTCAAAACTCATTGAAGACAAGCTCTTATCAGTTCGCAAACTCTGTCTATTACGATTGCCCGAAGCCAAATTCGCTTTTAATTTTAAATGATTAAGTTCAGGATTCCAGAAAATGGTTTGTTTGTGAATTGATGTACATGTTAGTCTAAACTAAGGGCCCTTCTTCGCTCGAAACGTTAAAAATCTACGTTCAATATTTTCGGCAGTATACTCAAACCTTACTGTACTTCGATTTGTATTTCAACACTGCCTACGCAGCACACTACTTTTATTTCACTATTTTGAGAAACATATATTATCAGTTTTGTTCAATAAGTATATGATAACCTTTAGAGCCAGTTTACTTAATTCTTAAATCTTAAGAGCTTCAGTGGCAGATGAACTGCCAAAAACTCAGGACCAGCTGAGATTGTGGCTGGGTTCATTCCGTTTTGGTAAGTGCTTTTGATTTCGATTGGTATGTTTCAGCAGTATTTTATAGAGGACGCGTTTCTCTCCCAGTCCCCTCTATCCTCCTGATTATTACTATTATAAGACCCCCTTCTGCACTTGTTTCTCTCTCCATATGCCAAACTTCGTGCAAGGTTGGTGGGCAAATTATAGTTATAACGACATGTTTTCAATGAATTGCTCTTGTATCGCTTTACACAAAGCTGTGATAACAGACACCCGGCGGTAAAACTCAAGATAAGGTTTTGATTAGGACAACATATGAAGTCTACATGCTCCATTAAGACTACATGGCCACGCACGAAACCAAAACTGTACCGAAATTTACACGGTTTTTCTCGTTTACATGTATGGATACTTCTTTTCTCCGCCACGGTTTCAAAATTGTACGGTTTCACGTTGAAAGGCGCCGAACTGTACAAGTTTTGATGCTGTTTCGACTTTGTCTAGATCTGTGAGATCCTTTGTAGGTCGCGTATAGTTTAAGTCAGAATCCTTTTACGATGGTTTTTCAATGCAGTACGTACAGTGCATGTAGTTGAAGACATGTCTTCTTCATGGCATTATTATTCGCGGACGCGGTGGGGTTTTTTATTTGAAAACTCCTAATGTGTTTCATTAAAAAACTAAACTGTTCAACTTGAAAGTGATGAGTGATGTTGGGATGCATGTGGGGTACGAAAGCTTTATTTGAAATTGTTTTCACAAACAACAGTTTGTTTTTGCAGTTCGTTTCTTTAGTCCAAACTGGAGAATATGATAATATTGGAGTTAGAAGAAGGAATAACCTGACATATGTTGATATGGTGCTATCAAATATTTACTGTTCGTTTGTTTTCTGTCTATGATCTATTAGTCTGTGAATTAATAGTCGTGTTATCTCTGAAAATATCAAATAATAGCCAGTCTCGCTATATTTACCTAATAATTCCTTCAACTTATTAAATTCTTGTGAAGTATTTGATGAGTAAAATACACACATGTCGCCATCCATCAACGTGAATCTCTTTCTTTGCTGCACAAGCAACTGAGATTAGACAGGAATTTAGAAATCGTAAGAAGCTTATTTTAGCCTTGACTAGTTCTCACCGTGAGAAAAGCGCCAGCAATGTCTCAATGTTACTCGGTCAGTGCAATTTTTATGCCAACTTTGTCTCGCAGAGGCGCTGACGTATAATTGTCGCGAGACACACAAGTTGCACGAACCTGCACGGGACTGCAACGTATAACATACTTATTATGCAACAGCCAAGATCGTTGCCAGCCAAGTTGCTGCATGATCGTCGCACAGAGTATAGAACTCGATTCTACTTTGTGCCATGGTTCACACAACTTGTCTTGCTCGATCTTGAGCATTACACAGCATGTTACACACATGTTGCAATGGTTCATACAACTTGTGTCGATCTTTAGCATTACACAGCATGTTACACACATGTTGCAATGGTTCATACAACATGTTACACACATGTGCCATGGTTCACACAACTTGTCTTGCTCGATCTTGAGCATTACACAGCATGTTACACACATGTTGCAATGGTTCATACAACTTGTGTCGATCTTTAGCATTACACAGCATGTTACACACATGTTGCAATGGTTCATGCAACTTGTCTCGATCTTGAGCATTACACAGCATGTTACACACATGTTGCAATGGTTCATACAACTTGTCTCGATCTTGACCATTACACAGCATGTTACACACATGTTGCAATGGTTCATACAACTTGTCTCGATCTTGACCATTACACAGCATGTTACACACATGTTGCAATGGTTCATACAACTTGTCTAGCTCGATCTTGACCATTATACACAGCATGTTACACACATGTTGCAATGGTTCATACAACTTGTCTCGATCTTGACCATTACACAGCATGTTACACACATGTTGCAATGGTTCACACAACTTGTCTAGCTCGATCTTGACCATTATACACAGCATGTTACACGCAGGCTGCAATGGTTCATACAACTTGTCTCGATCTTGATCATTACACAGCATGTTACACACATGTTGCAATGGTTCATACAACTTGTCTTGCAATGATACATCATTGCTGTTCCGAGACAAGTTGCCCAAAAAATGCATTATGTTATACAGGAGCTCTCGTGCATCTTGTTCTTACAAGCACCACCTAGACGAGCAACTTTTACAAGCATTATTGTAGTACTGTGTGGTAAATCCTTTCACTGCGAACAATTATTTTCTAAAAGTAAAGTGTAAGTGTCTTGCATGGACCTTGACTGGTTTACTTCAGTTCTACTGCATACTTTACTAGTGTAAAGCAATCAGTTTAGGCTTTAAATGGGACTTCTCTTGTTTCAGAACATCGTACGCCCGAGTATTTTTCTCTGCCTAGTGCAGGTTTGGGGCTCGTGCCAATACTGTTTCGAGGGTTTTTCTTCCTCTGCGAAATAAGAGTGATTGATCTTAGTGTGGATTCTGAACTAAAGTTGATATATGAATGATTTGTTGTTTTTACAGCGAACAGTTATCCTTGTGGCAATTATTTTTTTTCGGATTATAACGTTGAGCGTGACGACAAAGATGGCAAAAAGAAGAGAACTCGCACAGCATTCTCAACTGACCAGATTAAAAGTCTAGAAAAAAGATTCGTTTCAAATCATTACGTGGTTGGAGCTGAGCGTCAAAAACTAGCAAACGAACTTGATTTATCTGAAGCACAAGTTAAAGTTTGGTTTCAGAACAGAAGAACAAAATATAAGAAAGAAAAAGAACTTGAAAAGTTGGGCAAACGACGCATTAAAAGGAAAGGTGAGCATCATATTCGAAAATGGCAAATTTTAACCAAACATTATGGTCCAGATACTGAAGAATTATTCTCTGATCCATGAAATCCATATTCGTATTGTTGCTATGACGATAAGACTAATTGTGAATATAAAAGAAGTGTTGGACCATTGCGCGACACTTGCGGACCTCTTTTTGTGTGTTTTTATTGATGTAAATAATCCTAATATTATTACAGTGAAAATGGAAATAGCTTCCCACTTCTACTTCTGTGGTTGGTTGTGTATTGCTGTATTTCTGTATTTCTGTAGTCACTACTGAAGCGTATAAAATTGTTTTTGTCGGAAAATGTGAACTGAAAGTATAATTTAGCTTTCATGGAATTCAATCATAATATAACGAATGTTTCTCCCAAATCGATACCAACAAACAAATATAAATCAAGAATAAGCGACTTTTATCGCTAGATTTTTCTCACGTTTCCTTAGCGGCTACAGAAATACAGTAATAGACAACAACTACAGAAGCAGAAGTGAGAATTAGGTATTTTCGTTTTGACTAACATTTCACCGTCTTGGCGACAAAAGTGTTCCTAAAAACTAGCTACCATTTTGAGACGAACTATTTTGTTAGGAGCCGGAAGGGAGCACAATTTTTCTTCTGCACTCAAAAACAGAATGGTTCATTTCTTAGTTCATCGTTTTGATCAATTCATTTGATGAAGTTCATAAACAGTTTAATTGGTCGAAACATTATTTGTAGTTTGTAAATATGTACTTAATTTTATCTGAGACAAGTTTGTATAAAGATCTGTAGCTTTAAACATATTCCCGAGTGATTTAGTGCATGAAGTCTTCTTTCTGGTAATATTCTGGTCTTTATTTCTGCACAAATTCGCTAGTTCTGTTCTATGATCAGCTGCATTGTTTTTACTCGACGATTTACTTTACGTCACGATTTTTGAAGCAGTAAAAATGCAAAATAATGACAGAAAACTGGCATTTTGCTGAGGTTTCAGATTGTTTCTTTAAAATAATAGTTTGTCCAACTAGTTACAATGGCGGGGGAGGCTCGGAGCTATAGCTCCCCCCCTCCCCATATTTCTAAGAAGGGGGCTTCCAATATTTTTAAGAAGGGGGCTAATCCGCTCCCCCAATATCTTCGACAGTTTCAGATTCGCAGTTTCATATTCAGATTCGAATCTGAAACTAGCTAGAGGTGCATTCTGCGTAGATAACCGTAGATTGCCGCGCAGTCCATCTGGTAGTGTGGGTGCCAATTATTTATCAAATATATCCTTGTCCATGAAAATGAGATTCAAACAAACCTATTTTGGAGCATGTAGAACGCTTTATTTGGTCAGGAAAAATCCTGAAAGCGAACCAGACATAACGCTCTTGCGACGTTCCGACGTGTTGGCTCGAGCACTCGTTAAAATATAATCCATATCTTAACAAAATGTACAAGGTTTACGCCATTCTTTTGTCGAATCTATCAATAAGTATATGATAGCCTAAAACAAACTAGTTTTCTAACGCTTAGCGTTTCGCCAGGAAAAATCCAGAAAGACAACGAAACGCGGCTTTAGTAAACTGACATAAACGTAAACAACAAAGTCGACAACGAAGTCGCTTCATGAGAGTCATCTTTATCTTTTAAAGACTTCTTTTATCAAACATACCTATCCTCAAACATTGGAAAATATTGTAGAATTAATCTTTATTTCAAAGTACCACTCGTTGGAGAGGAAAAATCCAGAAGTGAAACTAATTCGTTGAGGTGGCCAGTTTCGTATTCAGTTTCAGATTCGAACCAAAAAGCTGTCGCTGATTGTAAAAACGCGGACTGTTGATAAACATTAATACAAGGTGATGGACCCGCATGTCAAATATATACCCATGCCATGTGGAATAAATTTTGATTTCAACAGTGTTGTTCTCATTATTTTACAACTTTTTAGAAAGTCAGGAAAAATCCGGGAACAACTTTCCGACACGTTATTTTGAGCGCCGATGAGAGTATCATATAATTTCCTAGCAAAAGGCATAAAGTTTACACAATTCTTTTGTCGAATATATCCATTACTGTAATATACCTGATAGTTTGATGCAAATTACAGTTTTCTAGCGCTTACCGTTTCGCCAGGAAAAACGGCCAGAAAGACAGCTAGCGAAACGCGGCTTTAGTTATCTGACACGAACATAAACAAAGTCGACAACGAAATCGCTTCGTGAGAGTTGTATTTATCTTTTAAAGACTTCTTTTATGAAATATACCTATCCTCAAATATTATAAAAAAGTGTAGATGTAATTTTTCTTTCAAAGCAGTTGTCGTTTGGATAGGAAAAATCCAGGAGTGAAACGATTTTTGCTTAAACGCAAAATCACGGGTTTACTCAACTTTAAGTTTTTTCTCCTATAGTGTTTTTAACCCAACTTACAAACTGTTTGTAAAAAATCTTAACACTAACATTCTAACAATTGTCATTTCAAAATATACACTCAAACTCTTTCAAACAAGTCTATATTGTGGCAAAGAACTATAGCCCCATTCTGGGGTTAATCTGGGGTTTAACCCCCCGGCATTTTCTAGTTTCATATTCGTGATTGGCTAGTTTCGGATTTACTTTTTGATTGGAGCCAAGAAGCTGTCGTTGATTATAAAAACGCGGATCGTGGATAAACCTTGCTGGGTGATGGATATCAAGTGTACCCATGTTGATTAAATTTTGCTTTCGACAGTGTTGTTCTCATTTTTTTACAACTTTTTAGAAAGTCAGGAAAAATCTGGAAAGTTTGTTGTACATAAAATGTTGCTGCATGCTTTGCTGAAAGTATTATATGTAATGTTTACAACACGAGCGGCCGTGTTGTATTGAATATACAATCACGAGCAATATACAATCATATTGTATCAGAAGAGTAATATACAATCACGAGCAATATACAATCATATTGTATCAGAAGAGTATACATCCACTGGTGGTTGTAACTAATTAGCATCATTGGTTTTAGTTTGTATGGGGTTTACAGGGGTATACATGTGACGTAATTTCTGAAATTGGATTCGCTGCAAAACTCATGAATTATATATTTCACAAAGATATATATATATATATATATATATATATATATATATATATATATATATATATATATATATATATATCAATTATATAAATTATATCATAGTTATTGATACATCCGACAAAAGAATGGCGTGAACCCTGTACATTTTGTTAAGAAACAGATTATATTTTAACGAGCGCTCGAGGCGGCAATCTACGGTTTTCTACGCAGAATGCACCTCTAGTTTCAGATTTGAATCTGAAACTGCGAATCTGAAACCGTACGTCCGACTGTCTAAAAAAGGCCTAAAATTTGCTGGGCGGGGGGCGATGCACTTTTTATCATTCTATTGATGAATTAGCCCCTAGTTGGTTTGACCAAAACAATTAAACAACTCGTCCTCGTCTATGATCACGCAGGCTCTGGGAACAACATTGCAACAGTTCAAGTGTTGTGAAGGGGCTTGTACCTTTGTTCTTCTATATATGGGCGGACAATAATAGACCAAGCATCACCTGATCCAAGCATTGTTTCAAATCAATTCCGATTTCTCTTTAATTGTGAAAAGAAATGCAGATCGTTTGCCCCCATATTTACCACAACATTTTATTCAATCAAGACGTTTAACACAAACTTTGGGATTATTAAAAGAAAAGATGTAACTAGTAAAAACCAAACAATGGACATAAATTTCCTCGTGTTTACAGTCAGGCGTAGACAACGGAAACAGCTGTTCTGCACGTGCTCAAGTTCACGTGTCTGTAAACAAAAGGACTGAACACGACTCAGGGAAAAGCACAATCCTTGTTTCCATCTATCAAACTGATGTGACGTTATTTTGCTCTTTATTTTTATCATGTTTAGGGTTAGGATTAGTATTTTTTTAGCATCAGGATTACTTTTAACGATAGCTTTGTGTTTAGGATTAAGTTATACGCGAGATTGTGGCATATAAGATTTTTGATAAAATGACGTCATGTCAGTTTGGTCGATGGGAACAACAAGTGGCGAGTGTTATAAAAGCTGAAGAAGACAGCTTGCTTAACGAAGTGCGTTTGAAAGCAGGTAGAAGAGTTCGCTTGTATCGCTTGTATTTTACGACATTTACACTAACAGTTGCAACTATGGGCAGTCTTCATCTTTTAGTAGTCCTTGCAGTTAGTGGTTTAAGCTATTCTGTAGCTGACTTGCCTCGATATTGTGGTCCTGATGTGGAACAGTTTATTAACTACAAGAAAGTGCCGAAGGATGAAGGAACCTTACGACAAGTACATATGGCTATAAGGTATTGAAGCTTTTTTAAACCCTTCTCTGTAAGCCAGGAGAATATAATTCTGTTCTTTGAGAGCTGGAAAAGTCTTGTTGAATGAAGCATTTTGCATTATCTAAATATTCAGGTAATTTAGCAATCCTGAATTTATTTAACTTAACCTGGGGGGAATAAAGTTGTTTTGTTGCTTTAAGTTCAATATAGTTTCTTTAATACTGTCATTTTTACCTGCAAACATTTCCATTTTGCTTGATTTAGGTCTCAGTTCTTACGCAACATCCACAAGTACTAAAGTCTTATATAAACTTATTAAAAGTCCGCAATTTATTTAATAACTCCTTGAGTTGCTTGTGAAATTACGTATTAAACAGAAGTGTTTGTAAATTCTTACTTCAATTTTCAAACCTAAATACATTTTGTACTGAAGTTGGTATAGTTTAAGCCTTAAATATTATTGTGGTCTAAAACCAACTGTTATTGCAAAACCATGCTTTGTAGTCTAATTATTGTTTTACATGACACATTTTGTTATTTTTGTATTTAATAATTAACTGTAAAATAATTAGGAAAGGTTGGAAGTGTTTTGTTACAAAATGTAGAAAATAATGTATAAATGTTTTGAACCCAATAATTTGGACCCAAGTGTTGTTGCCATTATTGTAATTACATGCATCATGAGACCAATGACACGTGGGTATTTATAATAGGCAGCAAAATAAGTCTTTAAGTGGTATTACACAACCTCAACCACTAGTGCTGTTGCCAATATTGGTGATAATATGAGAAAGTCTTGCCTATTATACATGCATCATGAGACCAATGACACATGGGTATTTATAATACACAGCAAAATAAGTCTTAAGTGGTATTTAAGCAACCTCAACCACCAGTGCTGTTGCCAATATTGGTGACACTGAGGATATGAGAAAGTCTTGCCTATTAAACATGCATCATGAGACCAATGACACGTGGGTATTTATAATACACAGCAAAATAAGTCTTCAAGTGGTATTTACGCAACCTCAACCACCAGTGCTGTTGCCAATATTGGTGATAATAAATTATGAGAAAGTCTTGCCTATTATACATGCATCATGAGACCAATGACACGTGGGTATTTATAATAGGCACCAAAATAAGTCTTCAAGTGGTATTTACGCAACCTCAACCACTAGTGCTGTTGCCAATATTGGTGATACTGAGGATATGAGAAAGTCTTGCCTATTATACATGCATCATGAGACCAATGACACGTGGGTATTTATAATACACAGCAAAATAAGTCTTCAAGTGGTATTTATGCAACCTCAACCACTAGTGCTGTTGCCAATATTGGTGATAATATGAGAAAGTCTTGCCTATTATACATGCATCATGAGACCAATGACACGTGGGTATTTATAATACACAGCAAAATAAGTCTTCAAGTGGTATTTACGCAACCTCAACCACTAGTGCTGTTGCCAATATTGGTGATACTGAGGATATGAGAAAGTCTTGCCTATCAATATTTAAATTTACACATTACTTGAATGAATTCAGCAATTTTACCTGAAAAAAGCTTGTATATTAGAGAGAAATTGTCATGGGGGGGAGCTCTTCCTAGATATTTCAGACAAAATGGCAAAAAATGGTACTCTATTCTAGACTAGAAGAAAAAATAACATTGCCAAACTAGACTGAATAAATATTATGGCAAAATGTATACTTTAAGTGTCCTTAAGTGGCCCAAGATCTCACATTTGCACTCACTGCATGCTTGTATTATAAGGTTGTATAATCTACACTGTCCATAAATCATGTGTTGCTATCTTAGTGTAATACACACACAGTGTTTAATAAATTATGTTGTTTTTATATAGGCATGGTGATCGTATTCAGGTAAATGGTTCAAAATGCTGGAAAGATGATAAAGCAGTATGGGATTGTCTTTTGACAGAAGCTGTAGTTCCTACAATTAATCGTGACCAGCATTATCTGAGAGTTGAAAGACTGTATAGAAAAGGTAACTTAAACTATCAATTTTAGTTACACGTCATCTCAACATGGAATTGGGAAAAGTTGATGTTTTGTTGTTGTCCTGTCTCACACTGCTTAAGACCACAGTTACGCTTAGAAGGTTGGGGTTAGCACTGGGTGGGGTACTACATGAACGTTACATACCTGTGCTATCTCAGAGCTTGAGGCTTGCTGGATAACAAGTTGTTGGTTTCCCATGCAGTGCTGTGTGGGTTTTCCTCTCTTTAGAAAATCAACTTTGGCTAGCTAATTGTCAAATGGTTTCAAGTTTCAAGATAGCTTAGAACTTAAGCCTTAAGATCTCTTGTCAATTATTAGTCTTTTGCAGTATAGTTTTTGTACCATATAATAAAGTATTAAATCTATTAATTATATAAAAAAATTTTCCGCATATTTTTTTAGTGTTTGACACTGGAAAAGAAGAACTTCCTGGTAATTGTGCTTTGGGGCAACTGACAAGTATTGGCTTTAAACAACAGATTACAAATGGAGAACATTTTAGAAAAGTTTATGTTGATAGTGGCTTCTTGTCCAGTAACTTTACAACAAGAGAACTTTATGTTCGAAGTGATGGTGAGTGTTTAATGCAATATTATATAATTGTAATAACTGGGATGCTGATCTATCTGTTGAACATGCGTGTGTGGTTCCAGCAACTTTTTTCAGTTGACAACTTCAAAAAATATAAAACAAGACAAATGTGAAATGTCTACTTGAGCTGACCCACTAGGCCACTCCAAATTAGACTTTAGTTTCCCCTCCACCCCTTCCTGAGAATTGCACGTGGGTGGGTGGCTCATTACCATTATCCATTATATAATTATGTATGAAGTATCCCTTAAATCTCATTTCCGGTGTGAATGTGTGCCAATGTGCACTGTCGCACAATTTCTTAAATCCCAGTGGTTAATACCAATCTCATACCCAGACCCTTTTTTGCTTTCTAACAATTTTATATTGAATGTTACGTTGCTATGTAAACAATTTATTGGTAGATTAATCAATAATGGAAACAAAAGGTCAATAATGGAAATAATGGACAAATCACATGGCCCCTTTTAGGGGACACAGGTGGTGGATGGGAAACGAAAGTCTAATTTGGAGTGGCCTTAGCAACAGCCTCTGTTGTTTTACTGACTGTCTAATGCCAGACAATTATATTTGTCAAAGGGTGAATCTTCAGACAGCCTACAGTAACTAAGTGGCAATACACTTAATTAATAAACATAATAAAAAGTATATCAACAAAATATACTTTTAAATATTATCTACTGCAAGTGCCTGTTGATGAGTAAATTCGTTCTCTTCCTAGCCTTTCATTAACTTCCTGGGTCTTTGCATGCAAGAAGTTGATGTAAAGTGCAAGGTATAATTTATTAAACAATAGTTTTATCTTTTTTGCAGACATGTTCAGAACAATGCAGGTTTGATGATCTTATAATTATATTTTTTAATACAAACCCCCTATTAAAATTAGCCTTATTAGTCCAGCTGTATTCAGAGTATACATGTACTGTTTGGCATTGGGTCATTCCTGAAAGCATCCACACCTCCCCCGTGGAGGAAATGTGAAGTTGACCCCCTCCCCCCTTCGGACGTCCTAGTACATTTTACTATTATCAGAAGTAGATTTACCCCCCTCCCCTTCCCGGATGGCACAAATTTCCTCTGTGGGGGAGGTATGGATCTTTTCTGGAATGACCCATTATTAAGAAACCCTCTTTAGGCACCCAATGCCTTTTTAATAATGTTTTCCATTCCAAACAGTGTCTCACATTGTAATTTTCTAGTCTGCCCAGATGTTTATGACTGGAATGTACCCTCCATCACAACCAGTTGAAGGACGTGCTGGAATTATGGACATCAACACAATGGATCCAACCTTTGAGGACATTTATCCAAATGCAATGTAAGACTACATAAAATTATTAATAATTATGGAGAATGGCAGAACAATTGTTACACCAACCACAAATTTACTTAATATATGGGTTAATGATCTGGATTTTGATTTTTTTTTCTGTAGAATGTGTCCTAAACTTAAAGAATATTCTACTAAATTTTTCCAAAGTCCAGGTTTTCTTCTTCATTATGAAAATGTGACTTTGGTTCTTCTCAAAGATCTCCAAGTAGCTTTAGGAGAGGAAACTTTTGGTAAGAATAATATACTAACTCATTATTTTCTTTTTTGTATGTCTTTTTTATTCTAGGTTTCTAGGAAATATGCGGCCTCTACTTTTTATTTTCAAATTCATTATTATTTTTTCTACATTTGAATTTCAGGATTAATTTTGTTACATTGAACAGATGTGCAGAGCAGCCATTAAGTAGTTAAGAATTTAGCTTTTGCCAGGATTTTTATTGCAACAGTTCTAAACCATACAACAATAATTGTTTGTACAATCATACATTGTATCATCAATACAAGTTTCAGCTTGGAAAGACTGAATTTACTTCAATGAATTTTGTTTTAGTTTTTCAAGATCTTTTTCAACTCTTTGACTGCCTCAATGTGCATTTATGTCACAGAGTTGAGGTTCCTGCTGGCATAACTCCAGAGCTTTACCAAAGAGTTATGGATGAGGTTTCTTGGTTGGCTTACTCATTGTATGTCTACCCATCTCGTGAAGAACTTTCTCGTGTTGGTATTGGATTTTTAATCAAAGATATGTTTCAGGTATTACCTAATCAATTCTATTTAAACATCATCTTTACCAGTTTTAAAATTAAAAATATGTTAATTAAAATGTGAGCTAAACTAATTTTATCTCTACTGGATAACTCAACGGTTCAAAGCTTCTCATTGGCCAATTTGTATTCAAATGCCAATCTTTCCAATTATTGTAGTTTTCATTTTTATTAGGAAATAAATGAAATGATGGAAGGTGAATCCTTGCGAAAGTTCCTCTTCTATTCTGGACATGATGCAACAAGTAAGAAATACTTGGGAAAGTTCTGGTGGGCGGGGAGTGGGTAGGGTGGGGTGCGATGGGGGGTAGGATACTGTGTAGTGGTGTAGGGTAAAGCAAGAATAGAAATAATAACACATGTATAGGAATAAGAATAAAAATATGAACATAAATAATGATTAGAAATATGAATAAAAATAAGATTTATATATAATTTCTTTCTTAGTCATGCCGTTGTTATCTGCTTTCAATGTGAGTGATGGTCAGTGGTCACCTTATGCGACTCAGTTTATCATTGAAGTGTATGAAATGCCAGGTGCTACTTTCTCTATGCGCATCTTATACAATGGTAAGATATTGAGGCTTCCCTTCTGCAAAGACAGCGAGTTGTGTGATATGGACACTGTCAACAAATATGTGGACAACATTGTTCCAAAAGACCGTGAGACTGCATGTTACTAACCACACTGGCAACTGGTCTTAATCGTCATTGCAATCTTATAATTCGTGGGTATCATTGGTGATTTGAGTGATTTTACTGCACAATCAGCTCATTTCTAGTTTTGCATGAACTTGTTATTCAACAATGGGCAAATATTATTTTATTTATAAAGACGGTGATTTTGGTTTTATACTGTGAACAATTTTTGATTCTTTAGTTGTATTTTTTTTTTGTACACTAATTAGAATAGAACCAACCACAAATTAAGGAAAGTAAAGCGTAATTAAATTCAGAAATTTAATCTAGTTGTTTTCTTGTAGTCTTAATGTTACAAATAAAAACACACGCTATATACCAAACAGTTCGCTATCATGACTTGCTCGAAATTTTTGTGCAAAATTCTCAGAAACTTTGGATCACTTTAGGGTGGATGAGTATATTTCCCAGGATTATATTTATATTATATTTAATTTTTAATATTATTTCCAGGCGAAATTTTGCAAGAAGTCAGGAAATGTTCCCTGCAATATATTCTGCGCATTTATTTTTTTTTTCATCTTTTTCCAAACATGGCCCATTTTTTCCGAAAAAAATGCCTTTCTTGCGCAAAACAAAATTTTTTAGTTTGGGATAGGTGAATTTGTTTTCCTTTTCAACGGTAAAAAAGGAATATTGTGCTATAAAACACTGTATAATTGTAATGGTTATCCGCACCAAATTTGCTTCAAAAATATTTTGCAATAAAACACGTGCGTGCGCCTTCCCCCGGATTGTCCAAAATTTTAATCGTTGCTTATCATTGGAGTTGGAACATAAAAATCATGGAGGTTATCTGGGGTATTTCCTGGTGTCGGGAGTACGTTCTTGAGCTCGGAAACCATACCAAGCTAAGCTGTAAACTATATTTCACTAAAAAATATTTATTTCTTGATTTATATATACATTGTAATTAAGTCCTTTGCATGAAATCATCTTCGGGACAGCGTATTTTCAGTTGTCATCGTCTTCGTCACTGCTCAATGATTCAAATGATTCTAAGGAAAAAGAGAAAGAAATCTAGTTGTCAAACCAACAAAATTTCCAAATCTCCTGTATCCACCACCATTTTGCGCGCATCCTCCGCAGGCCCTCGTTGCATCATGGGCAGTCCTTCGTATGCCTTGGGGGACTGGGGACTAGTTGCGCTTGGCGGGAAAATTGAACTGAGGGAATGAAAAAAATTTGAAGACTGTTTCTTCGTGGAAATGTTTGGAAGATTTTATCAAACTTTGAGGCAAACAACCGTGGTTTTTATGTTACTAGTACGGAAAGAAGGTAAGGATATATCGGGTAGTTAATATCTTGTGTAAAAATGATTAAAACATTGAAAAATACGACGTGAAAACGAAATAATTTGGGGGGTTCATGGACGAGATTAATTGAAACCTTGCTAGACGTCTTTTTAATTTGTTTGAAAGAATGAAATATCTACTTTGGTATTTTTCAAATGTGACTTAACGAAAAGCTACAGTTCTGTGGCCAGAAAAACATGAAAACTTTTCAGCTTTGCGTCTGAAGTACTTCGCAACTTTGTGCGTTTTCTAATATTGTCAGAATCAAGTACACACATGACCATAGATTCTTTAACGGAAATTTTTTTAACCGATGGGTGAGGATCGGAGTGACGATGTATTAACAACTATCAATGGCCAACAAATAAACTATTATTTTGACGGGACAGTCCCTGTGGTGGTCCAAGGGAGGGGTGTCCCAAAGGAAGGATCGGAAATGTCGCTGGGGTGGCCCATGAGGGGGACAGTCCTTGGGCAGGTCTAAAGAAGGACACTCCCTGGGGTGGTGCATGGAATGGGCAGTTCCTGTGGGGTCCAAGGGAGGGACAGTTCCTTGGGGGTGGGGGGGTCCAAGGGAGGGACAGTTCCTGGGGGGGGGTCCAATGGAGGGACAGTTCCTGGGGGGGGGTCCAAGGGAGGGACAGTCCATGGGGTGGTGCATGGCAGGGACAGTCCATGGGGTGGTGCATGGGAGGGACAGTCCATGGGGTGGTGCATGGGAGGGACAATTTCTGCGGGGGTCCAAGGGAGGGACAGTCCTTGGGGTAGTCCAAGGAAGGAATATATGTCCCTGCGGTGGTCCAAGAGAGGGGCAGTCCCTGAGGTGGCCCATTGAAGCGGGACATGTACGTCCCCCCCTTGGACCACTACAGCACTTGGCTGTCCCTCCCTTGGACAATAATATGCATGCATGTTCCAACTGGAACACAAACCTAGTATCCCAGATTGAAGTTGCACCAAACTGCTGAGTTGATTCTTGGATCGATGATTCGAGTCCTTCAACATTAATTCTGAAAACCAAATTTGAAACGTTATTAAAACAACCATAATTTTTGAAGAATTAAACTCTATAGTTAAAGGACTGCCTTTTTAATTGTTTTTATACAATCGGCTCCGTAGTCCGTACACTGCAGACTCAGGCTATTCCTAATGCCTATATATAATATGCCGTACTTCTATATGTATAGTTTACGACGTTGCGCGGAGATATCGGCGACAACTTCCGCGCGCGGCAATTGATTCTATTGGCAAGATGGATAAAGGCTTTTTTTCTTGTCACTTTATGATTGGTATTCATGTTGATATTGCATGCTGCCTATTTTTGGGTCTTGTCCACACGTATTTTTATCCCTTTTTGAAACAGAATAACGGCGTTTTCAAAAAGTTCCACTTTGGAGACCAAAGTGATAACGTGAGCGTGCGCGTCTTTGATAACCGCTTCATCGTTTACGTCATAGAGATCATATAAATACTAGAGGGGGTATTGGCGGGAAAATTTGGTAACCACATGGGGGCCGCCATTACCTATGATATTTCATTCAATTGGTTGGCAAATGTACTAGACCCAGTCCTTTGCCAACCAACGCCCCTAATGTTTGCCTCTAAAAAATCCAAGATGGCGGCGTTCACTTGGTTACCCGTGGTTGGCTGAAATTAAGATAGGATGCCCCCTCTAGTATTTATATGATCTCTATGGTTTACGTGTCGACGGAAGACCAATCCGTAACAAAGTTTGCGTAAAAAGTTGCGTTTTCAAAAAAAATCCGGGACACGTGTGGTGGTCGAGGTCTTAGTTCATCATCGTCACTTTTATATTATTTTGTTCCAAACGCAGAAAAAATACCTTTTGGTTTTTCTTTTCCAGAAATTGATGTATGTTCTCGGAAAGTTGATGAAACTTGACTTCTTGTTGAACTGGCCATTCTTGGTGGTGTTTTGACCGTAACATCAGGTAAGTCTTGTTGTCGTTGTGAAACTTTTTGAAGAAAACTATCGATACAGCTCTGTCTCACCATCGCTGTTCTCCACATTTTCTTAATCTCATCAGTGGTCTTTTTTGATGAAAATGGGACAGAAAATTCTTTGCCTTCCTGGGGTAGTCCATACGCCATTCTAGACACAGCTGGTACCTCGAGCGCGTTTCTACTCATGTGCATATTCCGAAGTCGAGTTTTTTTTGTTTCTATGAATTTTTCTCGTACTCGTCGAAGTTCTTTTCTATTTCTTTCATCTTCTTTGAGTCTTGTATTATATTCCTGAATCCTTTTATTCACTTCTTTCCGTATAGATTTCTTTTGAAACTCACTTATTCTTTCTCTGATTCCTTCTAGTCTTCTCCCGCGTTCTTCATCGTTCAGATAAATTGACCTTAGTCTTCCAAATAGTTCAGCGGCTTTAGCGTCTAGTTCAATGTTACGTGACCGGACACTGATGGATCTTGGTTGTGTTTTAACACTTCTTTCCTCCGTCAGTGTCGTTAAGCTCTTTGATCTCTCGCCGCTAGCATTCCTCGTAAGCATGGCTTGCTGTGCACGTTGATTGGCCCATGACCTCGCCCACCGACCGTTTTTTTCTGAATGCCTCACAGGTTTAAGTTGAGCAACATTTTGCAAATGTCTACCGGAGACGTTCCTAGTCAAACTAGAGTCTTGGGGGCTTTCTATAAAAATAGAGACTGATATATTGAGTTACATATATAATTCATATAGGGTTATCTATTTTAAATAAAGTTAGTTTATAGTTTAAACCTTTCACATTAGACAGGCAGACAGACAGACAGACAGACAGACAGACAGACAGACAGACAGACAGACAGACAGACAGACAGACAGACAGACAGACAGACGGACGGACGGACGGACGGACGGACGGACGGACGGACGGACGGACGGACGGACGGACGGACGGACGGACGGACGGACGGACGGACGGACGGACGGACGGACGGACGGACGGACGGACGGACGGGCGGGCGGATGGACGGGCGGACGGACGGACGAACGAACGAACGAACGAACGAACGAACGAACGGACCAATTGACAGACGACAAATGCATTTTGTAATAATTAGTGGCTACCTTTGCTTACGGGCGTTTCCCTAACAACGGCAACTCTGATATTTTGCTGTTGTCGAGTAAGGACTGAATTATTACCATGAAGTCGCATTCTCTGAAATGTGTTCCAAGTTTGAGGAATAAACATTCGATCATAAGTTCTGTGAAACACAAAAAATAAATACATCATTGTGCTATAGAGGCAAAGATAACTACTTTGCAGTGAAAGTCAACGTCACACGTGGCAGAAAGATATTGTGCTCTTTTAACAGGGTTCGTACGCCCCCCGGCAATCCTGGAATGTCCTTGATTTTTTTATCGCCTGGAAACTCCCCCCTGGAAAACCTTGGAAAACTGAACTAAAATCTCACCACTCTCAAAATAACCCGTGTTTACGTTTATTTCTTGTGTTGGAGATCTATTAAAAATCACTAACTTTCTGTTGTCTGATTTCAAATACCCCTGGAAAACCCATGGAAAAAGGCAGAAAAAAGCCCTGGAAAGTGCTGGATTTCCAAAATTATCAAGGTGTACGAACCCTGTCCTTAATATTAATATACGAGGCCATAAGACGCTCTTGGCAATCTATAGATACTGTAGCTCTGAAAATAGATTGCCTGTAATAGGTAATATAATATTATAAAGACAAGTAATAATCTCCACATGACATGTGGCATATGTTCAGCTGGTGAGACAGCTCATGCAGCAGAGAAGTACAGCAAAGAGCAGCAGAGTTTGTTTGAGTTGCTTGGACATCAAGGGCGTGATATATTTATTCAAGCGGCGTTTTGCTGTTTGTTGCATGTACGCGGTCCCGAAGAAAGAGCAAAACTGATATTTATTTACTATTTATTGCAAATTGTAATATTATTAAAACTTGTAATTTCATACGTTTTCTGTCATTGTACTTAACATTAAAATATTAATCAACTTGAAATACGTTGAAAGCGATTAATACAAAAAAGGACATAGTTAATGTCAACACTGTGTTAAAATACACAGTAGACAGAAACGGGTCCAATTAATGAATGTATGAGCATGTCCATTCTGTCCAGAATAGCGATGCTGCCTGGTATTTTATCCATAGCTTGTAAAACACTTGGCTATATAGTTGTCAGTTGGTAACGTACTCTAATCTTAACATTACATTAGTCACTATATATACGTACGTACATGCTTTATACATGCCAAGCAATAAAGATCATACTACGTTGATATGGCAGATGTGACTATAATGATTTCTTCAAACAATATACGTTGTTTGCAAAGAATAGAAACCGAAGAGCCGACAATCATCCAATTTTGCATATATTTTTTATGTCTTAATACGTACGACAGGTTTTTTCAAAACTGAAGGTTTTAATTTCCCAGAATTATTTAAGAACTTTGATCAAGCACGAACCGAGCTGGCCAGCACCCGAACTGATGAAATATATACTACTTTTTCTGACAAACGTCAAACAACCCCCAACCCCCCCCCAACCAGACGAGTCAGAAGGAGTTAATATATGTATAACACATCTGGTTAAATACGACAAACTCCCGAACTCCCGATCCCGAGGTTTTACTGTTTTAGAGAACGAAATACTAATCTTTTCAAACCAAGCTAATCCACAAAATCGTCATGTATAGTTTGTACAATTTCGGCAGTTCATCACCTTTACCATTTTACACATAAATTAGCGTTTGAAAACACGGCTTAAGCTTATGACTATAATTTTATATATCTCAATTAATAAACGCATTTAACTCGTTTTTGTCTTAAAAGTATTATTTGGCTATAAACGTCAGACGACGGATTTTGTCAGTAATTACCAGTTAACATGCTATGGCGAGAAGTTAATAGACTCGTGCGTGACTTGAAATCATTATGCTATTCGAGTATTCCTGGTATAGATTATGCAAGACGCACTGTAACTCCATAACCTAGGTATAAGTAAGAGATAAAGCCCGAGAACGAGGGATGTATGCTATATACAGCACGCGGTACATGAAATAAGAACATTTATGGTCTGACGAGTTACGACAGGTTATTAAGAATACTGTTAAGTGTTAACCGGCAATGATTGAACTCGATGAATTAACTCAAGCCTGTCTATCTGTTCACTTACTTTTCTACAGACAAGAAAGCCTTTCTTTCTTTCTTCCTTTCTTTCTGGAGCCTTATTCTACAGTGTTACTGCTCGTACATTTTCATAATCGGCTTACCTGTGAGTGCCGCGTGCCTCTGTGTCTCTCGTATTACTTTTCAAAGCGACCGATTGCTTGGGTTGTTTGGCGTTCATTATCTCGTTATGGCGTGTTTCTGGTCAGACTATAACCATATGATCACGCATAGATCAACTAGCAACACGAGAAGACTGCGTTTTCTTTAAGTAAATCTTTAGACCAAGAACAAACTCTTCAGAAGCAGGTGCAAACATTGACAAGAATTAACATTACCAAGCCGAAGTCACTGTGCCTAAGCAAATAATAAAACAGAAAAAGAACTGAAGATTGGCTTTGTGACCTTTGTGCGTCGGTTGCCATAGAAGCTACGATACAATGTGCATCAGGTTACAGGAACTACATACAAGAAATATTTTTACCATGAAACTCCTCGCCATATATCGACATGAAATACCATTCCACTACTCGTTGACGTCTTGTGAGGACTATAGATTATCGAAATCTTTTGTATAGGCTTTCAAATTTTCACTTGTCGTTATTTTTTTGTTCTGAAAAAAGTGTTTGTTTGGGGTCAGTAATTCATTAATTGGACAAATGCAAATGTTTTTTTGTTGTCTGTTTTCAATTATAGGTATGTAATATTCATAAATATCAAATGCAAATAAACGACAAAACTTGTATATTAAAAACGTTTATCAAGTTGAGGTCGAGGAAAAGATCAAATGCAACAGGCATATTGGAAGGAAATCTTCAGGACATCTCGCTCAGTTTAATCACGCGGGTTTAATCGATGTTTCCCCACGAAATGATTGAAATATGATATTTATTACCGCGTGTCGACAGCAGACATTGCACAATGGCATATAGACTTTAAGTTTCCTTCTGTTCAATGTTCATAGTCTGATTTTAGATCCGTAACAAGGTGCTTATGTGACTAGTGACAAATTCTATACTTGAATTAATTGTAGATTTCCACACAAAATCATTAATTGGGACCCCGTTATTGGAGCTTGCCTCTGTGGGTAGTCCCTGCCATTTCTTGGCGAAACTCAAATTATTGCTTAATTTGTAACGCGCGAACAAGTTCGTACTACTAAAACTTTTCAGCAGCGCCATGGGCATTGTCTGACTAACTTCCCTATAATAGTTCAAACAATAACAAACGGTTAGACAAAGCACCAAGAAGATGGTAAACTGCTGTGATTTTTAGCAACGTATCGAAATACTGACGTTTGGAGTCGTTGAGTTGAGCTCTTCATCTGATGCAAAGTTTTGCTCAAAACAAAGTTTACTTACTTTCCCTTTTCTCTCTCCTTTCTTTTCTTCTTTTTTTTCTTTCTTCGTCTTTTCTTCTCTTTTCTTGCTAGCTGGCTCACTTATTATTATATTTAATGATTATTATTATTATTATTATTATTATTAATATTTTTATTATATAGTTATTTAATTATATAGTTTTTAATTATGATCACCCTTGAAGAATAATTATCATAATTTATGTCAAATTAGCTTAGTTGCGTTGCCTTGACAACGTGATTATATAAAGCAACATGGCGACTTTTTGTGAGTTGGATTAAGCTTCACTAAGATAGAATTTGGCGAGAAATTATTGAATTTAACGACAGTTTTCATACATTGTAGGAAACATGGACCAATTTGGTAGCCTTGAGTTAGGGTAAGTGTTGTTTGGTGTGATAGAAAGCAAATAATTGTTCATTTCTTCATCTTTTCAAACGTTTGAAGAGTGTTAGTGACTGTGACTGTAGAAATCTAGACTTTTTTAGAATTAAAGTGTTTTCTTTGTATGTGTAAAAGCCATGGAAATAATAGTCTATTATTTCAAATAGCAGTCTATTATTTGCAGACCAACAATATATTTCTTTTGCCTTTGACACCAGTTGTGTGATAAACTAGTCTTCCTCAGTGGCAATTTCTCAACGTATATAAACATCTTATTTCAAGGTTTTTACTTTTAATAATTTTATGATATTTAATAAGATATCTTTCTATTTAACCTTTCAGGTGGGCTCAAGGCTATTCAGGTTCAAAAATTCAGTTTATTAAAAAGGATGTACTGTGTTATGTGTGTGGGAATTGTATTAAGTTTGTTAACCTGACAGATCAGGAGGAATCCATTCTCTCAAGTGATGGTGATGGGATTGGTTGTTTTGCTGTCAATCCAACCAACTTAACTGTGGGATTTGCAGACTTGTCCATGGAACCAAAAATATTCGTCTACACTTACCCAAATCTGACCACATATCGAGCAAAACTGAAAGGTTAGAATACCATTTTAAAATTTACCACAATTAAAATTAACATACTGGTGGCATTAGACAGAGTATGAAAACTCAGGGACCATTTCTGGCCAGCTCAGGCAGGAATGGGTTAAATTGTGACCTTCATGATGCAGAGTACTGTATATAGGTCAAAGTTGACATTCAAGGTTATTTAAACTTTGAAGGTAATGTATCACTTTTTTATGCATTTAACAGGTGGTGCAAAGCTTGAATATTCTTGTATTGCTTTTGCACACAGTAGAAACATTGTTGCAAGCTATTCTGGGGTGCCAGACTTTAAACTAACTATTTGGTAAGAATCTGAAATATATAAAATACTTAAATATTTAATTACTAAAATACAATTTATTAAAATATTTTAAATACTGATTGTGCTGTTAGATTTAATCTTTAGTTTATTATTTTTATGATTTTTTGTAGGAACTGGATGGAAGGTGAAATGCTTTGCAGTTTAGAAACAGAAGAAATGTTCTGCTTAGAAATGTCATTTAGTCCAACAAGTTGGAAACATTTGTTCACAGTTGGAGATCATGATAGTGTTTGCTTATGGAATATTGAGCAGTCTAATCAACGTCATCTTTTGACTCCCAAGTAAGTGCTAACTGTATATACTTCAAAAAATATTTAGGCAACCACAAGCATATAATATGGTCTGTGCAGTGTTCGTGCTCAATGTCTGAAGAGATGGTTTAATTTTGACGAGGGATTCACAGCTAACAAACATTGTGTATCTTAATCTATTCTGTTCTGTAGTGTTATAAAATTACCATTTTTTGATGGAAGTGATGAAATTGACGAATATGAAGATGTATCCAAGACTTTAAGTCGAATGAGTAATCCATTGTCTTCTACATCAATTAAAATGACTAAAGCTGCCATTGCAGGCATTGACATATCAAAACTTAAAACTTTTCTTCCAGGTTAGTACTTTATAATATAGCAAGGGTTTTCTTTTTAAACTGACTAGTACTAGTGATGGTGGTGATGATGCTATTGGATGGTGGTGGTGATGGTGATGGTGGTGGTGATAATGATGCTATTGGTGATAGTGGTGGTAGTGATGATGATGGTAGTGGCAATGTTAGTGATGGTGGTGATGATGGTGGTGACGATGATGATAGTGGTTATGGTGGTGGTGGTGGTTGTGATGATGGTGGTGATGATGATGGTACTGGTGATGTTGGTGGTGGTGGTGGTGGTGGTGATGATGGTAGTAATGGTAGTGATGGTGATGATGATGGTGGTGGTAGTGGTAGTAATGGTGGTTATAATGATGGTGGTGGTTGTGATTCATGGTGGTGATAATGATGGTACTGGTGATGTTGGTGGTGATGTTGGTGGTGATGGTAGTGGTGGTGGTGGTGATGTTGGTGGTTATGATGGTGGTGGTGGTAATGGTGGTTATAATGATGGTGGTGGTTGTGATTCATGGTGGTGATGATGATGGTACTTGTGATGATGATGGTACTTGTGATGATGATGGTACTGGTGATGTTGGTGGTAATGGTGGTGGTGGTGATGATGGTAGTAATGGTAGTGATGGTGATGATGATGGTGGTGGTAGTGGTAGTAATGGTGGTTATAATGATGGTGGTGGTTGTGATTCATGGTGGTGATGATGATGGTACTGGTGATATTGGGGGTGATGTTGGTGGTGATGGTGATGTTGGTGGTTATGATGGTGGTGGTGGTAATGGTGGTTATAATGATGGTGGTGGTTGTGATTCATGGTGGTGATGATGATGGTACTTGTGATGATGATGGTACTGGTGATGCTGGTGGTAATGGTGGTGTTGGTGGTAATTATGGTGGTGGTGGTGATGGTGGTGATAGTAATGATGGTGGTGATGATGATGATGATGGTAATGGTGATGTTGGTGGTAATGGTGGTGGTGGTGATGATGGTGGTGGTAGTAATGGTGGTGGTGATGATGATGATGGTGGTAGTGGTGGTGGTGGTTATAATGATGGTGGTGGTTGTGATTCATGGTGGTGATGATGATGGTACTTGTGATGATGATGGTACTGGTGATGCTGGTGGTAATGGTGGTGTTGGTGGTAATTATGGTGGTGGTGGTGATGGTGGTGATAGTAATGATGGTGGTGATGATGATGATGATGGTAATGGTGATGTTGGTGGTAATGGTGGTGGTGGTGATGATGGTGGTGGTAGTAATGGTGGTGGTGATGATGATGATGGTGGTAGTGGTGGTGGTGGTTATAATGATGGTGGTGGTTGTGATTCATGGTGGTGATGATGATGGTACTTGTGATGATGATGGTACTGGTGATGCTGGTGGTAATGGTGGTGTTGGTGGTGATTATGGTGGTGGTGGTGATGGTGGTGATAGTAATGATGGTGGTGATGATGATGGTACTGGTGATATTGGGGGTGATGTTGGTGGTGATGGTGATGTTGGTGGTTATGATGGTGGTGGTGGTAATGGTGGTTATAATGATGGTGGTGGTTGTGATTCATGGTGGTGATGATTATGGTACTTGTGATGATGATGGTACTGGTGATGCTGGTGGTAATGGTGGTGTTGGTGGTAATTATGGTGGTGGTGGTGATGGTGGTGATAGTAATGATGGTGGTGATGATGATGATGATGGTAATGGTGATGTTGGTGGTAATGGTGGTGGTGGTGATGATGGTGGTGGTAGTAATGGTGGTGGTGATGATGATGATGATGATGGTGGTAGTGGTGGTGGTGGTGGTGGTGATGTTGGTGGTAGTGGACTAGTTGTGGTGGTGGTTGTGATGGTGGTGGTGATTGTGATCATGGTTGTGATGGTAGTGGTCGTGGTGGTAATGGTGGTGGTGATGATTGTGTGGGTGATGGTACTGGTGATGATGATGGTACTGGTGATGTTGGTGGTAATGGTGGTGGTGGTAGTAATGGTAGTGGTTGAGATGATGGTGGTGATGATGGTAGTGGTGGTGGTGGTGATGATGGTGGTATTGGTGATGTTGGTGGTGATGGTAATGCTAGTGATGATGGTGATGGTAGTGGTGGTGGTGATGATGATGGTGTTAGTGGTAATGGTAGTGGTGATGATGGTGGTGGTAATGGAGGTAGTGGTGGTGGTTGTGATGATGGTGGTGATTGTGATGATGGTGGTGATGATGGTGGTATTGGTGATGGTAGTGGTGGTGGTAGTGGTGGTGGTGATGATTGTGTAGGTGATGCTGATGGTAGTGGTAGTGATGATGGTGATGGTAGTGGTGGTGGTGATGATTTTGTGGGTGATGATGATGGTAGTGCTAGTGATGATGATGATGGTGATAATAATGGTGATGGTAATGGTGGTGGTGATGATCGTGTAGGTGATGGTGATGGTAGTGCTAGTGATGATGATAGATGATGGTGATAATGATGGTGTTGGTGGTAATGGTGGTGGTGGTGATCATGTAGGTGATGGTGATGGTAGTGCTAGTGATGATGATGGTGGTGATGGTAGTGGTGGTGATGATGGTGGTGATGATGGTAGTGGTGGTGGTGGTGATGATGGTGGTATTGGTGATGTTGGTGGTGATGGTAATGCTAGTGATGATGATGATGGTGATGGTAGTGGTGGTGGTGATGATGATGGTGTTAGTGGTAATGGTAGTGGTGATGATGGTGGTGGTAATGGAGGTAGTGGTGGTGGTTGTGATGATGGTGGTGATTGTGATGATGGTGGTGATGATGATGGTATTGGTGATGGTAGTGGTGGTGGTAGTGGTGGTGGTGATGATTGTGTAGGTGATGCTGATGGTAGTGGTAGTGATGATGGTGATGGTAGTGGTGGTGGTGATGATTTTGTGGGTGATGATGATGGTAGTGCTAGTGATGATGATGATGGTGATAATAATGGTGATGGTAATGGTGGTGGTGATGATCGTGTAGGTGATGGTGATGGTAGTGCTAGTGATGATGATAGATGATGGTGATAATGATGGTGTTGGTGGTAATGGTGGTGGTGGTGATCATGTAGGTGATGGTGATGGTAGTGCTAGTGATGATGATGGTGGTGATGGTAGTGGTGGTGGTGATGATGGTGCTTGTGGTGGTAGTGATGATGATTATAGAACAGAATTATGAGTTGTATCAACAATGGTATTCATTCAGAATGATAGAAATCTAACTTAGTGTATATATTATTTAATTTAGGAGATGAAAAAGAAAGATGTTCTGCCATAAGTCACTGTTGGTCAAATGATGGTGTCATATATTTGGGTTGTAAAAGAGGTTTTCTTTTATCCTTGGATTGCGAGTCCAAAAATATTTCAGTATTAATGGAATGTAATCTGAATGAGTCCAGTGAACAAGGTTTAGATATCATTCAGGAAGGTTAGTCATACAAATTACCAAAAAATGTAACAATTAAGTAACCAGGATTGTAACTAGTTACTTACAGAACTGCTAGTGTTGAACTATATGATGAAAGAAAATTTATTATTCTGAACAACATATTTATATTTTTAGAAGAGTTGTTTTCCTTAGAAGCATGGTGCTCTATAGTTCTACAGAAGAATGGTCTTTTTGCTGGTGGAAAAGTATGTAGAACTATTGATCATGTACAATTACAATTATAGTCAATGGTTTTATTAGGAAGGATACTTACTGTACTGTATATATTATATTTCTTTTATTAATGTAATAAGGCTTTCTTTATATAATGATGTATTGTCATGAGTTGTAATTTTAATTGTCATTTGTAGGATGGTATTCTTAGGCATGTTACAATATCTGAAGGCAAAGGAAAGATTGAGAATGCAGTAGAATTTGGACACAGTATTAGCTATCTCTGTTCTTGGTCAAATGAAGATAAAATTGCTGTGGCTAGTCCTGAGGTATAGAAGATTTTACTGTCTGTGTAACTGAGTAGCTTTGCTAGCTCTGTGTCTATAGTTGGTCACACCATGCAGTGTTAAATCCATTCTTTATTTCCTTATTTTCTTAGGGTTCAGTGTTTCTATTCGACCATGCACACCAGTCTAGTCCATTGACTAAATTATTTAATAATCATTTTGGAAAATTTGTTGGCATTGATTGTCTATCACTTGGAGGTCAATACGTTGTGGTGAGTTGTTTGTCATTG